>JACBWW010000003.1:3645711-3684488 GCA_020086605.1 Lanius collurio
ATTATATAAAAAAATTATAAACAAATAATATAATTATAGGTAACTGTAGGAATTCCCAGCATCTATTGTAAGTAACATTTATCCTCTAGTAGAGCTGATTGGAAACTGGAATTTGGTGAGTACTGTTAACTCTCCTCAAAGTTCTCTTTTCTACAGGTTTTTATTTAAGTATGTAAATGTATACATTTAGTCTAGATAGTAAAATTTCATTTTCTACCTTTTCAAAGGGTCAAACAACTTTAATGGTTTACAAATGAAAAATGTAGAGACTGCCTAATAATGTCAGCAGAAATTTCTCATGGACACATTTGGGAGATATTTAATAAACTAGATTGACTAACATGTTCCTAGTATTCCAGACTGACCATGTATTTCCAGATCTGTACTTACATAGTCTTTAAAGTGCATGGCCTTTGCTTCTTAACTATTCTTCAACATTTCTGGTGTTTCTCTTTTCCCTTTACACCTTTATTCCCTCCAAACTGTGTCCTGGAAGGGCTTTTACAGATAAACCAAACTAAAGCTTTCAGATATTGAAGTATAATCTATGCTAAACCTTTACATCATCTTAAACAGATTACATCAATATAAGTCTTTAGATCATTTTAAGTACTTCAGACCTATTAATTTGTTCTCTAATAGGCATTTAGCAACAGAGGTGCACAGATAAGGGGTGGTTAGGGTGGGGGCAAGACAGTTAAACCTAGTCTGAAGTAGCTGAAGTGCTTTACCACAGCAGCTATGTGCTAAATTTTAGTGATTAACCTTCTTGGCCCCCAAATATCCTGACACAGTGGATAGTGTATGTCAGTTTAGCTTAGTTAAAAAGCAACAAGCCTTCTCAATCTTAATTACTGCTTATTGGCTTTTCTGTTTGAGAAGCAAGTTTTGAGGTGTTTCAATTCTCTGTCACTATAATGGAGAATTAGCTTGAGGAGTCAATTATTTCAAAGTTTTTCATTGTGAACACAAAGTGCTCTCGTTTATATTGTATGTGTGTATTGTACACACAAACACACATAAAGAAAAAAGTGATTTTTCTCACTGTTCTTTTAATGCAGTCACAACCAGAAGCAGCAAATTCCCTATCACAGTTCCTTTCAATTTCCAAACTACTATTCATTCTGCTTTAAAAATTATCTTGCTGCTGGTGAAAATTATCAGAATAAAGGTGTGATGACTGCTTTATTGTAGAACCAGGAAAGAAGACTATAGATTATCTGAACATCTAAGGGTAGTAAATTTGACCAACACTTAAAATACCCTTTAAAGAGACTTTTTGTAGCCTTGAACGCCTTTTAATCTGAAGAGAGCAGCACGGACAGGTGGTAAGATTTAAACAGAATGGTAGCAGTAGACACAAAGTTCTTGGAAAAACTGTTGAAACTCCTAAGTTTTCTTCTCAAGGCAGGAATCAGGCAGCCTCATGAGTTTACTCACTAGAGTGTGAGCATCCAAACTTGCATTGGGCCTTGAATACTTAGGTGGAATGTAAGGGACAATATTCATTCACTGTGTCACCTTCACATGTATTTCCCATGCTTATTTTTTAGGGCAAAGTAGACTGGGTGTTATGTGACTCTTTCCCATGGATGGGGGTAATGGTTCATCAGGATCACTAAGACACTGCTGACGCTCAGGGCTCAACTGAGTTAGTGTGCAACCTCTTTGCAAAGTATAAAGGGTAAAAATCTCAAAGTAATTTCAAATAAAGGTGGCCAGGTTGGGTTGAGTAAATAGGTACTATAGAATTAAAAGCATTTTGCATGTTTGGGGGAAGGAGCCCTGTAAGACCACTTAAACAAAAATTTAATAAACTTCTTGCTTCCGTGTCTGAAGTATAATTACTGAGATATAATTAATGAGGGAGAAAGTTATTGATGCTTGATCTTACCATGTGTCTGATACACAGGTTTATTTGGCAATATATATATATATAGCTGGGATAACTAAAAATTGTTTTCAGGAAGCTACTCATCCTGTTGCTCTGCTGAGATCACCACTGGAGAAAGAAGGAAATAATGGTATAAACTCCTGAACTTTATTAGGTTTCATAAGGAGAAGAATATTTATGCTAACAGCTGACCATTTTAGTTTATCTTAAAAACCACTAATTCTTGCATGTTAGCTCTTACAAATCTAGTCAGAGTGAAATGTGAAATAGAAATGCAGGCAGTCAGATGTTTTACACAAACTGTTGATTAATCTCAAGTGTCTCAATATTGCACATTTCCACCTGCAGTTCCACAGTGAGGCCACAATAAATTCTGAAAAGCATTCTTATTATTTTCCCCAGAGTATATTTTGCAATAACTTGGAAATTAAGGTCTACCTACACATGTATGCAGATGTTCAGCTCCAGTCTCTCCTTTGTTTTGATAAATCACATTGCCGTGCTGTGCCCATCTCTCCCTATGAAGACATCATTTGTTTTCTTCCCCTTGCTGGTGCTGGGTGTCAGTGCAGGCATCCACAATGACACATGCTGGTGGAAACAAGGTGAAAACACTGGTGCAGACCTCTTCTGCTCTGTGTCAGTTATGCCATTATTGGCACTTGATCTAGTGGCATGCATTTGTTTAATGAAGCATGGTCGCTTTAACCTTCCAGACTGTCCCCCTCCAAGAAGCATCAGCTCTCTCCTAGAAATTGAGTCATGACACAGTAATGTGCCAGTTATTATTGTAATAAAAACTGTCCCCCCACAGCAAAGACCGCAGCAAAGAGTAATTTGATAATCTTCTACAGCTATCTGTACATGTTACTCTTCACATGATGTGTTAACCCATTACTAGAATATACTAAGCATTGTTTTATTGGAAAACGATGAAAAAATCCAGTCCTGAACTTCTGAATTTGTTTTTCTTGCATTTATCCCTTACATGACTTGATTCAATATAGAAATGAGGCCTCAAAGTCTAATGATTATAGTACTAATTTTCTTTTGAACTTAAAATATTAGTAGGAACAAGCTTCCTATCTTAATATTACCTTGAAAATACCAGCCTTAAAAAACACGTGATTTAATTATCTAGCCTGAAAAATTCCATGTATTAGTAGAAGCTGGGACCTCAGTCACTTGTCATTAAGTAATTCTGAGGAAAAGTCCTATATGGTTAATAGATACTATAAAGGTTGTTTTATTTCTGTGTTAACATCAAAGACCTACTGCAAACATCAAAATCAATAAGGGATTTAATTCAACTGAAACAAAGATATGTTTGTGGCAAATCACTGTCGCATTTCAGGAGTTCTCTTCCTGCTTTTTCTTGAAATTTTTCTAATCAGAAGGTAACTACCACTCTTAAAGCTAAACTTTATTCTTAGTGCTTGATTCCAAAATAGCTGCATGTGTCCCTGAAAGAGGAATTCAGCTAAGCTTTATTTAATACTTAGGATGTATACTCTGGCAAGTCACATATCTTCTAGCTTGACTATTAACATAAATCAAAAGATCTTGTGAAAACAACAGACTGTCTAGGAATTGGTAGTGCTATAGGGAATGTGGGCTTGGAAGCAATGCAAACGTTCAGATACTTACCTACTTTTCCTTGTAAACAAGATATTATGAAAAGAAAGATTATATATCGTAAAAATGCAAATAAATGGTTGACTACTTCTTTGAACACTTTTTTGAGTTGGATATATTTTCTAATGGGGTTTTTAAACAAAGGCTTTGTATACATGAATACTACTGCTTGTGGTTATGACGAAAGCTTGGTGTTACTAAATCTTCAAAGACAACGACTCAGTGTGAATTTCTCTGATTTGAACACTGGTGATAACCTTTGTCTAAAACACTAGGCTGGAACGTTTGTATTGTTAAACACTTGTGCTGCATTGACCTTTCTCAGGATTGTTTGCAGTTGGATATTTCAACACACCATACCTGCAACTGTATTGACTAGAGTATTTTGCCTGTCAGGATTAAGTTAATGTTGTTATCTTTGGCTGTAATGAGTTTTGAGCCTGCTGATGCCTGCCTGGAAATACAACTGTAAATTACTTTACAGTACGACATGATGATTTGCTAAGTCTCTTGATAGGTTCTTTAGTCAGATTTAGTGTAAAATATAAGATGAAAAAGTTTTTGTGCTCTGGCAATTCTGCATTGAAGTTGATGCTTTCAGAACCTTACCTCTTATATATATGAGAAATTTCACTAATTTCCTGGAAATTTTAATACTCTTTCCTACCAAAGTAGTGGGGGGAAAGAGTAAAGAAGAAAGAAATGGTCATGTGATTCCCATTTTTGAATCTTATTTTTAAAATTACATGGAACTTCCAGGTTTCATGTAAAAATATTTATAACCTTGTAACTGAGACAGGTTGCACAGATAACTGGCACACTATCTTCAAGGGCTTTCAGCAAGATCTACCAATGATTTCATGCTTCCACATATTTCTTCTTCCAAATCATATGGGTGAGACAAGAAAGCAGGCCAGGACAGAGAAGTTGAGTGTGCACATTGGCTGTTCCATGGTTGATGTACCTGGTGTATCTCCTGCCCAGCCACAAATGCAAAACTCTGGTGCGATTCTTATAATTTGCATCTCACTTAGTGTAATACCCTTTTTCTACTTTTATCAAATAAAGTACTACCTTGTTTATATTTGTTCAGGACAAGTCTGTAAAAATTGCTTTCTTGGGCAGATACTAACTTAGACTTTTGGTGCTGAAGAGTTGCCCTTTGCGTATCACGCCAAGCATCAATCTCCCATTTTCCAATCTGAGTAGCTACTGGAATTATAATGCTGAAATTAATGGGAGATGATCCAAAATGGATGTTGTAATACAGTGACCAGTGTCATCTCAGAGATCTGCAAGGATACATTGGCCTCAGCAGGCAACACATTGGGAAACACTGGGAGAGGAAAAAGGAGAAATACTCTATGAACTCCATACAAGAAAATCCCCCTTGACACCGATTTTGGCAAATATGAAAATGTATTTAAACTGAAAGACAAATTTGACCCGGTTGAGAAAAAAATAATGAATTTAGGTATGCCTAGAGAAGTAAATTAAAAAAAACCTTTTTATTTCATTTAGAATGAAAAGCTGAAACTTAGAATTTTCATAAAACGAAAATGAAAATTAATATGGTTTAAGACTGCTGAAAAATTTCATATCTGCTGGTTTTGTTTAGACTTAGAGATTTGATATGTACAATTACACATTGTACACCATTACACTATAGTTTATACCAAGCTGTTAAAGAGAAGTGAATGAAAACGCTATTGTAAAGAAATTTTGGGGTTTGTTTGGTGAAAATATAGTTGCTACATTTCATGTAAAATTGACAGATTATAATTAATTTTTCTTATTTTAAAGACACTGCACTGAGATTGTTTGGACTGGGTTTACAGTTTCTTTGCCAATGACAACCAATTTACTTTTGGGCATAGAATGGGAAAGTGTGTTTCTATCAGAGCAGCTGTGGTGCCAGTCAGCTGATCAGAAATCAGCTTTCAGTCTGTTTCCAGCTCTGTGGACTACAGCTATGGGATTCAGCTCATCTTCATGTCAACACATATGTTACAGAAATCTGGCTAGTTTTCTAGGCTTTCCTTATATGAGGCAACATTTAAGGTGGTTACCCTCTCTTCTGAGTGTAACTGGAGTCTGATGATAAGTGATTAGGAGTAATGCAGAAATCTAGGGGGAGTTCACATGAATACTTGGTATGAGCAAATTGTGCACAAATGTCATTACCTTTTCTTTTGTTTCTGTAAATCATTGGTTTCAAAAGGCAGTAGAAGTTTAGGAGACTTCTTGGTTTTGCTAAAAACAAATAAATAAATGCTCATGATGACACAGGCTCCAGGACAGGTTCAAAGACTTAAACCTATAGCTTAGCAAATCTCACTTCATATTCAGCCAGAGTTGGGGAAGTATGAAGAGTTAAAACCATTAAAGTGATCATCTCTGGCTGATGTGTAAGTCACAACTGCATTCACAGATTCATTTAAAAATAAAGAAACAGGCAAATATATCATGAGGTAGTTCATAACAAAAAAAGAACAAAAAAAAAATATTAAAAATGCATCAGCACTTATATATGTTACAGTTTTGGACAAAATGCAGATATGGTATTTATGTCTGACAATATTCATCCTCCCAAAATGTGCACTCTACATGGGGAAAAAAAAAGGATGAAAAACAAAGAGGGGGAGGATAGAACTGAATTTCTAAATTTAGAAATAAATAATATAGTAACAGAAGAAAACTGTCTCTTAACTGAGTAAATATCAGTTGACTTATACTTTTTCTTGCCAGTGTTTCAAGACCCATCTCCACATTCATAAGTGTCATGGACGAGGTGAGGTAATTCACATTTTGCCAGAAAAGTAGCAGCACATCCTTGAGTTTCGGGGTCATCTGTTAAACACAAAATAGTCATAAGTAATTGTTTCAGGAAAGGCTTTATTTTGATTGTTTGATTCTACCATGTCAGCTACAAATATTGAAGTGCCTGAGTTGGAGTTTGCATATAATACAAGTTGCAGCTGCTATTGCCCTGATTCCGTCTGGATACTTAAAGGAGGTTCCATCAGGTTTCATCAGGTTTCAGCCAGGAAAGGCCCTACAGTGGCTTTGTGCTAATTCAGACTGGTATGTTATGACCTAAATGTTTCTTTCAAGTTGATTAAAAACATAAAGATTTCCAATGAAAAGAAATTTAAAACATATATTTTAAAACATTTTTTCCTGACTGTAAGGTATGATAAAATAATTATGCAGAATAGAATAAAGGAATTTTCCAAAAACTTGTGAAAGGATTTTGAAGATAGATTTAGCAGTGCTCAGCACACATGTAAGGTGCTGTACATCACTGAAAGAAAAACAGTGAAGCAAATGGATACTTTGGACAGAAAGAATATACAAAACTACTTGTCATTATGAGTTTTCACTCCAGCTGGCTGCACATCTTGCAACAAGAGCTGATTGTATCATAGTATTTTTAGAAACATTAAAACCACAGTTCTTCCTCCCTACCTGTAGAGCCAGCTCTTAGTCTCCATCTACTGCTGAACTTGTTTCACTGTTACTCACACCATTGTTAAAGTGCATGCTAAAAATTGTAGATTATTTCTGTTCACTGCACACTACATTGTTTTACCATGGATAATATTTTATTTATAAGGAAAATAAATTGTCAGAGTTAAAAAACACAGTGCATTTTGTTCTAGGCAACACATTGCTTTTATCACACAAATAATTTATTGGTTCTGCTCCCAGACGAGTTCTGTGCTGACCTTTCCAGGTATACTGAATATTGCTGCATAATTCGTCTTGTTGGGAAAATGTATTTATTTTAGCCATTAATACATACTGTGATAGCCTTTGTGTTGAGGAGCAAGTTTGTTGTTCTAATTCTGATACATATTTTTACAGATGCATATACAGAAAACAAAACTTCCTATCTTAAAGCCTTTTATTCTGGAGAAGGGAGACAGATTTGAATCTGAAAACCTACCAAATAAGTTTTGGTAATGGATTGAAGCAAAACTATTTCCTGGTTACAGGGCAGACACAGCCCCACTCTATTGCAGAACTAACCTCTGCAAATTGTCAGCCCAAAATGGCAGGCACATGTTGAGAACAGCACACTGCATTTTAGTAACCCCTCATGTGAGCTTGAATAGCTTCAAACATTGTTTCACAGCATCACTGTCCTATGTAACCAAATCAGCCACCACATCAGCCTATCCCTAGGTGAATATTTCCTTTCAGGTTCTATGGAAGAAGGGTCTGAAGGCTGAAGAAATGTCAAAACTACATTTTTCTTAATCTCAGTTTATAATGAACAGCACACTTGGCAAATTTAAATCACAGTAAAGATGTCCAAAGACAAAAACCAAGCTAGAGTAGTGAAACCAGTTAGAATAATGAAATGCATTTTCAACAAAATGCACATAAATTTTCATGCAGTAGTTCAGTTTGTATATTGTTAAATATATGTCTAATAACTTATTTTTAAATAACCGGTTCAAATTTTCTCTCCTGACTATCCTGAAATTTGCATGAGAAAAAATGGTTAATTATAATAAGTGCAGAAAAACAGTATTCAAGTCTGTGTCTTACACTTCTAGAAGAAATGAATCTCTGAAAATAAAGTTACATCTGTTTTGTTTTTTGTTGTTTTTTTTTTTCTCTGAACATTGTGCACTTAATATCTGGTGCTCAATTTTGTAGTTTTCAAGTCCTTCTACAAGCGGCTCAGAGTCTGGTCTCATGCTTGGTATTTCCCCACTCAGACAGTGTTGGTGAACATATTATTTATTAGTTTGTTACGTTTTTTAAGGAGAGGGAGAAAAATATTCTCAAAGTAGAAGAATGTTCAGGGTTGGAAGGTGAGCAAAGGCTTGCAAACGCTTTCCACTTCAACAGCTGCTCCAGGAGTTGAACATCAGTGTTTTTTTGATTTCAATACACCTTCTGTTTAGACAGCTGTCTGAATACATGTTTATAACACACAGAAGAGAAAACCCTTCCATAAAATATGGCACTAGTTAAAAAGGCAGGCCATAAATTGGAATAGGCTTACCTCTACAATTCTTCTCTCTACTGTAATTAATTTGGACACTTTCTGGCATTTACTGCCTGAGATTTGAAACATTGTTTACACCTCTATGTACTCATGTTCAGTTTAGTCAACTTAAAATACAGATGGTAGGATAAAAGAATTAAGTAAAAATACATAATTATGACTTTTTTAAAAAATTCAGACAAAAATGAAATATTCCCCCCCAAAAAAATCCTAACAAAATATACAAAAATATTATGAGAAAGATCTTAGTACCAGGATTTCTCCTGCTCTCTCTCTGGCCCATTTATTTAATATTTATTATTTAACAGTAATATTTAATTATTTATGTGAAGTGGAATAGCATCAACAAGAGAGGCTGGGAGAAAAAAAAAAAGAACCAACCTGTCTTTGTAGAGAAGTGGTTATTACACTTGCCCATGATGTGAAAGAAGGAAGATGGAGGAGTTTATATTCCAAAGCAGGGAAAGTGAAACTTGAAGCTGTTGTTTCCTGTCATATTTGTATCAGTAGATTAAGCTATTTAATGACAAAAACTCTCTTGCATTATTTTCCTTTCTAAATTTTCATGGGATGGTAGTACAATCCACTGCTGCAATTTCTTGAAATAAAAATGACATGTCAGTGTTCAGAAGGGAAATTATTCCCTTTAGCCTGGAACATCAGCTTTGGTCTCTCAATAGGCAGCTACACACATCTTGTCAAGGAGATACAGAGGACTTACTTTTGATATACACTTTCTCTGTCCAATCAGTGCACAATTTCAGCTGCTTCAAAGGGTGGTAGGGAAGGCCTGTGGGCTACAGGAGATGACTTGAGTTTATATGCAGAAGACAGAGATGTCTTGGAATATCTGCACCTCTCTGGAGGAGGTACCTCAGACCTGCAAGAACCAGACTGAATATTTCTGTTATTTCCAGTTTGACAGTGCATGGACTTTTAGAAAGAAAGATGTTAAAGGGAAGAAACCCCTTCTCTCCAGTTTCTTCCCTGGGCTATAGGGACACAGAATCCATACCACAAACTTTCTGGTAGAACAGTCTACCTTGTAAAATTGGGTGATAGAGAGAGAACAAGAAGCTGCCACTCCCAATTAGTGTCAAGACATCCAGAAAAAGGAAGTCCAAAATTTGAAATGTTTATTTTTAGTATAGTTTGTTGCTTAGATTAAGATCACCCAGCCTTAGCAGCTGCAGTATCTGGAAACACACTCTCTCACTCCCTCCCCATCCCAATCCCCATCACAAATTCCCTTCCAAAGAAACAAAAATTCACCTTTCACACCACCAACATCAGTAGTCACCAAGAAATCTATTCCCTCATGTACCTGTTGACATGGGTGACTGATATGGGGAAGAGAAGAGAGCAGCAGGAGATGAGGTAGATAGCTGCATTTGTCCCATGCATTCCAGCTGCTGGTCTAGTTTCAGGGGATGTAAGAGGGACAAGGAAAGATACAGTACTAGGAGAAACCCACTGCTGATACTTCAGGGTGCTGAGCTCAGTCCAGGCCCTTCTTTCAGCCCAGTCTCCTAAAAGGCTGCCAGGCTAAAGAAACAATACAGTCCTTCCTGGCTCTGGAATAACTACCCTTGATTCCATAAAAATGCAGAAGAGGGGTTAAGAGGTTCTCATAGGCTAGACTGGGCCTCTGGTGAAGTGTGGTGTGTTAGGAAAGCAGGGATTGGAGCCCAAGAGCCCAGAGGCATAGCTACCAGCCAGGCTCTGTAAACTTCACAATCTCCATTCATCTCTAGAAATCAGGACATTCAGTACTCCAGTGGTCTCTCACCAGTCTCCTGGTGCTTCATGCTCATGACATACCCTGGTCTGAATTTATTCATGCTTGGAGGGTGGATGTGCGTGAGTATCTTCAGTAAGATTGCTTAGCAATACGACGTCTATTTCCACACAATATTCAGATGAGAAGGCCCACTATCTTTCAGTTGCATCCAGAATTCCCTAAATTTGTTTGAAAATTAGATTTACATCTTTTCTTACTTTAGTTCCATGGTTGTTGTCCATGATTCTCTGTTTCCATTTCCCCTTCTGCTTGCTGGAAACTCTTGTGTGTAATTTCTTTTTCTCTAAAGACTCTAAAAAGAAACTTATAAACTTAAATAGTGCTTTTTTTTTCCTGATATTTAAAAGGAATCTATAGAAATAGCTATCTATTACAGAGGATTTTTCACATTTTTTCTTTTTTTATTCCAAGTGGTTAATACAATTATTTTTCAAATCAAATTTCACTGTTATTTTCCAGCTTTTCTAAGTAACTACATTTTAAATCTTCACCACAAATCATTATAATTCTCAGAAAGCAGTCTCCCCTGCCCACCTTCTAAAACTGTTTTCCTGAGTCTTTGTCTTGTTTGAGGTCCCATAGCCTTGAATAGGGTGTATCAAATCAGACCAGTTTTAGCGCAGCTTTCCATTCAAGAAGTTCAGAGCAGCTGCTTTGAATCAGCCCTAGAAGACAATTGCCTGTGTCCATTAACTACAGGTCACTTAGGTCCCTACATTTCATGAATCTGAATCGTAACCTTAGTGAGATGTCGAAAGTGAGCTAAAGTGTGTCTTGCCATAATTGACAAATGATTTGAAATTGGGGCACTCGCCTGTAGAACAGGCCCAGTCAAGATGAGAATGTATATTTGTTTGAATTTGACTGCAGAATGAGGACATGCTCTAATTATAATGTTCACACAGCTGCTGTGCTTCAAAACAATTCCAGGCCCCAGACCTGGAAAAAGATTTGTTGTGAGGTACTCCTTGGCCTCGAAGAGTTTTATTGACTTCAACGGGCCTGCGAGTGTGTATTGGTGCCAAACACTGCAGCTGCAATAATTAATTAAGATTGAGCTGTCTAAGAGTGGGAAAAGATAAAGTATTTCTAATTCTTTTAATCCAGAGCTGCTTTCCTTCACGTGAAGATCTAAAACTTTATAGCATGTGAATGTCATGATACTCATGACCATCATTTTAATGGTCAGCATGTTGTATACCCAATGGTAAGTGTGCCTCAATGCCATGAAAAAGTTGATCCATCACCTAATTCCATTCCTCATTCCCATTTGAAACAAGTACAAAGTGATGGCTTGGACTTGAATATATATAACATGCAAAATACTTGATTGTTTACATAGCAATATTTTTTTAAAAAAGAGGGATCCTTTTGGATTTCTTGGACTGTAGGAAAGTACTAGGATCTAAAATTCTGCTAAGGAAAGCCATCCCTGAACCTGCCTCTAGCCTCTTCTTCACTCACCATTTTCTTAATTTTTAAAAATACTTTTACTTAATTTTCCTGCAGCTTTCTTCTCATATGACACTTATCTCAAGTACTTCCATAGTCACTTGTCAGCATCCTTCCCTACTATTTTTCTACTCTTGGACCAGCAATGCTGGAAACACCAGCTGTGTAATAAAAATTCACTCCCTCTTGTGGGAAAAAGGAGATAGGAAGCAGCAACATGGAGAGATGACTCTGAGAACCAGGTAGGCAGAAAATATTACTTTTATTATTTATTATTTGTTACTTTTTATATTTTACAAAATGATATGCCTGTTGTTAAAAAAATTGAAAACAACACAGATTTTATATTGGTTTTCTAGACCCCACCATGGGGGCTAGGAACATAGCATTTCCAAATTAAAAGTTGGCACTCCAGGACACGTTAGTAACAAGAGTTAAATTCTACAGCCAAAGAATCACTCAGTCTTGCCGATACATCTGCCTTGTTAGTAATAAATCTACAGGAGTCATTAGCAAAATCTGCTCCCAGCTACACCTCCTGTGGTTAAAGTTCCTTAGCTTCTCATAGGCTTGGCCAGAACAAGTCTGATCAGGACACGGGCAAGAAAATTTTGAGAGAAATTCAGGATACTTTAAGCAATGTCTTCTTTGTAAAGCAATGCTGAAGCCATGTCAGCTGGAGTGGTAGAAGAGCATATCCTCTTGCTAGAGATGGTAGCTAGGTTTCATGCTAAGCTGCTTTGTTATTTAACCTCAATCTTTATATGCTTGAGGAACATAAAATGTGTGTTCCCATCATGCTAGGCTAGTATAGAGCACTATCATTGTTCTTCCCCCAAACAGCTTGCAAACTGACTTAAGGACAAGCAATGACAGATTGATATAGAAAAATATACAAGAGGAATGATAGGATGATAAAAAAACGACGACAATTTCAAAATTATTTCAGATTTTCATAGCTCCAGCTATCTGACCACCTTTTTTTCCCACCATTCTTGGCTCTGACTACGAGGCACTCTACAAATAGTATTCAAACAGAGTCTTCAGTATAACATCTAAATCTTTTTGTCATTCCATCAGAATGAAAAATATTACAGAAGAACAATATTATTAAGATGAATTTTTTCAGCTTACTGCATTCATTATTCCTGTTGCAGCATCTGGAAAGAGGAGATCTGGCAGGTATCTTAGAAAGTGTAAATTACAATTTACAAGGATAACTGATACTCCTGGGCTGCCTTTTCTCTGTGGTCAGCTGGGAGTTTTGGAGCAACACAAGATTTTATAGATCCTTCAGCTAAATTGAAAATCCAAATGTAAAATGCTGTACTAAGTACGGTATGTGGATTTGAGTAAGTCCCTGGAAAAAAAAATAAACACAGAGTCAATGAATAGGTTCTACTGTCCTATGGCTGTATTACACTGATATGTCTTTTTAGAGACAGTATTTTTCTTTTAAGTAGGTACAATAATCACTGTGGCTGACAATTACAGAATAATATTGCATATATAAAGCACAGCAACATTTCACAACCCACTTCACCCAGAAGAAGGTTGGGCACTGGAAGGGGGTCCCCAGGGAAACAGTCACAGGACACAACCTGGAAAGGTTCAAGAAGTGTTTAGACAATGCTCTCAGACATGTGATTCTTGGGGTATCCTGTGCATGACCTGAATTTGTATGATCTTTAAGGGTTCCTTTGGGATATTCTGTAGTTCCATGATTCTGTGACTTCTCAGGGAAGTGGAAAGCAGGGATTGAAATCTTATTTGTGTACTCTAAATCTTACCTCACCAAAAGTATCTTCCTGAAGTGCTTGTGAATGTATGAAGATGTCATACATAGGAATTCTAGTGTCTTGTCTATAAAAATGGTCTTGCAGAATGGTGCCTAGGGCTATCCTTCCATGTTTTGATAGATGGTCATGGTACAAATGACCCAAGGGCAGGATTCAGGCCTGAGTCCTAAAGGAAGAGACAAGCTTGAAACCCACAACCAGCTGCTCAACCTCTGCAAAATCATAGGAGTTAAGAGAGGCAACTGTGTTGTTTTGGATGGGTTTTAAGGATTGATTTTCACAGGTATCTAACTTCCATACACTGAAGCTTAAGCACTGTACTCTTACAGTCTTATCTCAGACACCCATTTATAAATCCTCAGGTCTTTTAAGTTCTATTTCCCCATGTTGTTCAGAACTCTAGTCTTTTGCCATGTGAAAACTAAAGAAATTTTTAATTTCTTTTTTTCTCCTTTTTTTTTCTTTTGTATTTTCTTCTGTTTTGAAAAAGAATACTAGAAAATTATTTCCCCTATAACTAGCAGACCAGGACACCAGCTGAAGACTTCACAGGTCTCCTAAAAATAAGCAATTACATTTGCAACTAGGGCAAAGAATGAGGATGATTGTTTGAGTCTTGGGTTTGTGCAACATTTTTAATACTCACTGAAAATCCTCTTAGCTGTCTTTTCAAAATGGTGCATTTTTAAGACTCTTTGCACCTTGTCTTAATGATTTGGGATAGAAATATTTTAGCACTTATTTTAAGTGCTTGCTTGGTCATACATGAAGTGGTGATAGCACTTCTTCAAGAAACAAGCCCACTGCATATGAAGAAAGTTGCAAAATTAAAAGGACATGTTCCGCTCCTCCTTCTCTTGGGAGAAATCTGCAGAGACTTTGATCTTAGCCATGTTGCCCTATTACTTGATATAACACAAGTATTTTGCAATGCATTTCTAAGAATTTATAGAAGGGCATAAATAATGATTTTCTAAGAGCCTTTGTCAGTTTTAATGTACATAGAAACATTTAAAAATCTAATCCAATTAGTTGATCCAGATATTGCTTCTCTGATATCCAGAATAGTTTCTCTGGATATTTAAATCAATCAAAAAGCATTCTCAGCCCTGTCTTTCAGCTAGTTTATTTTCATTCTTATAATGATCTTATCTAGTGTTTAGGAAATTTGTGAAGCTGTATTAAAGTTATCAATGGTAAGATACAAAAAAAGATGGATCTGCTACTTCAGATGTATTTTTACATTGTTAAAGATGGCAGTGCAAATAAAACTAACCATCACAAAAAAACTCTGAACACTTTATATACACCCCTGTATGAAAAAGACATTTCCCACAAAAATTGCATTTTTTTCCTGTGTGGACAAACTATCTTCAGTTTATTTGGAACAAGCTTCAGGTCTTAGGAAGACTGTTCTTCCAGAACCATATAAAAACCTTGTGAGAACATAATATAAACACCTTATAGACATCAGAGGTTACCTAGAGCAGGATTGTCAGAAGAGCTCATCACTGGCATATTTTCCCTCTCAGCAACTTCAGAGGCAGCAGGAGAAATAGGGAAAAAGCAACCAATATTTCAATGGTGTCTGGAAGTCTGGAGGCATTAAGGCACTTGAATAACAATAAAACACCAAGGAGATTGCAGTGAACTGAAGCCACCTCTAACATCCAGTAGGTGCTAGTGCATAATCTGGCATAACATGAGAGCACAGCGATCCAGTATCACTGCAGTATCATAGACAGAACCTCAGCTGCAAGGTCTCTGAAAGAAACCACCATAGTTTTAGGTTCAGGCACATGAAGGAGAAAAGTCAACATACCTAGTCAATATCTTCTTTGACACCATTTCATGGTCCTCTAGACCAGGTGTTTGGTGCACCTGAGATGCAAAAATATGTTGACTTCTTCACACCTCTATTACACAAAACACAGTCTCCATGACCTTTACTGAATATACTAAATTGCAAATTAGAGCTCTTCTGGGCCCCTTCTAAGCCAGCCTTTGGAATATCAGAAATATAGCCACCTTGAAAATTGTTGACTAAACAATTTTCTCCTCATTTAAAAAGCTGACTAAACAAAATTTCTGCTTTTCAAGCACAACGTACAGGGCCCTGCTTTGAATAATTTCAAATTCCATGTTTGATAAAAGTACTGAAGCACTTGGAGTGTTGTATTTCAAACTTGAAAACCAAAAGTCTGATAATCACATCCTGAAGGAACTGGAAATATGGGGTCTTTCTCTTCTCTAACTATTTCCAAGACCCAGCTTTGTCTTCTAGGACAGCTTGAAAGAGGATTTTCTATCCAGTTGGAAGATCCTGGTGGCAGGCTATGTGTAGAAGATGTCCACTTTTAACAGGTTTATTAACATTTGATAACTATCCCTTATGACAGCCCACCACTACATCCAAAACTTCAATAGAAACATGTTAGGAATACATTGCAGAATGATTTCCATTACTAATTTCTGAAGACTTTCCTCTCATGGGAGAAAATACCTGAATGACTGCTAAAAATGGCGATACTGTCACTGTGACATCCTAAGCAAAGATCTATCTCAAGCCCACCATGCTTTTCTAGAGAACATTGGCATAAACAGAAATGGGAACTTTTTTTGGCCTGAATAGAGAAGAGTATTTTTTGTTGTTGTTGCTGTTGTTTATTTGATTTCTTTTTCACTTCTTTTATAGACAAGCTAGAGCTACATGAATACAGCCAGATGGTCAGGAAGCCTCATGAAAACAGCACACCAAGAATATACTTCCCCTCTTCAACTGTAGCAATGCTGCTGCCTAGTCAGAGATACTAACCATACTAATCCAAATTAGTGTGAGCACCAGTTAATTGGGTTCTGGGCCGTGTTGCTTGGCTCGTTTCTTTCCTCTGTTATGTCATAAAAAATGCCTGTTCTCAGAGAAAGGAGAACCTGTGTGTGACAAGAGCAGTGACTTCAAGCTTTTGTAGAAAGTAAAACAGGAACTGACAAAAGGATTGCGAACAATTTATGCGCTTGTTAAGTTTGAGAATAGTTGCCATATCGGGCATAGAAATCGCTTCCTACACTCTGCTTTTTGCACAAATGAAAATTACAGTACTAAATTTTTCAGTGAAGAGTAAAAGGAACAATTTTTCTGTATATAATGCATTTAAATACCGATTGTCTGCCACTTTTCAACAACCTAGCATTGTTAAATTGCCTTTTAATCACTATGTTTGATATTTGATATGTAGCAGTAAAATATTTATACTGCGAATTGTACAGTAAACCTCCAGTTTAGGAGCAAATTAATAGTCTGGAACTGTGAGAATCTGACTGTATCTGAATATTGATGATCTCACTTTCTGAGTCTCTCTGGGACTGGGGGTGTGAGGTGTTGATCATTGCTTTTCACTGATAAGCAAAATATTTCCAGAGCGTGAAGAATTCTGTGGTGTGTGAGAAGGATAAACCATAATCTGCATCAACACACTAACTTCTCCTCTGCCATTTGCATTGAAAATCAGGTAGAAGTTATGCTAAGCTCTCTATTATAGCCTCATGTATGTGAAAGGTCTTCCCCTTCATTTGAATAAGGCCTCTTATGCATGTGAAAAAAAAGCACATTTAAAAGGAAGGTTCCTTTAATTAGGGTGGCATTTAGAATTCTTAAATGTTCACTTTTTGTGATGCTAAATTGTGGAGTATTTTCAAATATGGTTTAATAGTAATTTTCATTAGCCACTTTTATTTTTATTTATTTTTAAAAGGAAATGACAAGCTCTACAATCTGAAGTGAGGGAGTAGATTAATATGACTAGCTAGATTAAGGAAAATTTAAATCAGAGTGTTTGATGAAATGTAGGAAAATGTTTAAATATAGGATTAGACTTACAATATAGAAAGCAGTCAAGGAGATCAAAAGAACTCTGTACAGAAAGTCCTATTAAAAAGAGACTAAAAAAATCTATTGAGTGAATTCTTATAACTAAATGATTAAAGTGTTTTTAATATATTACATTCAATCTGATTTAAAAATAAAAATAAACAGTAAAGAATGTGCACGAAGTGGAGATTGTATTAATTTTTGTGTAAAGAACAAGTGACTGGGCCTGTGTGAAGCTGTCATAAATTACGTATAGGAGACTATGGAATTTAACTTAAAAGAAGTTCCCTGGAGAATAATTTTAAATCTTCTATGCAGCTTTGTAGAGACAGAAGTTAACTGATTGGCATCTGTATGAATATGGATTTCTTTAAGTCCATATTTGATTTTCTACACCTTAAAAAAAATCAAATGTAACCTATTAACTACATCTTAAGCAAACCTTTGGAAGAACATGCTTAATCTTCTAGGGAGTCAATAGAACTGCCTCTAACTTTGGTATTGTACAACTATCCAAGATCATAGTAGGTGCTTCCATAGCTGTCAGTGTCTTCTGTATCTCAGCAATCTAGGTTTGTTTTGTCTTGTTTTGTTTTTAATTAATTTTAGACTGAGTTCTTTAGTCATTGTTAACTCTCAGTGTTGACAGGATCCTGCATACGTCTTTTATTCTCCACCAGAAATCTTTACAAGAAATGCACAGGGAATAATGTGGATTAAAATTTGCTTTTCATATTATACTAAAATATTTTTTTTATTTTGATAATCTCAGACTTTGGCAGGTTTTCATTACATAGAATAAATAAATAGTGGACACATAAATATCATACATCTGTATGTGCTCATCACCTGTAAAATGAATTTCCCACCCTACTGATCTACTTTTATTTTAGTGCTTTAAAAAGCAAAAATTAAAAAGAATATTTAATGTAGTATACAACCTCTCAATGCTCATATGAACCACAGAATTCTTTCTGAATTGATTCCCTAGTCCTTCATTTACTCAAATAAATATCTCTATGGAAGTTCTGAACTTCAACCAAAATTTTGTATTTCAAAGTCCTGTTTTAATTTGGCATGATTATTCACTAGTCAATGTGGACATCTTTTCCTAGTTTCCTTTATCTGCAGGTGTATTTGGTGCAAATATAAAAGAAAAAGAGGTAATTTCATTAAGGTTCCCCCTTCCTATTTGTCCTTCCCAATGACATTTACAGCCATGCTTTCCAGATACCATCTACAGCAAAAGTGCTAGTAGTTTCAATATTGGTGTGTGGAAGGGACTCTTCTCCAGCTGCATATAAGAAGTAACTCTGCTATCAGGCCAAACAGATGATAATTTATTAATTAGTAAACAGTAAAAGAGATACATTTGTCCCTTAGTTCAATAACTACAAAATACAAGAGGAACTACCTCCTAAATACAAACAGATCTAAAAAATATTCTTGATGTAAATGGGTAGTTTCAGTATTCCATTTTTATCAAAGAAATTTCAAGCAGGATTAATTATTTGTTTCTTCTTGCTATAGCGTCACAAAGACATAGTCAGTCGATCATTTTATTACTGCATACTGACAGTGTTTGAGGTCTGAATTTAGAGTCTGGGGTATCCTACAATCCGAGGCAGGAATGCTTGTGCCAGCAAGCAGTAAAATTTCCAGCTGTTCTTCCAGCAGATTTAATTCCACAAATTGGAGTTAATTGTGAGAATAGCTTTATATAGAGATACCAGTACTGTACTATACTACACTGTATTGCATTTCCCACCACTGTGCCTACTGGTGAGGCTGCACTTTGAATTCTGTGTCCGGTTCTGGGCCCCTCAATTCAGGAAGGATATTGAGGTGCTGGAGCAAGTCTAGAGGGCAATGAAACTGGTGAAGGGTCTGGAGCACAAGACCCATGAGGAGCAACTGAGGGAGATGGGATTTTGCAGAGCATATTCAAAGGGGGACCTTATCACTTGACAAGGACTCGAAAAGAGAATGTAGCCAGGTGAGGGTTGGTCTCTTCTCCCAGAAGACAGGAGACAGGACAAGAAGATGAAGTTAAGCTGTGCCAGGGGAGGTTTAGGTTGAACATCAGAAAGAATTTCTTCAAAGAAAGAGTGATTAGGCATGAGAATGGACAACCAGGGAGCTGGTGGAGTCACCATCCCTGGAGGTGTTTAAGGAAAGACTAGACATGGCACTGCCATGGTTTAGTTGATATGGTGATCTTTGGTCATTGGTTGGACTCAATGATCTCAGAGGTCTTTCCCAACCAATTTGTTTCACTGATTCAGTGATTTGGTAATTTTTGTGCCCTTTGGTACCATTGAGAGAGCATCTTGGCATTGCAGCTACAATCCATCAGCTGGAAGTTGCTACTCTGCAGCAGAATGGGAGACTTGCTGCCTGCAAGGAAAACACTAACAGCAGAGAAAGCAGGTGGAAAGGAGTGAAAAAGTCTTGGAGGTCCAGAATAATCAAGAGCTCCAGAGTGGAAGAAATTAAGGTGAAAAAAAGCTGAAAACATCTCAAAAACATAGTTTGAAATAATGGAAGATACTATAGATCAAAAGAGTGAGGGGACAAAACATGCCAGCAGTGAAGACTGTCCACTTGGTAAGCCTGAAAGGACAGGTGACCATACAAAATTTGAAGAAGCCACTAGGTTCTTGGTTTGCAGTAAGTAAACATGATCCACCTCAGTCTTAACCAGCTTTCTGGTGGAAGCCCAAAGGCTAGCTTGGTCCTTACTTCTATTTCTGATGTTTCACTACTGACTTCATCACTTTCTATATTACACATCAACAGAACTTTTGCTTTATGTTTTCCATTCTGGCATTTGGGAAGTCTCATGATTCCATTTCTTATTAATTCCCTCCCACAGTAAGACAAAATGTAAAAATTAGAATTGATATTGAATACCTTTGGCATCTAACTAGAGTCAAACATAACTGAGTTGAATGTGACATACTATCACTCTATTAACTTCAAACTCTCTTGTCAGTAACTTCCTAAAATTTCGTATTAACAAACATTCTTGAAAAACATGTTTAATCAATCCTGCACAGGGAAGAGGTCTTGTTATTGTGATGTGCAGCAAATACTTTAATGAAAGCAGAGATATTAATTTGTAGAACTAGAAGCTGGAAAAAGGCTGCTAGGTGTCCAGGAATCAGGCCTGGGACAGAATATCTTCATACTGACATTAATGACTTAATACAAAAGAGAAAATAAAATGATAATACATAGCAATATCTAAAAAAAAAAAATCAAATGATCTCAGAGACAGACAAATCGGAAATGGGATGGATATTGAAATTTGAGCTATTGATTTTTTTTCTGTGCAAACATAATCTTTTGATATATCAGACAAGCTATTTCTGGATACAATATATTATACCAATTATCCATTTTGAAGATGAACTACATCAATAAAATACAGAAGACTGCTACAGTAATCAGGAGAATGAAAAGCACAACCGATGAAGAGCTAAAGAAATGGGGCTTCTTGCCTTGACAAAATAAGGGTAAGAGGATATAAAATTGAATATTGCTATCTTCAGGGGCAGCAGAGGAAGGATGGAAGAGCAGAAGAGAGACTACATGAAGGACCATAGAGCGATGAATTACATAAGCTTAAATTTAGTTTTGGTCAAAGAACTGCAGGACCATGAACAAGATTAGGAAATAGTTGAAAGTATTTTAATTACCATAGAGTAACCAGTGGAGGAGAAGTGAGCTTGATGTTCTAGAAACCATTTCCTCTCTCCTTCCTTTGCTAAGTGGAATAATTTTTCAGTGAAAACTGAATTACTGCAGGAATTACTGCAGCTACCGCCATACTGCCAATTTACACATAATTTATTAATTCACCTAGGACGTTCTGGCCTTTATCACACAACAGTGGGATTCTGTGTATTTATGCCCATGAACTTAATGGCAGAGGCCACAAACAAATACTTACTGTCAACGTATGAAATCTGTGTACTATGAAAGCTCCTTTGTACACAGTAAAAGGCATCTGAGTCACACAGTAGATGACTTCCATGTGGGTCCTCAGAGTCTGCAAGGTAACTATTTCTACTTTTGTCTCATAGTGAGTTAACATTGCTGACATGGCAAATTACTCCTGACTTGAAAGGATGCATTAAATTCACACCTGTAGCACATTACAAAAGAAGTTTTTCGCGTAAATGTATTATGGAGTTACAAGGAATCTAACTGAAGGCTGTGCACAAGAAGGGAACTACCTCCCAGGAAAGGCCTCCTATCACAAGCAAAAGGATTCTACTGAGGAAATTGTGCTGGCATATCTGGCATGTTAAGATCTGACATGATAAACTTTGCCTTCCCTTTACAGAAAAATCTTAGGTATGAAAGTTCAGTCCTACTGTTCAACAAGTAAAGCTTAAAAATTTATAGCCTGGTTCACTTTTCTATCAGAGCAGTGTGAAACAGGGGTCACAACATGGTATATCCCTTTTAATTCAAACAGTAGCTATGGTATGCAGCTAATGAGCTTTCAGAAAAATTGAATGAAAACTTACACTGAATCTTAAAATTATGAAGATGATTCATAGAAGTTGGTCAAAACCTTTTACATTGTCCCATTGTAGAAGTCACAGGGTCATTCTACAAAGTTAGTGGTTGACAGATGTAAAATGAATGGAAAATTGAATTTAGCACATCTCTCAGCAATTTCAGGAGCCTTATTTTGAATGGTACTTCTGAGGTGTAATAATAACACATGGAAAACTCTCTTCCTTATCTGCCACGCTTAGCTCAGCAGGGTGGAGCATGCAGGTAAGAAAGAAATTCTTCAAAGGAAACATTGGCTCTCAAGAGGTGTATATGTTAGCTGAGTTCATGTACAAAACCTGAACTCTACCTGCCTATAAAGTAAACAAAAACATGTTAATTTTAAACAAAACTACATTTATCCATATCCCCCCAAGTGTAAATATGTGTTAAAACATCTCTAAAAATAGAGTTCAAAGACAAATACCTTTCCTATGGGGATCAATGAGAGTGAATTTCTTTTCATCTCGGTAAAACCTCAATTCAAAAGGAAGGCTGAAGCCTTTGGGGAAATACCTAAAAACAATGTTAAGATGTTTCAAAAACTGTTTTCCACAGTTTTGAAACAAGCTCACCTGAGTTTAAATTTCTGAGGTATGACAGATCTTGTTTAGTAATTTAAAACACAAAAGCAAAAGTAGCAATACAAACCCAAGAAAATGCTCAGATGTGGGTTTCCTTCCTATGCTTAAAAGCAAATATATACCTTCAGCATTGTTTCACTGGAAAAAAATAAAGTTCTAATAGGGAATAAACCCCACTGTTCAAGGTACTGCCTGAAGCTGCTATGGAAACCTTCACCATATCTTCTGCAGTCTTGGAAAAGTCCCTCCATGAAGTCAAATCTCCACCTCTGCGTGTAGATAAAGAACTACAAGTAATGAAATGAACACAAAATCACAAACATCTCACTGCTAGGAGCACTTTAAGTCACATGCTTGACCTGTACCAGACCTAAACCTTTACAAGCCAGACCCACACTCAGTCTAGTACCAGGTGTGTGTCCTATGTCCAGACTATTTATTCAATATTCTAGGAAAAATATTAATTGAGGTAGACTTACCAACGCTAAGTTTTAGCTATGGCAAATGTTGCCTATGCACCTACAATTCATCAGCCCCCAAAAACATAATTTCTTGTGAGAAATTTTTGTCATAACTACATAAGTCCAGTTCCATGTGTGAAGACTTCCTACACAGTCCCAGAAGATTTTGCCTTGTATGTATAGACACATCTATAGGTCACCATTACAAGGTCCTTAGCATTTTGCTGAAACCAAAGATCAGTTTCTTTAACCCATTATATCACTCATTTGTAATGCAAACGGGATGTTTTTTATTGCTACAGTAGACTTTGTGACCTGTCATTGCAATCTGGCTTTCTGTTATACCAGGCACTGAGTAAACCTGGAAAAATGCATGATCCCTGTTTTGAACTGTATCCAAGCTAACTCTAAGAACCAATGAGTTTTTTTGGACTTATGCAAGATCTGTCACATTATTTTCCAGCTCATTTCCATTTATTTGTTTACCTCGAACAATACTTCTTTATCATCCTCTCTCTCATGCTAGTTTTCTGACAAACAGATTAATAAATACTTAGGGTATATGCCAGAAGAGTTTATAATGTGTAGCATTGGTCTTCTTGTGAGATATATCAGACTTGAGAAATATTGTAATTGCAATTAAGACCCAAAACTTAGCTGTCTCTGACTTGATATTCTCCAGGAGAAGGAGATGAAAGGCTTGTCTGTATGTGTATGGGTTTGTGGAAGAAAGTTGAATATCCAGTTACCTACTTCTCTTCCAAAGTAAATGTAATCCATACAGAAAAGCCTGAATGCCTTTTTCTGCTACATAAATTCAATGTTTTCAATTCTTGCCAATTAAATGATGCACTTGCTCACATTCTCTGTTCTAAAATCCATGAGTGAATGTTGTAAAATTTATATAAGCATTTACTCAATTACTTTTTAAAGTGAAATGTATGGGGATAAAAAGCAAGATTTCACACTAAAATTATTGAAGGTAAAAAAGAAGATCTGTATTCTCCTAAAATGTCTTTGATTAAAATGTAGACTTATTTTCTTTTGAAGAAGAGAGCAATTCGATTTTGATTTTAAGCCTCCTGAAGTGCCCATGTGCACATCTCAAATGTAAGATATGAAAATGAAATCCAGGACACAAGATCTAAAACAGAAAATAATTTTAGAGCAAGATAATAATATTTCAAGAAGATATATATCCCAGCAATTTAAAAGAGAATACTTAATTTTCTATCAAAATAATTCATTGTACTTTTGCAAAACCTCAACCTGTAAAATGGCTGAAATTTATATGATTTAAACTATTCAGTGTTTGAGATAAGTACGGACAATTTTTTCCTCTACAGATATTATATTGGAAGAGTAAAGGAGAAAATTACCAGGACCTGTAAAGCCTGTAAGTGTAAAGGAGAAAATTGCCAGGACCTATACATGGTTGATTTTAAGTACATCCAAGGAATTAAATATATGGGTATATAGAAAGGAAGTGAAAAAGAAAATAAATGGTCCTGTAAAGAGGATAACGCCTGGTTCCATTTGATCAGAAAGAGCTCTAGGATTTCCCTGCCTTCACTTTTTGATAATTTCTCTAAGAATTATTTTCTTAGTTCATTTAACTTTTGAATGTTAATTGTCTGATTTTATACCTCACTAATTGAAGATTTGACTTAAATAAAAGGTAAGACAAGACATCTGCTCACTATCTTTGATATTTTAAAATGACTAGACACAATATAGAATGAAGTTACTAAATTAGAAGAAAAGAAAATATGTGATAAGAAGGCAATGCCACTTGTTAAATTTACTCTTTTCTGCTTTCCTAGGTGATATATCACAGAAAGGTTGTCTGAGCTGTCATTGTGGCATCACTAAGAGGATGTACACAACATCTTCCATTCAAATTACCTTTCAAATCAATCACCCTCATCAGGCTGCTATCTTCATCTGATGACTGTAGGACAAATGTTTTGGCTTATTGGTAGGAAATGTTAGCATTTGAAAGAGCTCTGAGAAAGAAGGTTCCATGGTTAAATTTGAGAAATTGTGGTAGGAGAAGGGAGCAAATAATATGATTGTTGAAATCCTTCATCCCACTGGGTTGCAATTTTTGAAATAAAAAAGCTGTTCTATACTTAATTTTATTTTTTTTTCTCTCCAAATTGAGCAAAAAATGTGTCTCCAAAAAACCTAGAACAAATGCTTACTGGGTTTTTACAGGGATGGATTACTCAAAAATGCACTAGTGTGGCATACTCTTGTATTGATTGTAGAACTGTCTTCTGAGTCCTAAATTATTTGGTTTATCTGTAAGACTGAATTTTCCCACTTGTGTGTGTGTGTGTGTGTGTGTGTGTGTTTGTGTATGCGTAGAAAACCGTGAGGCGAACAGCTGGGGTGGCATGAAGGTTTTTGTTATGTTCCACTCAGATTAAACTATAAATCAGAAGCCTGGGTATTTTAATAACACATTAAATAGTCCTATGCCCTTAGTACTGCATAATTATGTGTTAAACAGCAGCTTCAAGTATTTTCTCTGGTTTTCTCATTTTTTATACAGTAGCTTTTTAAATGTGATAAATGATACTCAGCTTCAAATGCATTGTAAATACTGCATGTATATTACCAAAATACATTCTAGAATTTTCTAATCTTGCTTTAACACATATGGTATTATCAATTACTTACAGTATTTTAATATAATGTAACATTACTTTAGAATGACACACAATTTATACTGGATGTCACTAGCCCCTAGAATACCTTGGCACATATTTATATATTTCAGCTACAATTTATCACTTTGTGAAATATACTTTGCGTAATTGAAAATAATGACACAAAAAATCATCTACTCCTATACACTGGTAGTATGATATACTATCCTGATAGCTTAGTGTGCTATATGAAGTCAGTCTGCACAGCCATGCCTTTGAAATATGATTTAAAACAGAATTTATAATGTCACAGAATTACATAAAACTGTGTGAAATTGTGCAGATAATCATTTAAATCTCCCTACATGAAAAGATAATTGCTCCAGAAATTAGCTGTACCTGGGGTTCATTCATTTGGTCATGGCTAGTTTCTTATATAGTGATGATTTGATATTACAGCTAATTAAGATCAGGTCAGAGTTGCTGAAGGTCAGACATTAATGCACAGGATCATTGAAATGATAATTATAAACAGATTAGGAAGCTACGGTCTTTTATAAGGGGTTATTAGATAATTACTGTGAGAGTGTACGGCTTACTGTAATAATGGATTATCGACTACTTACAGCGTTTTAAGGGTGAGAGTATATTACTTCCTCAAGGACTAAGAGGAATAATGTTGTTGGAACTCTGTAAATAAAATAGCACCAATTGCTTTTCAATTTTCTTCTAGAGAGTATGTTCCCTCATTGGAATAAACTGTATCATTTTATCTCAATGAGACTTTAAATAAGAAAGGTCTTTAATTTTTTTTTCTTTCAGAGATGAAAGAAGAAAATAAATTTTAAAAATAAATATTTTATTCTATTTTAAATACATAGCTAGGACTGCCAGAAGCTTTACAAATGGAATAGAATGGGAACAATAAACATTTTACAATGATTTGGGAATAGGAAAATATTAACCTAAAATGTATGTGACATAACAATTGCACACTTATTGCTATGGCTTTTAGTCTAACATACCCTTTCACAAATAAAAGGAGAGCAAAATAAATATCTAAATAATAAAATACATATTGTCTAGCTGTAGCACACCTTGATCTACTACTGGTTGAACTCCATTTCATTTGGAGCTCTGTGCATCAGAGTATGACCTATAAATCAGTAAGGGGGAACACGGTTTGAAAAGAGTTTCTGGAAAGACAGCATCATTTAAATACTGCAGAAGACACTCACAGACAGCTTCCAAAAGCAGCTAGTGTAAAGGAAAAGAGAAATCATTTCTGCCACCTACGGTGACAGTGACTATGTGACCAAAAAAGTAAACCAGGCATGAGGGACACCTGCGTGGTCTACTTTGAAAATAAGACTGTTTTTATTGTGCAGTCCCTCTATGCAGAACAAAAGAGATAACCTTTGGAGACACAGTACTTTATTCCCTTGGACAAAAATTGTCATATATAATAGCAATCTTGAGTTGTAGATGGAAAAGGTTATATTTAGCTCAATCTTTTCCACAGAGTGAGGAACAAGACAAATGAATATGTGTCTTCCCAGGCGGGTCCCACACCTGGTTGTAGAGAAGGCTACAAGGGACCTGAGTGGCACTGGCAATGGAGAAAGCAGACCACTTCCACCTGCAGAACCCTGAAAATATTTTGCCAGCTACAATTCAATAAAACCAGCTAAAATCAAGAACAGAATGGGGGCTTTCCTTGCCTGCAATTATGAGATGAGATTTCCACCATCTTACTGTCCTCAGATCTTTTGCCATCCATGGCAATAGGAGGCTTGTTATGCCCTACTATGCCTTAGGATATGCTGCAATACTAGGCCAGTATTTCAGCATAGGAGACAGGAAAGTCCCCTCTGTTTCTTGGAAAGAAGCAAGCTGGGAGGAGTTTTGACTCATTGCTTTTTCACCTAGGAGACAAAGGCATTCTTGACCATTCTTATGGAGGCCAGAATGCAACATTTTTGCCTCTAAAAAATGTCATCCTTTTCTGGATGAGAACTAATCCCTGATCTCTACTCCCAAAAGTTCAGGCATCAAACTGAAAAAAAAAGCCATTATTGTCCCAGTTTTGCTTCTAAAAATGTAGATATCATTCATTCACAGAAACCTAGAACTGTAGAGTCATTGAAACATCAAGGTTGGAAGTGACTTCCAAGATCCTCTAGTCCAACTGTCAACCTCACATCACCCCAGTCATCCCTAAGCCATATTCCAAGTGCTAGGAATTAAATAAATAAATAAAAGACAATAAAGTAAAAGGAAGCATTAGTACTCATTTAG
This sequence comes from Lanius collurio, assembly GCA_020086605.1. Taxonomy (NCBI): domain Eukaryota; kingdom Metazoa; phylum Chordata; class Aves; order Passeriformes; family Laniidae; genus Lanius; species Lanius collurio. The sequence continues at coordinate 3,673,750 of JACBWW010000003.1, forward strand.
CATTTAGCCTCATTTCATTATACAGGCCCAAACTTGTCCACTATGACATATGTATATCAAAAATGCTCCAGATCTTTCAGTTTTTATTTGCATACGTTTGAGGTCAGCCTGCCCTCTATCTTTTCAATACATGGGTATAAATCTTGCAGCACTCTCATAAACTCAAGAGTTAGGCAAATCTATTGGGCCATATCCTCAATCTTCCACTGAGACTCTTGGAGCTGCTTGGAGCAATAGATGAAGAAAGAGTTTATAGAATATAGCATAGGTATAAAAGCACTTCCCCTGGATTATGGAGAGCACAGGTCACTTCTCCCCCTTCATTTCTTCATGTGAGGGCAAGCCCGACTCACCTGTTCAATTTTAACAGAATAGCCCTTAAAATTGAAAAAGTTCTGCACTGCCTCTGTGAAGAAGATTTGCATGCTTATATGTGAAAGAATGTGGTGCATTAAGGCCTCAAGGATAACATCCCACTCTATGTTTTTTACACCAAAGGTTAGTGTTTCTGTAATAGAATAGCTATTTTTATTATATTTAATAGTGAACAATGAATACTGATGTCCCACTGCCTTTCAATATTGCTGCACAATGAATATGTTACACATTTTCTTACTATGCAATATGTCTACTTCTCATCTGAAAGTTATTTTAAGCTTCCAATAAATTAGTGTAATTGTTGAAAGTGGCAACATACTGACTTTTTTCCCTTAGTTACCTGATGAAATACTTTATAACTTACAGAATGTTATTTGGCTACTGTATACCAATTGATTATAGGTGCTGAATTGTGATGAATATTCATGTGATAAATGAAAAACCATGCTATTTTTAATAGTTTAATTTTTTTTTTTTGTATAATTCTATAGCTACATTTAAACCACTCCAGTGTGAAATTCTGAATTTTCTTTAAAGGAATGAATCAGAACAAAACAGATATCTGATCTTTATCATTTTGGTTTTTTCAGGCATTATTACAAACATGTTTTAAAACAAAAGCACTTTACCTTGAAGGAGGAATCTAATTATAGTAGATATGTTAGATGAAGCCTTGTGTGTGTGAGTCACAGGATTTTAATTGAAGAGAGACTTTTGTTTGTTGCTATTCAATCACTGAGTCTACTCTTTGTACAATGGAGGTGTTGAAAGAAGATTTACACAATCATAATGTTATACCATCTCTTTGTTCAGCTTTTGTGGAAGAAAATTACATACATCTCAACAGTTCTCGGAAGATTAAATCTGCAGTTTAAATTTGCTATTTGAACCCTGTATTCAAAACAGCATTCCACAATTAGTAAGCCATGCTGTGTGGCCTGGGGTTAAACTAAGCAGGAGACAAGGGCAAGGGGAGCCCAGGACCAGTGTTTTCTGTTAGGGTGTGTAAATAATGGTGCTTTGATATTGCAGTTCTCAGCCTACACAGGGCTCATTCAAATGTATCCGTTTTTGACAGTTATGCAGGTCGGAAAAGATTCCTTTCTGTGGGTGAATAGCGGCAGCACTTAGGAACAGCATTACTGCCTGTCAAAGAAGAGAAGAAAATCCTGGATGTTAGGATCTTCCCTGTCTTTCTTGCTTTGCATGAATGATACTAAGATGGCCATGGAGAGATAGAAAAACAACTCTTTTAGAAGCAAAAAAAAAAAAAAAAAGTGGAATATTCACCACAGCTTGCAGGCCCTAAAATACTGTTGACCAATGTCAGTTTTATCTGTTTATAGTCAGTGAAGGCTGAAGTACACTTTTCCTGAGACATGTGCAAAGTGGGGTGGAGGAAGAGGAAGGGAGAAGCAAGTGTAGAGGGGAACTTGCAGACAGTGAAACCTTAAAACATGTTCAGGAACTGCAGATCACATTGACTGTTTCTTGAGGCTCTCCTAAGATCTAAAGAAAATCTCAGAAAAACAATACATTTAATGTACTTAGGATGGGTGCACAGACCATTTATTTTTACTCTGATATTTCTTTCTATCAATACAGTCATTACATTATACTATATCTTTAATAAATAGTGCATACATGTTTTAGATATTTATTTATAGCTAGGAACTACTGATGTATATATTTGAACAGGGTTTTTGTTATGCTGAAGCATTTCTTCCATCTCAGCAATAGTAAAACACTTACAAGTAAACCTAAAGACACAGTCTGCATGAGTTTGTGATAAAATATGTGTGTTAATATGTGTATTAAAAAAGAAAAAAAAAAATATATAAACTGCATACATGTAGAATGCTTTTCTGAGTATTTGAAGGTGAGAGAGAGATCAGGGTGTGAGAATAAGTAATAACAGGAAATTTCTCTCTGCCCACAGCTTCACCAGGAAACAATTCTCCAAAGCAATGACTTTAATGACTTTGCACACTCCTTTTTTTTTTTTTTTTTTTTTTTGCTGTAGGATAATGTAAGCCACAGGTGGGTTTAAGGCTCAGGTTGAAAAGATTTATCTTTTCTCCTTGGGACTCAACAGGATACTTGCACCCACTAGCAACAAATGTACTACAACAAATGATGTTGACACTTCAAAGCCTTCAATACACATGAGTAAGACCCTCAAGAAATAAAATTTCAAATGAATCTCCTTTTGGAATTTTTCTTTGATTTCTTCTTTTTTATTATTTTTTTTATTTTTTTAGAGCAATCTTTGTAGCTTTTGCACAAACATTTCCACTGCATGAGGCTGCGATTTTTTTCTATTATTGAAAATGAAATTCACAAAGTACTGTGTTGGAAATTGGAGTATGCATGAATGATTGGAGACTGAGAGGTAGGACAAGAATTGGAGGACAGAAGTGAAAGGGAACAAGAAAGAAGATATAGGGAAGAAATGGGAATTAAAAAAAGAAGGTATAGGGAGTGAAATAAAGGGCTGGAAATGCAAAATAAAGGAGAAATAAAATCTTGGGAAGTGCAGAACAATGTAGTGAAGTTAGACAACAACATGAACTTGTAAATATTTTTTGGTAATCTACAGCTTTATAGTGTTTCTCGGGAGCAGTGTAACCTACCAAACCAAATGTTATCTGTCTTCATACCACCCCTCATTCTTCTAACCTTTCTCTGACAACAGAAGCCCCATCACACCACCATGCTGGCATATTGTAGCTTTTCTCAAGACATCATTTGTGTTCCCCTTAACTTTTTTAAAATTTTCCCTCCATTTTAGAAATGTTATCTTGTCAAAACAGTCACCATGTTTTTGTTAGTATGAATGGGAATTGCATCCATTTCAGAACCTATCAAAAGTATTCTTATTCAAAAAGAAAATGAAAAAAACCTTTTTTTAAAAATTATTATTTTTGAGAAAAGTGCATTAATTCACTATTAAAATGATTAAGCATTTCTAGGTTGATATAAAAATGGAACAACAATTATTTTAATTCTTTCCATCTCCATTATTTTTTGAGAAGTTAAAGGTTTCAATTTTCAAGATTCATGTAGGATGGGAAACTTCTAAAACTAAGAAACTCTCAGAGGATGACTTTTCCTGATTACCCCTTAAGTCAGCAAGTCCAGAGAAAACACAATATGTAGCCATAGTCCAAAGGACAGACAATAAATTCCTCATAAAACCTTGATTGTGCCAAGGCATTGTGAGATGAAGATCCTAGCAGGATTTCTGTTGAAAAAAAAAAGGCGGTAGCATGATCCTTTTTGAAAGGGAAAGAACACTTCTCTTATCCAACCTTTCTTTTCTGTTGAAAGAAGGAAATTAATTAGATGCCCTGCTTCTTTGATTTTTAGTAGATGATCAAATAAACCTTCAGGTTTTTAAGATTTTGTCTTCTGTAATCTTCTGGCCTAATCTTCAGCAATAGTGAAAAACCATTGGTAAAATATTGTATGATTAAGTCTGTGGCACACAGGCATGTCTGCATACTCCAGAAAGTGGTGTAAGGATCTTCAGAATCCAGTCCATGCTTTGGTATCTCTCTGCTCTAAAAATTGAAGCACAAGAGATTTAGAATTTAGAAATTTAGAAGCACAAGAGATTTAGAAATATTCAAGCTTCAGTGATGTTTAAAGTTTACATCTAAGGAGGACTTATAATTGCCTTAATGACATTATAAAAAGTGAGAGAAAGGTACAAAAGAACAATTCTGCCCTCATAAAGAAGTTCCAGTCTCTCAAATTTTATAATTTTCCAGGCTAAGACTTCAAGTGAGGAAGACAGAAAGATGGGTACAGAAAGATAGGTACAGAAAGGTGCTTCCTCACTGCACGGTTGTAGGTAACTGGGAGAGATCTCAATGAGACCAGGGAGAAATATCCTGATGTAAGGATGATCTAGAGGAGAGATGTGTTCAGAGAATTTATGGATCACTAGATTCCTCACGTGTAAAATTTGTATCTGGAGGAGACAGATGTAGTCTTCACTTGCCTCCCAAGCCAATTAGCAATTATTTTTTCAGTGCATACCTATACCAGCCAGCAGTTGCTGTTGTTGCAGCCATTTATTTCATGATTATGGTATGCTTACCAAGAAGATGGGAGAATTGATTGGAGTTCTGCCCTGAGCTGGGAGAGTCTCAGCCAGGATCTTACAGACGTGCATTTGCAAAAGTTTTAATAGCTCCTTGTGACTCCATTATAACTCCTGGAGAAGAAAGGCTTGGTGAAATGGAGATATAAGAAATTGAAGCGCTGATTTTTTATTTCATTAAAATGCTAAAAAATATTTTTTCTTTCTCATAAAATAGAAATGAAGTTTAATATTTCTAAAGATGATCAAAACTTCTTTTACATTTCTTCCAATTCCACTGGCTTTGTTGCAGAATATTGCCTTTATAAATTGAATGAACTTATTGAAGAAAATGTGCAGTGAATGAAAATAAATACAGAGAAGCCCAGTTTCTGGTTTGTTTGGCTTTTTAAAATTTTTTTATTTATTAGACCCAGAATAACTTTCAGAATGTGGTTTAACTTGCTTCTTACACTGATATATGATTTTTTTTAAATAAGAATTTTTTTAAAAAGATTATGCCTTTCCTCATTTAATATAGATGTTTCTTGCTTGTCTGTTTCTGAATAACCTCATGTGTCAGTAGAAAATTTAAGAGCATATAAAAACTGCAAATTATTGTGATAAGTTTAACTTTTTTTTCTTCCAAAGGCCATAAAGCTATATTTTTGGGGGCAATCATCAAATACAAACTCTCAGTTTCCCTGAGATGGAATTCATTATTGTCAAGTCATTCACTGGTACATGAGAATTTCTTTTCCTTTATTTAAACCCTTAGAAGAAGATGTTATATTTTCACATCTTGATTTTCAGCAATTACAAAACAGCTCCAAATATGTTTATAAGTAAATTCTATGCCTATCTAGAGATGTATTGGTATTTTGATGAAAATAAGAGATTGATTCTCCTTCCTTGGTTTGACTAAGTCAGTGCTCACTGCTCAGTGTAACAAATCTTAAGGTTAACCTCTACAGAAGTCAATCAATACATCTTTATTATTCTGTGTATGTGTGTAAAACATCAAAGACTAACTGACAAGAGACAGCTAACATTTCATTTCTAGGACAAGAACCTGTGAAACCTTACTGTACAGTTAATGGCTGAATCTTAAATAATTTTAATCTCTTCTCATATTTCAGTGTCTGAAGAGCTTAAAAAGTTGAACTACATACAGGAGGTGAAACAGGAAAGAATGTGAGTGCAGGAAAAGCTAAGTACAAAAAAAAATGGGTAAATTTATGGAACTATTATAACCATCTTTCACTATGGGTATCTTTGTTATATATCTGCCTTTTTTGAGCATGAGCTTCCAGGCAATATTTCTATTATTTAGGCTGGTTGATTTTCTTATTTGATGAAATATATGCTTCAGAAACATGTCTAGTTGGTTCAGAAGAAGTCACTCTTAAAAGCATGCATTCAATTCCCACAGTATGTTCTACCTATATTTATAGGTGAAAGAACACTTTTCCAAATGCATTAAATGATACTGACAAATTTTCCCACTTCAAATGGGAAATAAATGAAAAATCTTTTGTAAAAAAATGTACACTGTCCATGTTAATTTGGTATGTGATTAGTATGATTTCATAAGACAGTTGCTCTATAAATAAGTTGATTTAATAGGAATGTTATCACATTATGATGATGAAAATGTTTTTTAAAAATTATATGTAAGTATCTACAGAGCAGATATCTAGTATTTTCCCTAATTCCTTTTTCAAACTTTATGTAAACATGCAAAATAAGATTGTTCAACTATTTTTATTGTATGAAACAAAAGTGAAAATAATTAATAAAAAACCCTCCATGTTCTTAAAGGTTGAGAATATTGTAAACACAACACCAGCTCTTCTGTTGTTACCCGTTCCTACAAATACTTTTGATGTCACCCTTTAATATTTGCATTATATATCAATAAAGTAAAACCACTTTGAGTCTTTAGCAGGATGAAGCACCTAGCCTAGTTCTATATCCAGTATTTACACATCTCTAATTAGGAGTCATGAAAAAATATATTATGCTTGTATCCCAAATGGTGCAGGAGATACACGTTAATATATTCCAAAAAGTCTCAAACTCATGACGAGCATCCATTTCAGAAAAGGGGGCTCACTACTTACACAGAACTAAGTGTGATCCAAACTGCTCATGATCCTCATATTTGTCATTCATGTTTGAGGTGCTTGAGGGGAAAGAGGGGCAAGAAGGAAAAAAAAATCTCCAAAGATGAGGAAAAGGGGTTTGCTTAAATAAATTTACAGTCTCTACTTTGAAGCAGTAGCTGCCCATTAAGTAAAGAGAGATTTTATTAGAGTTTTCTGTCTAAGATGGGTAAAAACATAACTTTAACAGAAATTATGATGGGATAACAGCAAAACTCCCACCCATCTGCTCTCTCTCACTCCCATTTCAGTGGGGTGGGGCAGGGAGAAAAGAAGAATGTGAGTGAGAAAGCAAGCTCATATGTCAAGGTATAGAAGGACTATTGTCTCAGTTACTCTCACAGGCAAAATAGACTTGACTCAGAGATAGTGCATATACCAACAATTAAAAGTAATATTTTTGGTAGCAAAATACAAACAAAATCAAAGACACAAACATTAAAATATCATCATTCCTGTTTCCTTTCTCAGAGTCAACTTCACACCTTCAGTCCGGACTCCCTTACTCCTCTCAGACCTGCCCCAAGCTGCTCAAGAGAATCAAGGTTGTAGTTAGCCCCTAAGAGTTTTTTCCTTTTTTCCTTCTTATTTCCTTCTTCATGCTTTTCCTTGGCTCCAGAATGTGCTGTCCACAGGCCACCACTTCTGGCAATAATATCCACCTGCCCCAGGGCAGGTTCTTCACAGTCTGCAATGAACAGGCTGCTACCATTGGGCATGTCCTCCTCCTCTTCCTCCTTCTTTGATGTGGGTTTTCCTGCTGCTGCTTTTCACTCTTTTTGCGTCTATGTTCCTCCCTGTATATCCAGGATCTTTTGTCCTTCCTTAAACACACTTTCCCAGTCTGGTTGTGGGGCTCAGCTGTGACCTGTGGTGGGTCTGTTGGAGCCAACTAGAACAGGCTGGAAGCATCTGTGTCCAGCACAGGGCAGCCCCTGACCTCTTCTCACAGAGGGTGCCCTTGCAACAGAGAATCAGATACCCATCCAACCTTATTTTGTGGTAAATGTCACAAACCAGAACAGAATCTTGCAGCTGAAATTTTGCTAGTGCTAACAAGGTATGCCCTGATATCAAGAGAAGCACCACTGGCTGTGAGGAATTTTTTTCATAGCACCTGTCAGCAGAAGACGAATGCAGTGTTAATTTTTGAGCAATTGGATCCCTAAAACCTGATCATTAGATGAAAAGAAGCTCACACAAAATCTACCAGCTCTAGTTAGTGTCAGAGGAATGGAAACTGGCAAAAGAAATTTGAAAGAGGCTCCAAAAGTGATCTAGGCAACTACAGGTCATGAAAATAGAGAAACAAAGGTGACAAAGACCTTGTGACACTGAATGACAGTGGTAAAATTATAAAAAAAAATACTGATAAATGATCATTAACTTATATGAGGAAGCATAAGCCTAACTCTACATACAGGGTGAGTGACCTGAAATTATTACCATTGAAGAAGAATCTCAGAATTATTGCTTTAAAGTGTTAGTACTTCAAAATCATCAGTTTAATGTTCAGTTCATCTGACAAATAGATGCTCAAACAGAAGACAAAACACATGAAACCACTGAGTAAATCTAGTGATCTCACTTTTTAAAATATCGCATCCAGATCTAGTCTAGTTCTACACACCATATCACACAGTAAAAGGAAACCATCAATGTGTTATGACAGGAAGGACGATTCTGTGAATGCTGGATGCCTCAGTTTTTGAAGGGAGGACCTACAGAAGGCATGTTAGGCAAGATATGCTTAGCCATCTACAAAAGACCCATGTACAATACAAGCTAAGATTTTTGTGTGTGTTTTATTTACTTTTTGTTGACAAGTTTGCATTTAAAATTATTATCATAAGTCTTGTTTTAATGCACATCTTTTCTCTTTTTAAAATTCATTCTTGTGGAAAAAAAATAATTAAGGTATTTGAAAACTTAAGACCTATTATGCCTTTTGAGACTTTAAATCAAAATAAAAGGGTTTGTGAAATCATTCTTGAAGAACAAGAGTCTCAAGACTGGGCCTCGTAAAGGTCTTCTGCAACGATGAGAGACACTTTAGGAAAAAGGTGTTCAAGATTGTTTAAGGAATCTGAAGGTGTACAAGTCTGTGGGACCTGATAAGCCACATTGTTGGGTCCCGAGGGAACTGGCAGATGAACAGTTTAAGTCACCATCCATCATACTTGACAATTAATGTCATGTCATGACTAGAAACATGGAAACATAACCCCCATTTTTAAAAAGGGAAGAAAGGAAGTACAGGGGAATTACAGGCCAGTCAATCTTACCTTTGTGCTCAGCAAGACCACGGAGCATATCCTACTGGAAATTATGCCAAAACACATGTTAAGTAAGGAGTGGTGACAGTCAGCCTGGTTTCACTAAGGCCATTCTGCCTGACAAATTTGGTGACTTTCTATGAAGGAATTAGAACACTGGGGGATAAGAGGAGACCAACTAACATCATCTACCTGGACTTGTGCAAACACTTGACATTGTCTTGGATGATGTCCTTGTTTCTAAACTGGACAGACATGGATTTGATGGATAGGCCACTCAGTGAATAAAGAGTTGGTTGGGTGATCATACTCAAAAGGTTGGGGTCAATGACTTGATGTCTAAGGGGAGTCCAGTGACCAGTGGTGTCCTTAAGGACTGGTATTCAGACCAGTGCTCTTTAACATGTTTCTTGGTGACAAGGATGGTGGGATTGAGGGCACTCTCAGCAAGTTTCCTGACAACACCAGGCTGTGTGGTGCAGCTGACATACTGGAGGGAAGGGATGCCATCCAGAGGGACAGTGACAGGCTTGAGAGGTGGACTTGTGTGAACCTCATGGAGTTCAACAAGGCCAAGTGCAAGGTGCTGCACCTGGGTTGGGCCAATTCCAAGTACAAATAGAGTCTGTGCAGAGAATGGATTGAGAGCAGCCCAGCCGAGACAGACTTGAGGGTGCTGGTAGGCAAGCAGCTCAATATTAAGTTTGAAGCCTGTTATAAATGAAATGTCAATTTAGTCGAATTAATAATTTGCGCAAGCCAAATTATTAATATAAAAATAAATAAAATTTATTTTAATAAAATTGACAATCAAAATCAGCCACTATATAAGAAAGCAGGGCCAAGCCTAGGTTCTTGACTCTGGGTGACACATACACAGCTCTGACCACCAGCAGTTCAGAGAGGTAAGTGCACACCTTAGAGATGTTTGAGTCCAGTTTTTATACTGTTTTTCTTGCTCTTGGCTATGATATCCTTTGTCCTTTTCATTCTTGATGATACTCTGGTCCGGTGCTCAGTGGTACATTTAGATGTTGATGTGTCCAAGGATTCTTTTTGTAATCAAATTGATGGTTTCCAGTAACTCATCCTAGTATATGATGATCTTTCTGGGAAATCCTTGTATGATGACAATGAGGTATCTTGAGTAATAAGTCCATTCATCAACAATGTCCAGGGAGCAGCAGATCCTATCTCTTGCTTCTTTCAGATGGAAAAAGATCTTTGTTGGGTAAGGTGAAATCGTGGGTCTGAGGTCATCTCTTGAGCTTGCCTGCACTTCTTATGTTAATTAGTACCTTCCTTGAGCAAGATGTCATGACACTTGCCAAGGTGTACTCTGAACACAATTTAAACATATATACAATTTGCAGGAAATAGTTTATATTTTTAGATCTCACATAAATAGCTTATTACATTTGTAGTGTTTTAATTTCTTATGAATTTTGACCCATCTATAACAAAGCCCAAAACCATACCCTGGGCTTCATCAAAAGAAGCACGGCCAGCAATGCCAAACCTGGCAGAAGAATATGTTTTCTGATGCACAAAGAAAATCTGACTACCTGGGGAGAAAAAGGGGGACAAGTAGGGCTCAAAGGCAAGCACGGCCCGTGCCCAGGGCCCGGTGGCGCTGCGGTCTCAGCGCCGGGCAGCAGAGGGCAGCGCTCCGGGGCGCTGCCGTGAGGCGGCGGGGCTCTTCCGGCGGCCCGGCCCTGGCGCCATGCCGGCGTGCTCGCTCCTGCCGCTCCACAGCCCCCAGATCGCCACGAGTTGGTGCGCACTTCTGAAATAAAAAGGGCAGGACTGATGGTCCTTTTTAAGCCTTTATTA
>JACBWW010000003.1:3699488-3816988 GCA_020086605.1 Lanius collurio
TAAATGGATAATTGTTAAATTGGTAATCTGGTCCCTTATTTATAACAAATTCCCCCCTTTCTTTATTTGATCGAACTTGTAGAGTTCGCATCAATTAGCAGTTTCTAGTTCTTCTTGGGGGTAAAAATTCTTTACTTTTTGGTACCTGGTATACATTTGTTTAGCACTCTCATATTTCTGGCTCTTTATCACCATCATTTTCTTCATTTCTGATGTTTGAGTTCCTCCGGGAATTAGTGTACCTGCTTGAATGGCAGAGGCAATTATTCTTATTAGACACGGAAGTAAACATGGTAAGAATATAAGTCCAGCAATCGAGCAAACCGCAATAAATGCTGCTTTTTTCCACCAATTTCCTTTCATAGACCAAAAGTTATCCCACCAGTTAGAATTTATGAGTGGTGTCCACTCTTGGGTTCCTACATATGCCAATTTTCTAATATCTTTTGAAATGTTTCGGATGATCTCACTTTTATCATCAATCTCCAGGCAGCATTCTGAAGTGTTAAACTTCCCACAAATTCCTCCTTCGTCAGCTAGGAGGTAGTCTACTGCCAATCTGATTTGGTACACCATTGTTCTGGTTTGGGATAATTGATCACTGATGTGATCGAAGGCAAGTGATGTGCGGTTTGAGATCAATTCTAGGACTGCCTGGAGTCTGATGATCCGATTTAACATATAAATCGGAGTGCGGTATCCCCAAGATCCATCTTGGGCCCAAGTTGCTGGCCCATAGGTTTTTATTATTTCTTCTGGAGTCCAGATTTTATCTTTCCATTGTTGGGCACTTGTTATGTCAATTGTATTTCTTTTCTTACGATTGCTATTTTTCAGATTGTCATATATAGGAACCCCTAAGTGGGACCCTGATTCTTTAGGTAACAAGAAAAAGGCTGGTTTTATAATGCCTATGGTACAACTGCCCGTCCAGTCTCCTGGGAGTCTGGTGTAAGCTGTATCCCCACATATCCAAAACAAATTTTCAGGGGCTTCCCAGAAGTTATCTGTTTGGGTTGGAAATTCCCAGTATTTTGATAGTTCTTTAATTCCCCAAAAGGGGTTTACTCCCTTGTCAATACATTCATACAAGTCATGTTCTTCACGATAGGTACACCCTTTATCTTTTTCTGTGGTCCAATAGCGGTTTGGTTCTCTAGGAACCCATTTAATGCTTTTCTCTCTTATTATAAGGTACCTTTTACATGCCATTTTCCCTACTAATGTTTTGTATTGCCTACCCTTCCTGGTGATACACTCTTCTCCTATTATTTTTGTTTTTAGACTCCATTGCCCTTCACCTCTTTTCTTTATGATTTCATCCTCCTGTTTAGTTTGTTTCCATTTTAAGATTTCCACAGGATTTAAACTAATCCCTTCCCAAGGCCACATCTCAGACATCTGGGTATCTCCACAGACCCAACAGTTTTTTAAACTTAACTCCCTGCTAACCCTTTCTATTAAGTCTATAAACAGATTTTTCCCTGAAGGTGGTTCTAAATCATCTTTAAATTCTTCTTTTTCCCTTTCTTTCATTCTTATTTCTTTTTCTTTTATTAGATCTTTTTGATCAAGGTTTTGTTCATAACAGAGCCAGGTGTCTCCAACAGGGCATTCTCCAAGCAGTCGCTGCCTATATGAGGCAATATTACGACTGACCCAATAAACTTTCCCATCTTCTTGGCAGGTATTTACTTGAGAGCGATCAACACACTTTGGGTTTATGTTAGTATGGACTCGTAAGAGTGATACGGCATCTTCTCCATCATAGAGTGGGTAATAACATTTAGTGCAAGGCTTGGTTCTGGTTCTTGATGGGTTGTCTTTATTGGATCGCTGTGTCCCAGATGAATGGTTTGGGTCTGTGAGTATGGATACTTTAGTGCCTTCTCCTCGTTGGAGTATTTCATCTCCGTTTATTGTGTTGATAAACTTAACACAATAGTAAGTCCCATCGTCCTCCAGTTGGGCATCTCTGATGCTGATGTTGAAGTCTGTGTCCGATCCTGTGGTCAGTCTTGTTACACGAGAAGAGGGATTCTTTTCTATTTGATCGTAGATAGTTTGGTTTTTCTGTCCCCAGCCTTTTAGCCATCTCACGGGACCTGGAGTTGAAGATCTAGATGTGGTGCAGCTCAAAGTGAGTGTCTCTCCAGTCACCGCCGATATCTCTTTCTGGGGTTGGTGCAGCACGAAGTCCAGTCCCTCTCCCGGTGAAGCAAACAGCAACAGGCAGGGCAGGATCCAAACCCACAGGCTGTGGCCGCGTGAAGGTCGTTCCATTGGCGTTTGATCCAGCCATCGGGTCTTGGTCCTGCAGTCTCTCTTCTTGCAGATGAGTAGTAGTGAGGCCAATGCGCCACAGGCCACACTTTCCACAGGGTGGGAGAGCAGGCTGCTCCTTTTCATCTGGAATTCCTTCTTGATGATCTGCAGGGTAACCATGGATGTGCTGGTATTCTCTTCTACCAGGCAGGTGGTCACTGGGGAAGATTCCTTCTCTTGACAGGTGTGTTCTGTTTTAACAAAGTCACAGTGTTTAACATGAGTCATTAGCTTTCTAGTTCTATTCCTTAATGATGGAGAAATGTTAAGAGTCTTTTCCCAATGTTGTCTTTTGCTCTTACTTCCCTATTTAATTTTAACCCTTAGAGAATGCACTGTGGGAGAGTTGAGAGTGCAATTTTTTGCTAGAAACATTACCTCTTACTAGTTTTTTCCAACTTACAATCTTGATAACCACAATAGTAACACATTTATAACTATACACAAACTTAAAAATAATACAAAATAATTCACTTAATCAGCATAATAAAATTCAGTAGTAACAGCCTTGATGTCATTGAGTTCCAGCGACCAGACAGGTTTCAGTCTTTCTTTCTCAGGGTCAATTTTAAGTCCTCTGGTCCCTGGCTCACAGTCCATTCAGGAGTATCGGTGGGATCAGAGTTTTCACTGGGGGGTGACACAGGTCCTTTCACCCTTGCAATGTGTGTCCAGCCTCGTTCTCGGGTTCTTACTGCAGAGTGGGTAACCAGCAACACCTGAAAGGGTCCTTCAAATTTCGGGGTTAATGGAGCTGCATTCCACGATTTTATCAACACCCAGTCCCCCAGATTAATACTATGTATGTTAGTATCAAAAGGAGAGGTTTGGGGAAGGTATCCCTTCCTTCTAAGATTTTCTAAGGTGTTAGTGATGGTTTTTAAGTACACTTGGACAGCTTCTTCTCCTTCCAGGTAGTCCCTGCAGCTGTAGGGTGTAATTAAAAAAGGGAGTCCAAACATCATCTCATAGGGGGATACTCCTAAATCAGATCGAGGTCTTGTCCTGATGCGCAGTAGTGCTAGAGGTAGACATCTTAGCCAATTCAATTTTGTTTCTTCAATTAGTTTTGTTAATACATTTTTCAGGGTTTTATTCATTCTTTCGACCCTTCCTGAGCTCTGGGGATGCCATGGCGTGTGTAATCTCCATTGCATACCCAGGGCTTTTATAATCAGCTGTAAAGACTGGGCCGTGAAATGTGGACCTCGATCTGAATCTATGTTGTTGACCATCCCATACCTCGGGATGACGTTCTCCAAAATTATTTTGGCTACTGTTTGTGCTGTTTCCTTTTTGGTAGGAAAAGCTTCTACCCAATGGGTCAGGTGATCTACTAGCACGAGTAGATGTTTGTACCCTTGCACAGGGGGCATTTCGGTAAAGTCTACCTGTACACTTTGGAAGGGCCTCAGAGCTAGGTCTCTTCCGCCATGTGCAGTTTTCCTCATTACTTTTTGGTTGACTTTTTGACATGTTGTGCACCCCCGAGTGACTGATTTTGCTATTTCATAGATTCCTATGCAGATGTGTTCTCTTAGGAAGTGATCACATAATCCTTGGATTCCCCAATGAGTTAGTTTGTGGAGTTCAGTTAACATCTTTCTGGCTAGGGCTTTATTCAGGTATTTTCTCCCATCAGGTGTTAACCATTCTCCTTGTTCCCCTTGGTGTAACCCTAGAGTCTGCATGTGTTTTTGTTCCTCTTGATCAAATGTGGGCTTCCCTTTTTCTTCTTCCTCCCCAGGTGTCTCTCTCAACACCAGGATGTTCACAGGATCCCCTGGTTCCAAAGCTGCTTCCTTAGCTATCTGGTCAGCCAACCGGTTTCCTTGTATTTCTATAGTATTTCCCTTTTGGTGGCCTCTTATGTGCACTATTGCAATTTCTGCTGGTTTTAATAAAGATTCTAAAACTTGTTTAATTAGTTCCTTGTGAACCAAATCTTTTCCTTTTGAGTTCAGGAGGCCTCGTCCTTCCCAGATTTTTCCAAAGGTGTGTGCTATCCCAAATGCGTACTGAGAGTCAGTGTAAATAGTTCCCTGGTTTTTGTCTAATAAATCGAGACCTCTTTTTAAAGCATATATTTCACAGGTTTGGGCTGACCAGGTAGCAGGCAATTTTCCTTTTTCTACTGTGTCCATCACCATCCCATCTATTACTGCATAGCCTGAAATTCTTTTTCCTTCTACTACTCGAGATGACCCATCTGTAAATAATACTCTCCCATAGGGTAGAGGTGTATCATGCAAGTCTTCCCTCACTTTTGTTTGGTAGTCAATCAGTTCTAGGCAAATGTGTTCCAGATCCTCTGGAGGCTCTCCAGTGAGGAATTGTGCCGGATTTAGGCACTTGGAAGTGGCTAGTTCTAAATCCTCAGTTTCCATTAAGTTGATTTCATATCTCAGCAACCTAGAATCAGTAAGCCACTGTGATGTCTTTTGGCTCAGCACGGTTTTAAGATCATGTGGGGTGTGTACTGTAATTTTTCTTTGCAGAGTTAATTTTTGAGATTCTTCTATTAATACCGCCGCAGCAGCAATTGCCTGCACACAGGTGGGCCATCCTCGAGCTACTGGATCCAGTAGTTTAGACAGGTAGGCCACCGGTTTGTTGTGTCCTCCCCATTTTTGAGTTAATACCCCATATGCAACTCCTCCCTCAGTGTTTACAAACAAATCGAATTTCTTTTTGAGATCAGGTAAACTTAAAACCGGTGCTGAGGCCAATTTTTCTTTCAGGTCTTGCAATTGCTCATCATCTTCTTTAGTCCAATTTATGGATTCAGAGCCTACCAATTTCTCATAGAGAAACTTAACACTTTGGGTATACTGATCTATCCATAACCTACAATAGCCAAATAAGCCTAAAAGTTTTCGGATGTCTCTTTTAGTTTTTGGTGCTGGAATTGCTAGGATGCCTGAAATTCTCTCCGGACTCAATCTTTTGCTCCCTTGCCCTATGATATGACCCAAATATGTAACCTCTGATTCTACAAACTGTAGTTTCTCTCTTGATACCTTCAATCCTTTTTGGCCCAGAAAATTTAGGAGTTGGACACTTGTGATCTTTACTTGTTCTCGTCCCTCCCCTGACACTAATAGATCATCCACATATTGCAGTATTTGTACTCCTGCTTCAGGCACAAAGAGCTCTAGCAACCCCTCTAGGGCTTGACCAAACAAATGTGGACTCTCCGTGTACCCCTGTGGGAGGCGTGTCCACCGAAGTTGTTGCCTCCTCCTCTTATCTGGGTCTTCCCATTCGAAGGCAAACCAATCCCGACACTCCTCTGCTAACGGACATGCCCAAAATGCATCTTTTAAATCAATGATGGTAAACCATTCATGTCCCCGAGGGATTTGGTTCAGAAGGGTATAGGGATTGGATACTACAGGGTATCGAGAGATAGTTCTCTTATTAACTTCTCTCAAGTCTTGGACTAGTCTGTATTTTCCTTCTGCCTTCTTGACTGCTAAAATAGGGGTGTTGTGGGGAGACATACATGGCTCTAAAATCCCCCCTTTCAGCAACTGTTCAATGATAGGAGCTAGCTCTTTCCTTCCCTCTAGAGAAATTGGATATTGCTTAATCCTAATAGGGTGGGTGCTTTCTTGTATCTCTACTTTAATTGGTGGAATGTCCAGGTACCCACATTTTCCTTCTTCTGCCCATACATCAGGATTAATTTCCTCTATATCTTTTTGAGTCAGTGTCATCATCTGGATCACCATTTTTCCTCCTCGAGGAACAACTCCCACTCCTAACTGGACTTGCAAGTCCCTCCCCAGTAGGCAACTATCCAAATTAGGTAAATAGACAAAATCTGCCCAGCATTGTCGGGAATTACCTCTGATTTCTAACCCTTCAATAACGGAAGCCTTGAACGGTTTTCCCTCTGCTCTTAATATATCACATATCCTTTTACTTATGCTGACTCCTGATGGTACTTTATTTATACTAGATCTCTCTGCCCCAGTATCGACCAGAAATTCAAATTCTTCATTATGGGGACTCACTTCAAAATTTACTAAGGGCTCTTCCAGATGTTCTATTGGGTCCCCCATAATATAGAGCCCTTGACACCCCTAATCCTTAGGGTTATCGCCTCTCAACATTCTTTCCAAAGTCTCTTGCTCTCGGGCGATTGCATCATCTATTGCCAGTTTTTGTCAGTCTTTTTTGAAATGCCCTTTTTCTCCGCAATAGAAACACCTCCTTCGATCAGCTGGGAATTCTGGTCTCCCATTAATGTTCCCATTTACCCTAGGTGTTATTGGATCATCTTTCCTTGGTGGCAGTGCTGGTCCTCCTGCCCCTGCACTTTCTCTTGCAACTGCTACCATTATCCTTGCTTTAGTTTTTGCTTTTTCTTCCTCTCTTCTTAAATACACCTTTAAGGCTTCTTTTAGCAACTCATTTATATTTTTCTCTTGCCAATCTTCTATTTTTTCCAATTTTCTCCGAATGTCTGGCCATGACTTTGTAACAAATTGCACTTTTAATAATACTTGCCCTTCTGGGCTGTCTGGATCTATGTTTGAGTATAGTTGAAAATTTCTCCTTAGTCTATTAAGCCAAATTGCCGGTGTCTCATCTTTTTCTTGGGTCCCATCAAAGGCTAGCTTGGTGTTATTGCCTCGAGGGACAGATTCTTTTATTCCTTTTATTACTAATGACCTAAAATCTTGCATATGCCTCCTGTCCACCTCCCGATTGGGATCCCAACCTGGATCAACAACTGGAATTTTATGATCTCCTGGGGGACCCAGGCGATTTTCCCTTTCCCAGATTTTAATCCCAGCTGCACGAATCATTCGTACCTCCTCTGGTGAGAATAGGATGTGGAGGATAGAATTTAATTCTCCCCAACTATATATGTTAGGTCCTAAAAACTGGTCTACCTGTTCAGCAATTCCCACTGGATCTTCTACAAGGTTTTTTAATTCCTTCTTTAATCCTCTGACTTCAGATGCAGTTAGCGGTGCATTGACAAACCCAACTCCTCCCACAGCTCCGCCCATGGGAACCTCTCTCAGGGGAAAGAGTTTCCCCACTTGTGCAATCTTGGATCTAGTGTAACAGTAAGGGCCATCCTGTAGATTGGGCTCGGAGGGACCGTTGGAAGCTGGATTGGATAGTGGACTTGATTCCCAATGAGAGGGAGGCGGAGGAATAGCACTGGGTAAAGGAGAAGAGACTTGATTTTGAATGGAGGTCATTGGAGACAATGAGATTGCAGCTGAAGACATAATTGGGGTTGAAGAGGGTAAGGCAGGGTTTGTAGTAGGTGGAGAAATGGGAGCTGAGCTTAAAGGGGATGATGTGAGAATTGAAGATTGAATCGGGGTAGCAGAAGAAGGGGGTGGTAAAGGGATCGCTGTAGGTGAGGAAACAGGAGTTGGGTAAGTATTCAGAGGAGGGGTTGAATGTATACTAGGTGCAGTAGGAGCTGGGGCTGTAGGTGGCATAGCAGGGTAGCTAGGAGGTGGAGGAAGGTGATCAAGGGGGTCCCAATTTTTATTTGGTTTCTCTTCTAGTTCCTCTTTGTCTTTCTCTTTCTCTTCTTTTAATTTACAAATCTTTATTCTTTCTTCTTCTTTAGCTACCTTCAGCCAACAGGCTGCATAAGCTAATTGCTCTAAGTCTAAGTTGCTACCTGCTTTCAAATGCTGGTTCAGTTGGTTACACATCCATCTGTCTTTGGTTCCACACCATGGCCATCCTCCTTGTAGATCTAATTCTGGCCAAACTTCTGTGCAATAATAAATCATTTTAATTTTATCTAAATCCTTGGTGTTTTCCTGCTCATCCCACTGATTTAACATTTGCCCCAGAGGGCTGTTAGGTGGGACATTTTTATTTCTTTGTCTGTGCTTTACCATTCTCTTACTATACCAATTTCCCATCTTGCCTTTTTCTGATCTCAAATAAAAATTTCAAGCTTAGTTCACTCACACTTTTACCGTTCACACTTTTTTCTCACTCTTTCTTAAGCGCTTAGTTCATTCACACCCTTACCATTCACAACTCTCTCACTCCTTCCAAAGCATTCACTTGCCACTCACTCAATATAATTTAATTGGGTCCGTAGACCCGCCTTTGAAGGCCCCCACGGAGGTATCCCTCTACCCCCGATTCGGCCCCTTTCAGACCGCAATCTTCTGGGATGCTGCCTCCCGTCTAGGTCCCCTGGCCCCAGGAACCCTTCTGGGACCGGCCCCTTCAGATTGTGGTCGTCATATGACCCTTTTACTCCACTAGGGTCCTTCGTCTCGGACCTCCGTACGAGGCAGGACCTCCCCTGGTCAGCCCCCCCCCGGACTGACAATCCTGTTTCCGACCGACTGTCTGCTTTAGCCTTATATTTTAAAAGGAGGCAAGTAAAGCTCGAAACCAACCCTCCTCACTCCTGGAGTTCCACCGACCCCGCCGGCTTGACTGCCCTTCCCCAGAGGGCAGTCTCCTCCGAAGGAGCTTGCGTGCAGTTGAAGCAGCCGTCTCGCCCTGGTCTTGGACTCCCCTACTCCGACACTCAGACCCCCCCAGGCGTAGCTCGCGCTTAGCTACCCTTCCCAGTCAGGTGCGGCAGTAGGGTAACAGCCCCCCAGAGACCCCTGTTCTCTGGTGACTGCGACAGCTCACCTCCTCCGTGCGTCTGGCCTTCCACCCGGGGACGAGGGGAACTCTTGGCACTCGGCACCGCAGTGTCTGGGGACACCCTGTATTCTCTCTACCCCGACTCCCTCAGCGCCTTGGGCCGTCGAAGCAGCAAACCAACTTTTGCGCGTGACTCACACCTATCCCCAGCCCTCCACGCGCCCGGAGCCAGCCAGGGTTTGCGGGCCACCCACACCAGGATCCTCCGCTCGCTCGGAGGGGGACCTAAAGTCCCGTTACCTTAGGGGATGCCTCATTCACTCTTCTCCAGTCGCTTCCCACCGTTCCCGGCCGGCCCCCTCGCGGGAGATCCGGAACCGCGGTACTGGGTGGTCCGCACTCACTTTCGGGGGTCCGAGCTGCCGGTCCCCCCCACTCACTCACCACTCGCTCACCCCCTCACGACTCGTCACCGCAGGGCTTACCTAAGGTGCTCCTCCACGTCGCTTGGCCCAGGCTGATCCTTCGAGTCCAGTAGCCAGCGTGTCCTTCGAGTCCAAAAGCAGGCGGCCGTCCCGACTTCTGGTCCTCTTCAGGCGTGGCTATCCTGACGAGCCCCCAACTGAAATAAAAATGGGCAGGACTGATGGTCCTTTTTAAGCCTTTATTAAAAGTGATCAGCTCGGGTGGGTGCTCCGGCCAGCTTCGTTGCCCCCAGCTTCGACGAGGAGGAGGAGGAAATTCGGCTCTATCACTCCCTGTGATAGAGCCGGGCCTTCAAGCGTTCCTCACGAGGCGTGGCTGTATACCAAAGGGTATACGAAGGCCATGGTAGTAATTAGCTGTCCTCAGGGCAGTGCCTTCAACAGACCTTTTTGTTACGGTGACTTTTTGGAGAACTCAAAAGCTGGCCAGGTAGTAATTGCCTATCGAGTAGCCTGGTTCATTTTTCTTAAAAGTTTGTTGGCTCGTTTTAAATTATGATTTTAGGGGTTTTTTTACTCCCAAGGGTCTTTGCAGCTCTAGTTTGCATATTCAGCCCCTTTTCTTCCTTTTTTTTTTTTTTTTTTTTTTCCTTCTGTCTTTTCCTTATCTCCTACCCTCCCTCCAGGCAGGCCAGCTTCGGAAGGGGTAAGGGGGGTGAGTGGTCGTAAATTCTTGCCCTGGAATGCAAGGTCTGATAAGCTGGATTCTTCACAACGACGTGAGGGTTTCTTTCTTAAACTACAAGAGAGATCTTAGCTTACAAAGCTACAACAAAGCATAAAATTACATTCAAGCACAACTACAATGTAGTACAAATTACATTCAAACAAGGCTATAATGTAGTACAAAATTACATCCAAACAAGGCTATAATGTAGTACAAATTAAATGGATAATTGTTAAATTGGTAATCTGGTCCCTTATTTATAACACTTCCGTGGGGCAGGCAAAATTGGGAATAACGAAGAAATCCCTCTGCCTCCGACAAAGGTACGTATTGCTTGTGCACCTCCAACCTGTGCCTACAATCTGTTCTAGCACTTGGATCAGCTTTGGAAAACAACGAACTGGTAATTTGCAACAGAGCTTTTTGAGGAATGAGTGTTGCTGTTTTTATATTGTCTTGGAGCAGAAACCAGCAGGTGCTCTGTTCTCACTATTTGTAGGTGTTAAATATTTTTTCATTGATGTTCATTTCTTTCTCCCTTGGTCTAAAGGACTCACCTTAAATGAATGCTTTAAGCTTTCAGATCTGGTCTGAGAAACTATTGCAAGGAAGCTGATTCTCCTATGCAACCTGGAAAGCTAAAATGGTCACAGAACATGGCATATGACAGGATTATAGTAACACCAGGCATTGGGGAGTACTTACTGCTTGAATCAGACCTATTGTCACTCTTGCAACTTGACTGGAATTAGAAAAGTTTGGAGTTTATAGCAGTGAAAATTGGCAGTGATTCAATATCTGTAAAGCTACAGCATTGAGAAACTATTAAAATACAAGGAAAACTATGCTGTTGATGAAAAACTACACAAAACCCGAAATTATTATGATCCTACAAGAGAAATGCAAACTTTGGGGAAGGGATTGACATTATCTTTTACCATTATCATGGATCCCAATCTAAAATATGTGATTTGGCCAGAAGAATGGGTTCTGTTTTGAACATGAGTAGTTGCAGTCATGAACTGTTAATGATTTTGTTACACTGGTGAAAAAAGCTCCAAAGCAATCTCCCAAAATCCCACATATGCGCACCAAATCAGGCTATTGAAGCAACATGTGCTAGTGTCTCTTTATTTGCTATATTTGTCCCGTAGAGACAGCATGCCTGCATTTATTTCTCTCTTAAGATCATGGATTTCTGCAGGGTTTTGTGTGAAAACAAAGAATTGCTTATAGAATAAGCAATCTAATAAGTGTAAAAAATGCTGTATATGTATGTATTTTGAAAACAGTACTTTTGATTCTCAAGAGGCAGGCTAGACTCCAGAATTGCCTAGATGACATTACTACACTTGGAAAGGTTGCTGGAGGTCATGAGAACAATATACAAGCAGACTAGGCTGAAACAAAATGTCCAAATATCTCTACAAAGGAACAGACATACCTTCCTTGAAGGGTAAGAAGGGGAGAGAACACTATTTCAAACAAAGAAACTGGTCTACAAAATTTATTTGCAATTAAATTTATTTCTTGAATACCCTTGAAGATTTGGGGTGATCTAATTGTGGCCTTCCAGTGCCTGAAGGGAGTCTACAAGAAACATGGAAAGAAACTATTTGCAAAACCATGTAGTGACAGGACAAGAGGGAGTGGTTTCAAACTGAAAGAGAAGAGGTTTAGATTAGATATTAGAAAGAAATTCTTTACTATGAGGTTGGTGAGGCACTGGAACAGGTTGCCCAGAGAAGTTGTGAATGCCCCATCCCTGAAGGTGTTGAAGGCCAGGCTGGATAGGGCTCTGAATAACCTGGTCTAATGGAAGGTGTCCCTGTCCATAGAAGGGGAGTGGGAAATAAATGATCATTAAAGTCCCTTCCAACCTAAGACATTCTGTGATTCTATGTATTTAGTACAATTTCATTGTATTTAATGTGTTGGTTGAAAACTGTATTCAAATTACACTGACTTGGAGTTGCCACAAGCAGGACCCACATACCCCTCCTAGGCTAATTCCTGAGGAGAGAAGAAAGAAATCTTTGAATATAATCATGCAAGATCGTTAGGTTCTGTGTTAATGATACCTGTGATGACTGAAGGCTCATATTGCTAAAGAATTTTTTTACCAGTAATCATAACCATTCTATGAGGATTATTATGTTTATTTTCCAGATAAATACTTTGGGGGGGAAAAAAAAAAAAAAAAAAAAAAGAGAAGAATAAGCACAAGAAAGTGCTTATTTGCATATTGGCTACACAAAAATGAAGATCCTGCTGTGGAAGACACAGATTCAAAAGAACCATAGATTACTTGGTGACAGTATGAGAAAACAAGGATTCAAAGGGTGGGGATCTGAATTATCACAGAGCTGCTGGGATTCCTTCTGTTCTCATATGACAAGAATTATATGAAAGACCACTTTGAGTGCTTGTTCTTCATTAGACACTTCACCAGAAGGTTGAAAAACAAGGACAATTATTGCATTGATAGCATTTAAATTTAAAGTCTAACATTTATAAACTATCATAAAACAGGTGAAGCCCTTGCAGTGACATACTTAAATATACTGAAAAGCTTGGTATAAGGTCCACTCTTCCATATAACATTTGTCAGAAAAGCTGTGAACTAGCTATGTGGTATGACATACTCATTTGCTGTGCTGAAAAGAATAGATGAGAAAATGTCATGCAGCCTAATAAAATGTTAGATCAAAAATCTGACCTAAAGATAGGCATTGGTTATCACCATAGGATATTTAGATTTAAGGCACTCTAAATGTGGAGGAGAACATCTAAACTCATGTGTTACTTCCTTGTGGCCATTTGATGTGCACAATACCATGAAGTGATATAACAACTCACTTTGTCCTAGATTCATCAAACCTCACAACATTTAGTGTCAATCCATTTGACAGTGTAGCACCTGATTGTCCTGATTTAAACACAATGATAATGACTTCAGAACAGATCAGAAGTAGCTTTCATATCCATGTGCTGATTTAGGTTTTCCATTGAGAGTACACACTATTTTATCTGTATACTATCTTCAAGCTAGCTGAAAAGTGGAATATGTCAGTATTTGAAACAGAGTTTACAAATAAACTGAAAGGAAAAAAACTTTACTACAGACTTTCCTCCATTTGGCATCTTCTGAGCTGCTGTTTTGAGCAAGGGTTTAATTGAACTCTACTAGACTGTCAGTTTTACTAGACTTTTGCTCAAAACAGCAACTCAGAAGATGCCAAATGAATTTCTATATGGAAAGAGATGTGTTAAATATTGCTAGGTTATGGATGCCTAAGGCTAGAACATGAGTCCAGATGGCTGAAGTTCAACAGATGCCACAGAACTACAGAACTTGCATAAATATGTGATATCAAGTGTGGGAAATCAGAGTGACGTTTTTCTATGCAAGTATGAAAGCCTAAGTATTTTATAAAAAAACAAAAAAAATTCCCAGTCTTTTATAGTTGCATTAAGAAAGAAAAAGAAGACCATGTTCTATGTTTCTATCCTATCTGTGAGATATGTATGGAATTTTTCTTGAAGGTACTTGCAAAAAAATTCAGAATATCTATTGTAAAATATCAAAAATATAGGCTTGGTTATCACTGATATAATGGGTTTCTGAAGATTGATCTCATAATTGGAAACATACCAAAAATGCTACATAGTTATATTAAATTCCCAAAATACAATGCAGGACTGCTGAGACATTAGGTTTCACAGTAATATTCTCTTCTGTAGAGAATGAGTGAAAATCAGCATGCTTGCCCTGTGAGAAAATTCATGCCAAAGATTTAGGGCCTCCAGATGTATCAGGTGGCACAGTGTGAAATAAAAAAGATAAATGCCACTTGCATTTAGTGCCACCACTTCCCAGAAATAGATGTTGGGCATTTGTAATGAGAAACAGTGGTTACATGCAGTGGAGGTAGCTTGAGAGATTGGTTCAGTGGTCATATCAAGCCCTCAACACACACAGACACATTTGGCAGGAAAGCAGCCAGTGCTTCATCCAAATTCCATGAAGGAAAAATTGCAAGAGGCTCTGGGAGCCTCAGACAGAGAGCCAGGGCAGGTGAATGCAGCTGAGCCATAGGATGCATCATGTCACAGTGAGAGCTGCTGGACCCTTTACAGCAGCAATGCTGATGTCTGAAGGTGCCTCAGAGTGATTGAATATTGTTTTGTGGGTAACAGTTTGCACCTTTTTAGCCAAACAAAGCACAATTTCT
Source organism: Lanius collurio (assembly GCA_020086605.1). NCBI lineage: Eukaryota > Metazoa > Chordata > Aves > Passeriformes > Laniidae > Lanius > Lanius collurio. The sequence goes on from JACBWW010000003.1 coordinate 3,713,801, forward strand.
GATTCTTTTATTGAAACAATCACCTCTATTAACATAATGGAAACATTATTTGGAGAGCTTATGTTTGAGAGGCTCAGGTGGGATGCCTTGCAATGAAGAGTCATATGCTCATTAACTTCAGCACTGAGAATATTCCTGAGCTCTGGTTATTGCATGCACACATTGCCCAATAGAACTCTATTTTAGTCTTTCACTGGAGTATTTTTCAGTGTACTAAGTCTACACTTTGATGAAAATGAGATCACTACCACTTTTTTATCTTTGTGATGTTTTACCTTTTTTTTTCCTTATGAAATTTGTGCATTTTTTTCTCAAAAATCCAGTAATTTCCTCTGCTGACAGTCTTCTTCAGAAACATCTCCAGCTTCTCTAAAATTTCCTCTGTCCATTTGAGATCTTGCTTTTTTTAATCTTTTTTGTGGTCAAACAAAAAGAGGAAATTATTTGCCTTTAGTGTCTAGTTATAATTCTAAACTAAATATTCAAAAATTAAGTGCTGAGAGATGATGAAAAAAACTTATTATCAAAAGTAATCTGATCAAAAATAGTTTGTTATACAGGCAAGATATCAGAAAAATAGTTTTCAAAGTCTTTATAAAAAGGGATGAAAATGCAGCTAAATTGATGTAAAAAATACCTCATCTGCCCTCTATAAAGCAGGTTTCATCGGTGATGCTGGATTTGTACTTCAGGCAGTAGCCACTACATTTGGAATCAATGATTACATATCTTGACTTTTACCATTAGTTATAATAAAACAAATATGTATGGATTTTTTTTTTTTTTACCATGAACACTTTATAGGACATGAGTTTAACATATGTGCGGCTCCAGACTGCATGAGCATAATCCAAGCGTAAAATAACACATTATCTCTGAAGTCTCACATGTCCTTCTTTAAACTTTCCAGTTGGGTCTGAAAGACCTTGCTTAAAAAGAACTTTAGTATACAAATAATTGGAAGAAAGATGAGGATTCTTTTTTCTGACCTTGACATAATTTAAAAATATTTTTAAAAATACAGGAAATTATGAGGGCAGAACATAACACTGCAGATCATGTGTTTTGGTACAAATGAAGAACCTTTGATGTTAGTAAAAAAAGAAAAAAAAAAGAATCACAGTTGTGGAGAAGTAGGCCCTCTAGCTGACAAAAAATAATGTCTGACTAGAACTTTTCAGAAGTCAGTTATTTTAATTAAAAAAAAAAAAAAAGAAGCGGCTATTGTTTGAAAATAGAGAAGATTGCTTTTTCTTTCTCTTCTGTATGTCTGTCCCCCTGCCCAAAAAGCTGTTTTTCAGTGTTTGCTTTCTCTTTTTTAGAACTGTAATTGGATAGATATTTGTAAGTCATGAAGGTTTCTATTGCACACATTTGTTCTATGGCTAATTGTTTTGCTTAGATTGTGTAATAGTTTTGGGTTTTTTTCCAAGGCTGAATCCTCCTTTCTTTTCTACTGTGTTTTAATATTAACTGAAGCAACTTATGAGAATATTATATCTAAATATGTATGGCAAGTCAAACAGCTGCTGAGAGTGAAACAGCCAAGAGACCTGTATAGAGAAGAGCCAGCATCCATTATTTTTCTTGATGGAACCTTTATTGTGATTCTATAATGCTTTCAGTACCTCTGAATATCTGAAGAATTTAGAATTTTGTCAGATGTCAAGGCTTCTAATGTCACAGTAAGGGAAAGAGACAATTGCTTAAAAAATGTAGTGATTGGCAAATGATCTGGTAGAAAATGAAAATGTATTAATTTCTCCATAAGTGTGTTAGTTTAAATAACGTCCTTAAAACTATTCTAAAGTGTCAGTTATTAAAAAGACAGAGCCAGGCTCTTCTCACCCATGCAGAGCATGGGTCAGTCACAAGCTGAAGCAAGGAAAATACTGACTACATAATATGAAGAATAAAAAATTCACAATCAAGGTAGTTAAGCAGTGGAAAGAGATTTTTCTAAACCTGATTTGAAAAGGCTATGAGCAACATGATCTAATTCTGAAGTTAACCTTCCTAGATGATCTCCAGAGGCCTCTTCCAACCTTTTCCATGACATATATATATATGCATACATATATAAATGTGTGTGTGTAAGTATTCTATATATTATTTAATACAATATATTTTTTTCTGAAAATCCCAATAAGGAAGAGAAAAAATAGTGTCGCAATGGGGATCAAAGAGGACAGACCTCCTTGTATGTCCCAAGAAGATCCATTTATTTCCAAAAGTGATCCCCTCTTTATACCCTTAATGCCAACTGAAACCAAAGGGAAGCCTAACAGAATTTAACAGCAGAAGGGCACCCATTGGCTGGCCCAGCTGCAGCACCGCTGTCCATGCATCCTTTCAGCCAATCAGCTTGCTGCTCACATGCTGTCCACGCATTCCTCAGCCAATCACAATCTCACTGCCAGCTATCATTCAGCCAATTCCCTCCTCACCCACAGCTGCCTCTCGCTCCTCAGCTGACTTCCGACCCTGTGGCTACAGTTGGGCCTTTCCCCCCAGGCCTTTAGGTGAACATAAACCTCAACCACTTCAACAAATATAATCCCATATTCCACATCTCCCCCTTCTTTTGTTTCAGGGACGAAAACCTAAGAAAAATCTAAACAACTTCTATAACATTAATAACAGTAACAACAATAATAGCTGCAACAACTTTTCAAAAACTGTAATAGATGCCCATAACATAGCAACTATATACACATGGGATCAGGAGGGTGTGACAAAAGGTCGCAGGCAGTGTGACGGAACCTGCTCCACATGGTGGCCTGTGGAGATGCAGGCATTTACGACAGACTGTCTGTAGGGGAAGATCGACTACTCTCTGTCATATAGTTGGGCTGTTACACACACCTTGTGGCAATGCAGTCCAATGAAATCTCTTCATTGGTTCTGCATGGTTCAAGGGAGCCACAGAAAAGGCAAACTGAGGTGCATCATCAGGGTATAAAGGTATGGTGAAAAAGCAGTCTTTTAGGTCTATGATTACTAAGGGCCAGTTTAGGGCAATCATTACAGGTGATGGAAGCCCAAGTTGCCGAGCACCCATAGGTTCAATGACTGCATTTACTGCTCATAAATCATGCAGTAATCACCATTTGCCACTTTTCTTATACAGAACACAGGGCTAGAAGGTGGACAAATATTGTCTAAAAACAATTGTTCTTCTACAAGCTGTTTTAAGTTTTGTACCCGTTCCTTCTGTAGGGGCCACTGGTCAACCCATATAGGGTCCTCAGTCCGCCCTGTGAGTTTACATATGTCCAATATTCAATTTTGGAACCGCTGATCAATGGCCCCTATGAAAAAGGGTTTTTTGGTGAGGTTGAATCTATTTGTATGGTGAGGTTGAGTCTATTTGTATGGTGGTTCCAAATTATCCCAGAACATCTCTTCCCCATAATGTACATGGTGTAGTGCCAATGAATGGGACAATCTGGGCAGTTTACCCATCAAGGCCAAGGACAAGCCAAAGGTGAGCACTTTGTCTAGGACGCTGCATTCCTCCCACCCCCATAGGGCTGATGTGGGGCTGATTGTGAGCCAATTACTGGGCCATTCACTGGTTTTAATAATAGACACATCAGCTCTAGCATCAACAAGCCGTTTAAATTTTTTACCATCTATACTGCATATTGAGGTTGGCTGAACTGTTGTAATGCAGCTTGTCCAGAAAACCTGTGGCTGACCTGTGCTGCCAAAGTTACTCGTGCCACGTTTACCCTTACCACTAGGGTTTTTGTTGGAAAAAGGAATAGTTGGGCAATGTGTTGACCTGCAGGTATAAAGCAGGGTGGCACGGGAGTCTGTGGCATAATTTGTATTTAACCTTCATGATCTGAATCAATAACTTCAGGTAGCACAAAAAGCCCCAATTTGGTGGCAGAGGAAAGCCCTATTAGCAAAGCATGCGTATTATTACCAAGAAGTCCCCACACTCCAGTAGGAACTAGGTGCAGTGAAGATGTCTTGAGAGTTAGTGACTCTCTGGAGGCCAAGTCCAACCCTGCACTGCCTCTGGTTGCAGGCAGGAGCTCTCTTGCCAAATATTTTGCCTTGCATTTCTTTGCTTCTGCGGGGTGCGCAGGCTCGCCCCCTGCCAGACGTTTCCCAGTTGTATAGCTTTCCCTTTTACAATGTACCATGAACGGCAATCAGTAGCCCAATGCTTCCTTCTTCCACACTAGGGACAATCCCTAGGTGGTGTTTTTATCCCGTCCCATTGTCGAGGGCAGTCCCTTTTAAAATGATTGGTTGAACCACAGTTAAAACAACCTCCTGCCCATGTGTCCAGAACCCAGAAGTGTGCTGCCAAAGCCGTGGCCAGAGAGTTAGTATGATGAGTGGCAGAACCCACATTTTGGCATGTTCTAACCATATCTGCTGTGTGGCAAGTGTGCGGGTTACAAACAGCGAGCAATGCTTTTCTGCAGCCTTCATTTGCATTTACAAAAGCAAGCTGCCACAACAGAATAGTTCTTCTCATCCTTATCAACTTACCGGGAAAGCGTGGCTTGCAGTCTGCTGGACCCTGTAGAATCTTAGCAAAAGACATGTTAGCATCAATGCCCGTCCCTGAGAGTCGCCGCTGGGCTTGCAGGGCTAGGCGGGTGATGATATACGTCACATGGATAGCCTGTTTGTGCTGTAGGGACTGCATCGGGACCCTCTCCAATTAGCTGTGCAGCAACAATAGGTGGATTTCTGTCTCGCAGCACTTCTGCCTGGGTAGTGCACAGCTCACAGTAGTTGGTGAGTCAGACTGCAAATTGCGTCATTGTTAAGATCATTCTCATTATGCTTTTCCAGACATGAGGTACAAGAATGTACGCAGTATTTATGGACTCTAGGTAACTTAGGACATGACAGGAGGATATGCCACTTTCCTTTACTAATGCCCTCAATTCTTTAATTACTTTATAGCCTAGTTGCCTGTAGGCTGGGCATTGATTTGGCACATATATAACCGGGTGGACAGTAATGGCTGCCAGGTCACCCTCCTTCATTGTGGCTTCCCTACACTTCCGCCAGTGCTGGATTACAATATCATCATTCTGGGCAGGAAGTGAGTCCGACACTTGCTCTTGGTCAGGGAGTTCCATGCCAAGGGGGCCGACAGCGTAGTGATTTTTTATCAGGGTAAGGCAATTCTGTAGGGAATGGGTTAATCTTGGGATAGCCTGATGCATTGGATTTGGGTTCTGTTGGCTCTGAGGGCTCAGGGGAATAGGCTTCTGAAGCCCTGGAATAGCCGACATCCGCACGACTTCCCTTTAAGGCTGCCATAAGGCTTCCTAGGTGATCTCCCAAGGCCTCTTCCAACCTTTTCTATGACATATATGTACATGCATACATATATAAATGCATATATAAATATGTAAGTATTCTATATAATATCTAATACAATATATTTTTTGCTGAAAATCCCAGTAAGGAAAAGAAAAAAATAGCATCTTCTGTCCCGAGTCTTTCAAACTACTAACTCGAAGAAAACCCTAAGGGAAACAGATATCCATCCAAGAGATCAAAGGTGTGAAGGCTATTGGGACATTTCAGAACCATATCTACATCCAAGAAGGAAAACACCCTTTCAATTGTTTTCTCTTAGCAATTTCTGTTTTTTAAGGAATCATATAAAATCCAAACATTTTTTGTATTTATAGAAAAAGAAAAGCATATTTACAACGAAGCAGGACCTAGAAAGATAGTTTTGGCTGTGACATAGGACACACTAAGTGATCTATCCTTCTTTTTTCTAATACTACAGTGTATTTAGCTGAATTATTCTGGAGTGTAAATGCATTTTGTCAATTCAGAAAATTTCTAATCTGCATCTTAATACTCAAAAATAAATTTCCTTTCCTATTTAATTCATCTGTCCCAAATAATAAAAAAAAAAAAAAAATCTTTGAAATGTTTTTGGATTTAATCAAGTTAGAACCTTGAACTTTTCTGTCAAAATTGTGCTTTAGAATTAAGAAGATCAAAGTTCTGCAATTCATACCATGAAACCTTTTCTTCACTGATTTTTAATTGAGGAGAAATTTGTTAAGAAGTGCTCTCACTGAATGTCAGGTTTCTGCTTCTGGGAGTGCAGCATTACTGCAGGAAAGTTTAAAGCCGGCTTTCTGACTGGATGAATGCCTCTTCTGCAGTTGCCTTATTGAAACCTGCTAGTCACACAATCTTACTCCTAGAAGGAATAAAAATACCATAAGTCAAAACTACAGAAAAGATTAATTTACAAGCACTTAAGACTGACTGTTGAACAAAAGGTCCTGTGTAGTCTTACACACATTCCAGTAGTATATAATTCTGCACCTCTTACAAGAGTAATGCCTCATTACCCGAGTCATACCCTGGGTGAAGACCACCTGAATGATGTTAGATTCAGGCAACACAGAGGTGAAAAGAGGAAAATATTTAGTAATATAAATCACAACTAAGGCCATCTGTCCTGCAATTGTCAAGGCAGTAGACCGCCTCAGGCTCCTCCTGGGCTCTTCATCACTACCAGCTACCTGAATAGTAACAGCTGCTGCACTTTCTTTCATCTGTGGATAGTGAGGAGGCAGTATTCCAGCTTGTCAGCTGCTAGTGTGCCCACAGTGAGCCATATATTTTTTATGTTTTGAATCAGGCTATTACAGTAACACACTTCACATGGGAATACGTTCCTATATATAGAAAAATTTCCAATGTCTTAACATTTAAATACAGTAGATGCACTTCAACAAGCAACTTTTTTTCTTTGATTAAACACTGACTGTTCCTCAGTTATCAAATCAAATTTGAGATCTTAGTTCTTGGTCTTCAAAGCTCTCCAGAGAGTTGATAAATTTAGAAATATAAACATTATAATCATAATAGGCTGGAAAGTTGCATGAAGAGAACATCTATTCCATCTTTCCTGCCAGAAGGCATAATCAACAAGGCAAATATCACCTCAGGTATATATTGGTCCAAGTTATTTTTATATATCTCCAAAGGAGAAGTTTTACAGACTCCCCAGACAATCTGTTCCCATGCTTTGCTAACTTTGATCACTATAAAAAAAATTCATATTAATAACCTAAATCTTCCCTGTTGCAATTGAAACCCATTATTTCCTGTTCTATCCAACTTGAATGTGGAAAACAGATTTTTCTTTTCCATCCTGCAGCAGCCTTTTGCATAGCTGAATACTTTCATGCCTATCTTCAATCTTCTCTTTAGGTTAAACAACCCTAACTCATCAAGTATTTCCACAAACCTCATCAATCTCAGTGCTGTCTTTCAGACTCTTTTCAATTGGTTCAAAACTGATCAGAGTGATGCAAATAAAGCTTTATATTAACTTCTGAATAGATGAAATAAAAAGGCTAAAATATTAAAAAATACAGACAAAGAAAATTGTCTTTTCAGCTTAATTCTGATTGGATAATAGTAAGGTAATACTTTCAAAAGGCAAATGAAAATGTATTATGAAAGTTGAGATACTAGGTAATAAGAACATGAACAAACATGGAAGGATATATTAGATGAACTATACTGAAAGTCATTACAAAAAAAATTCCATCTGGTTCTGAAGTTTTTAATGAAAGGGGAAAATAAGAGATGGCACAAATAGGTATCAACCTAAGAAAGGCCATAACCACACTGAAAGGCGAACAAGGATAAAGTATTAGGCATGTGCTTTAGCCACCCTAAGTTTCAGGGGATGTGTAAGTATCCATAGAAAATGTCAGAGAGAGAATTGTGACAGGAACTGTGTCAAGAGATCTAAGACTCATTTCTGAAACCTACAAATGTGCCCATCAAATCCATTCACCAGATACTTTTGCACATTCTACTACTAGAGCTAGAAGAAAGGGGAGTTTAATTATATTCCTAAACACAACATGGCCTAATTTCTGTGGAGAAGTATAAAAAAAAAGTACCTAAAGAAGCTGTCTGTCTAGTCCAGAGCACTCCACAGACTCAAGATTCCCTTCCTCCCTTAAATGTCATCCTGAGAAATTAATGTTTACTGTGAGCAGTTTTACTGGGGACCAAAGGTAATGGTGATAGTTTAAATATGGTAGACTATCTTTCTGAAAGTTCTGTCATGTCAGGGATAGTTAATAGTTCTTTGAAGGAAAACTAACAAAAGACAAAAAAAAATATCCTCCCCTTTAACATGCTCGCTTTTTGATGCAAAAAAGCGGAATCTATCAGCCCTATGTTAAACACAGCATCCGTTGGCTTTGAATCATGCATTTAGATCATCTACCACGGAATATTTTCTATAAGCAAGTAATAATCCCATATATATACTCTTAATTTTGAATACTGTGGAGGTCTTCCAGATGCGAATGGAGCAATAGATGAAACAGCAGTGTCTGTTCAAATCTTAAACCTACTGCAGACAGTGACTCAAGGCTATGAACACTCTTATCCCCTGTTAATAATGACACTTCCTTGCCACTGTTATCTATTTAACAAATTGAAAGCAAAGCCAATGGAGAGAAGGTGTAGGGCTGAGAGAGAAAACATGGAGAAGCAGGAATTAGTCGCTGTTTCAGAAAAGGGGAAGGAAGGAAGGAAACAGAGCAAAAGGAAGGTAATATACTAGAAGAGGAAGCAATTGGTAGAAGTAGCAATGTCTTTAAACAGTCATTTTACACTGAATTGTACTGAGTATACCAAACACCTCTTTATTTAGACTGAAAAAAATTAGGGACTTTAGTCTGAAGGAAATCTGGTCAGTGACATGTACAAGAAATCTTTTTCAAAAATGCACTGTTACATTCCAGTGACAGGCCATCTCTGTTACGTAATATTAATGAAAAATTTTGTTTTTCTAGAATAAACAATCATATAGTGGAAAAATCCAGTTCATTTATCATCTCTTAGAGTTTTGGCAGTGCTATTGAAAATGCTTGGGAATGATAACTTAGGCCTCTTTAAAATTTTCCCACTCCTATCTCCTTTTGGAGATTTCCATCTGAAGAAGTAAGACTAGGCCAAGAAGAGTATATATTGCTGCCTAGATAATTTGAATCTTCCAGGATGTTCTCCATTTTGACCTGTAGGTAAATGTACTTAGGGGTAACAAATCTTGGGGAATTTGATTTGTACCTGCAATTGGTAATCTCACTTGATGACTATTCAATTGTCTGAGCAGCATTTCTTTACCAATCCTCCTCGTTTCACACAAAATCTTGAAGTCATGATCCTGTCCTTCAATTACCTCTCTGTGGATTCCTTACTTGTAATTTCTTAATTTGGAGTAAAAAATACAAATCTTTTAACTCAGTCTTCATAAAGAGTTTTTTGTACACTTTCACTACCCTTTCCTGTAGCTTTACTATCTTACTGTATACTTCTGAGGTGAGTGGACTAGAAATATAAACTGTGTACAAGTTCTTGAGTAGTCTACATAACTCAGACAAAATGTTTTCTTTTCCATTCCATTCATTTTAACTCCTAAAATTTGCTTGCTTTTCTAAACACCTAAACACCTCAGTGGATTGACCTGAGGTTCCAGGATTCTGTGAGTGGTAACATTAATTTAGAGCTCATTGGTGCATATGAACAGTGAGTTTTATTTTCTTGTGTACATTACTTTGAATTTACCAACACTGATATTGTCTAACATTTTATTTCCCAGTCACTCAGTATTATGACTGTGTCCTACAGTGTTGTTACCCAAGTATTCTCTCTCTTTGATCATTAAGGCTTGTAAAATGGAAGTCCTAGCACTCAAGTGTTATCCTATTCTGATGTTAATATCCTCAACTCTTTTAATTAACTGCTTTCTATCTTTCTGTATACCTATTATTAGTTCATGGAAACTTAGTTTCATTCTAAATCTTTACTGAAAAATCTTGTTAAAAACTTCCCGAAAAGACAGTGTCAAGCAACTGTTTTCCACTTGATCATTGATTCTTTGAATAAACTCAAAAAATATACTTACAAGAGGCAAATTATTTCTTTCTCTTTATGTTCACACCTATCTATAGACTTAGACTATTTTTTATTCTATTTTCTACCATTTTCTCCAGCATGGAAATCAAGCTTTCTAGTCTGAACTTCCACAGTTCAGTCTGAGAACCTTTCTAAAAACTGAAACTTTATTTCCCACTTCCCGTGCTACCAAGGACATTTTATATTTTAACTGAATCACTTACTGCAGTGCATCTTTTTCATATTTTAGTCCTTTTGAAACTGCTAGGTGAGTACCATCTGGTCCTTGCAATTTGCTACAACTCATGTTATTGATTTGTTCTTCATAAAAATGTAAGAATGACTGCACTATGTCAGACCAAAGGTCTGTCTGAATCAGTATCATTCTTGGGCAACACCAGATGTCGAGGGAAGATTATAAGAACGAAAGAAAGAAAGGTGTTTTGGTAGTTCCTTTAAATTCTCCCCTGGCCTTGAACCATTTGTGGTTCAGAGATGGCTAAAGATTAAATTGTCCGTTTATTTTAAAACTCTTAATGAATTTTTCTTCTACGAACCATATACTACTGGAAGAAAAGGCTGGACTGACTTCTCACATCTGCCAGATCCTGTAGCAGAGGTACTGCGTGCTCTGCACAAAGAAACCAATCCTTTTGTTTTGTTTCATGGTTTTAACATCTTGCAAGGGAACCTACTTCCTTTTCTGCATCTTCGTTAAGTTTACAGGTGCTCATTAAGTTCACAGACTTCCATCTCATCCATCCTTGATTATCACTTTTCCAAGCTGAAGCATTGTAGCTTTTCAAGTGTTCGTTACATGGAATTCTTTCCATATACTTTCACAGCATTACTGCCTCTGTCTCAGCCTTGTGGTAGGATGTTTTCGTGGTCAGCAAGCAATCTCCAAGCTACTTCCAAGTATTATAACTTTTCAAATGCACCTTCTACTTTATTTTTAATATATTGTCACATTAGATGATTTCTCTGTTTGAAACTAGAGTCCTCTTACACCTGATCCCACCAGCAGATGAATTGTATGATTACAATCTGTCAGCTCCTGAAGACCAGGTATTTGGTAGCAAAATTTTGAATGGTATCCCAGTCAGTTCTGGGTGTAAGGTAAGCACTAGCTGTCTTCTCTTGGATTTGCTGACTAACAACTCCAAAGAGAGGCTTTCAGTATCTCTGGATGAGATACTGGAGTGTCATCTCTCTTGTGTCCTAACCGGATGTTTAGCCAGGCTATATATGATTGAAATCTGCTTTCATTATTGAGTTTGCTGCTGCTGCATTCTTTCTGGTTTACTTTTCTGTGTCCCCAGTCACTGTGACTGTCATGATTTGTAGAGGAATACAGAACTTATTAACAAAACCCTCGTACTACCCTCTTTCTATTCAGTCATAGGTGCTGAACACTCCTGATTGATAGTCACCTTATGCCCTTTCTCATTTGACCCTGTTTATACCACAGTGCCCCAGTATGGTCAAGTGCTGGGATAACTGGTACCTTGTAATTATTTTCTTATTACTTATTTTCCTTACACCACATTTGTAATTTGAGTCTTAAGGCAATATAATAATTTAAAAACAGGCATTCTGGTAAAATAGTTTTGCTTTTGGGAATCATCTCTTCCTTTGGACCCAGTGAAGTGACTTGGCAGGGCTCTGTTGAACTAGATTGAAAATTAGATTCATTGCAGTCAGGGTAAATGTCATATCATGTAGATATTATGCTTCTGGGAATACATTTTTCATCTGTCCTTCTCTACCTTTTTAGATGCATTTTCTTGCTCTCTTTGATTTCCCAACTATGAAGGTAGAAAATAAAACTGATAAGGAACTGATTTCTCAAGAAACAGAATGTGCTTAGAATAGTTACTTGTTCAGTCAGTGCCTCGACCATTCTATTTATTGCCATTTCTGGGAAAACACAACTCAAAGGATAAAGAAAGTTTTTCTGCCTATCTTGGGAAGATACTAATTTCTTCCAATCACTCTCTGCAGCCAGCCTCTATCCTGCCTGCTTTCAGCAGAGGTCAAGATTTTGTTCTCCATTCATTTTATCATGTCAAGAAAGAAAGGGAGGAGAAAATTTAGTCATCAGTCCACACAAAGGTTGGGGATTGTCCATAATAGTCTGTAAGAGCTGTCATGAACAAAAATGCAATGCCTGTGCCTGCAAACATAGATTAAAAAAGGCCTGTTTAAGTTTTGAATTAGTAAAATTCTGACTCAGCAACCACATGAAAACAAGATATTCATCTTATATCACCTTCCTATTGAACAGTCAAAAGATGAATGGGAAGAAAATATTGAGAACAGAGAAATTAGCAGGGCAAGCAGTACATGTAAACTGGTGTGAAAAAGCTAACTTAAGTAATTTAGAAAAAGAAAGAATGAACAGATATACTGAGCAGTGAATTGTGTAATGAAGATAGATGGTTTGGTGCTCTTAATTTAATCTCATAATGTGAGAACAAGAAGACACTCAATTACTTTGAGTGTTAGCAAATTTAAAAGTGATAAAAGGAAACAATTCTTTATGTTGTGAATAGTAGATCTTTGGAACTCAAATACTATAACATTCAGTTACCTGAGCAGTTTAGATTATTTACAACTAGGCCTTACTGAATGAGAACAAGTATAGCTGTGGTTGCTCTTTTGAAATAGGAAAGCACAGTGAAATAGCATCACTATATCTAGAATGCCTTTTAAAATGCTGGAGAGCATTTGTAATTTGATTCCAAGAGCATGTTCTGTGCTGGACATTCACAAAAATTCGTGACACCTTTTGATGTTTCATGATCTCTCAAGGAGCAGCCATGGTGTGCTGCTTAAGTCCTCACCTACAGTGGCAGATCCATTCTCATGTCCTAGTCAGAAAATTGTAGCCAGCATGCCATGTTTCCTGTGAGGACTGGAATAAAATCCCCTGGGAAATTGAGCTGACTACTATAGCTAAGTCTTAGATAAACACTTTTACTTTTTTAAGGCACATGGAATGAATCTTTCTTCTCTTCCTGGCATTGTGCTTGATGACATCTCTCCATATTGAGGCATTATAGCTGAATTCCTGTTCACTGGACAGTTTGTTTATCTGCATGCATGGTGTAAGTATCTGTGAGAAGTGTGCTTGTTAGAATAAGGTACAAGCTGATTAAAGTGAAGAAACCCAGGTGAATATTTACAGCCACCAAGGACAAACTTCAGACGTTAAGGCTTTCAGGCAACATTTACACTGTTGGAGTGATGATCAGCTATTCTCAGGATTAGTTTCAACAGTCAATCATTGGCACAGTACAAGAGATATTTCAGTGTTAAGATTTCACTGTTAATGAGAAATGTCCTCCCTAGGGCAGGCCAGATGTCCACCTAGCCTAGTGCTATGTCATGGGCAGGTCAAAGGATGCCATTTTAGCAGAGTACATAAGTCTGGCCAACTTGCAAGCCATAACTCATGTACTCCACCAGCTTCTACAGCTACTGTATTAGGATATTGCATGTGAGATCTTAACACATATTTTTAGGATCTATTTGTGACCCTGTTTTTTATGAATTTTTTCTGTACCTTTTCTTCTTCAGATCTCCCTGCTTTTACTGCCTCCCTGAGCATCAAGTTCCAGATATTCTCCAACCACTGGTAGAACAATTATTTTATTTTAAAGCCACATTGTACTATCTTGGAGTCACCTTACTTCCTGCCACAGAATTAATCTTTTGCTGAGTTTAGTGAACGACCACTTTACATTTCTGTAAATCTCCCCCTTTGAATTCATAACCCCTGGTCATGCCCTTTCCTTAGCCTTGTGATGTAGCTACTCCATCTCCTTGACCATTTCAATTTTTCTTCTCTTGTATGCACATTCTGTATATCCACTACATCCTTCTGAGTTGCAGAGATAAAGAACACACAGCTACAAGGATGTAGCCATGCTAGATGCAGCCATTGCTACAGAAATGGCCTTAACAATCCTGTATGACTTCTGCATGTGTAACTGCCAGTTCAGAGCATATCCTAATTCACCCCTCACAAGAAGTCAGCAGCCTAGGAACACAAACCCATCAATTATCTTCCTGCTCAGACTCTAAAATGTCTTACACAGGGCTTGACATTTGCTGCCAGTCAAACTTCCTCTTTAGAGACCTCATGTAACTATTTTAGTTTCCACTGCTGACAGTTTGGTTCAGCCAAGTCTTCCTAATGTAGGCTCTTTCTCTGCCATACACGGAGATTATGGGTCTCTGCCTGCCCCTCACAACATGCATGAATTCAGACAATGTTACTGGGCAGGTCAGAGACTTTAGTCCCCTGCCTAGCAGACTGAATTTAGCTTTCAGAATTTCCCTCTTGCATTTTTCCCCTGTGACTGGACCAACAAGTTTCTCTCCTGCATCCTTAGTAGGTTTAGTATTTTAATCCACTTGATTGAAGATAAAATAGTCTCACATTTGGATGTTTCCCTTTGGTTTTGGGAAAGACAGAAACTGTTACAGTTACGCACTTGTATGTGAATGTGGTGGGAGGGGTTCTCTGATGGGTGGTAGAAGATTTTGATGCTAAGGAACATGTTGTCTGAGATTGCCAGAAGAACGTGGGCAGCTGAAGGGAAACTATGAATATAAGTACTTAAGAAACAGTTTGTAGGCACTTCATACCCCCTATGTCTATGGAAATAGTGTTCAAATGTCCTGAAATCTTAATGACAGAAGGGGTGGGAACAGATCTTCAGCTCATCTGTAGAGTTAGGCTCAAAGACCCCATAGTATTCCTGCTGTAGCATAGGATGTTTTAATGTTCATCTTTGCAGTTCATCTTCTCAGCATTTATCCAACTCTGATTCCATGGTCACCATGACATGGCAATTCTCTAAAGAATTTCTTTAGCACCTCTCTTTTACTTGCAGAGTCACAGACCTCTTCATTAAGCATCACTGGATAATTTTTTTCTCTGCTTGCCCTTTCTGCTGTCTACTCCTTTGCACTGCTGGGGCCAGCATGCAGGTTGTTACTACAAATTAATATTTTTTTTTTCTCAAGCTCCACACTTTTGCTTGCATTGACATAATTAACATACACAAATCATAATTACCATGCTGGAGTGACCTCTTGGATAGATCTCTTCTCAGCTTTGAACGAGCAGGAAATATGAAGATTTTTGCAGAGCTAATTTTGCAGCTCCTGCCATGCATCAGATGCTGACACTCCTGCATGCACCCTGAGGTGCCCAGCACTGACAGTGCCCTGTGCTCAGGGTATTAATTGGCCAGCCAGCAGCAAAACAGCCAATCAAACAGCTTAAGTAACAAAGGCAGCATTGTATATTTATTCTGATTATCTTACTTTTGCCTAATGAAGCTGCTTTAAGGTTTCTCTCCTGGCAAGGATCCAAAATGCTTTTATCTTCCTGCATGCAGTGGGCTGTCAAGCTGAGAGAAAAAGCCTCCTTTGTGTGCATGGTCTGTCTTGTTTTCAGAGGAGTTGCTGCAGAGGAAAGGGTGGGTGCCTTGACTTTTGTATGTTGAAGGAGTCCTGTAATGGTGTCTTTTTCATAAATGCTCTGATTTTTTTTTAACTTTGATCCCAGTAAATGGAGTGGGTGTTGAGAGTGCATCAAACACAGTTTCATCACTGTGTGGCTCCTCCATTTTAGTTAATTTCTGTGTCACTAATGGCATTACCTGGCCCACTGCTTACTTGCTAATGCCCTCTGGATCTGCGTCTGCTTGATGTATACACTAGTCCCTTTCCTTCCCAAAAAGAAAGGAAGGAACTTAATGCAATTCTTACAGAAGAAACTTCTGAAGGAAGAAATCAAAAAATAAATCAAGAAATGAACATGAGAAGGACTTCAAATTGTACATGGCCTTAGTTTCCAGTGCAATATCCAACATAGTCATTCAATTCTTTAAGGAAAGTGGCAAGAATTGCAAAGAAGATATAAGCAGCATAAGAGCAACCAGGTTTGTGCTCTCAGGAAAAGAAGTTTCACTAGTTGGTGTACTTATTTCTCAAATTTTATTCCCAATTAAAAGCTTCTCTGAATTTACAACAAAACTTTTCTTCAATTCTAGTGTTATTTAAGACACTTTAAACAAAATTTTCTCCTAAAATTTTACAAAGGTATCTCATATTAATAAGAAGATTTTATATATTGTGGAACTTTTTTCCCAATTATTTTATAACTGAAAAAATATGTTTGCACTCTTGTTTACATACAAGTTTATTTTTCATTTAAGAAGTTCCTGTCATAGTCAAGGGATACACCTGCAGTAGCTATAGGCCCTGCAAAGAAATTTGTGCTGGAGTGAGTTCATACTTGCTCCAACCAAGTGTGTAATTTTCACTGCTCTATGTCAGAGTGCTTCAGTATACTTCAGATTGAATTTTCAAAATACTGTTTTTCCACAGGTTTTTTTTTCATTCTTATGTTTACATAAACAGTTATAAAACAGGACTGCCTGGCTTCATAGTTTTGAGAGAAATACTGCCACCAAACTGAAACTCATGGAATTTGTTTAGGATTTTTTTCCAAGTAGATGTCAGGGTGCTGCCTGAATGCCTTGAATCATCAGCAAGGATGGTGCCCAGATCTGTGCAGGGGCTGAGGTGTCCCTGAGTCCTGATAGCCAGATCCCAGTAAGGATGTATTAAGACCCCTGGCACTAAATCCTTAAAAGAAATGCAGTAACCGAGAGAAGATGCAGGGTATTAAGACAACAGAGACCAAATTGCTGGAAGGTGGTGTTGACTTGATCTCTGCTCTTTCATAATCAGGATAGTTCTCTGTTTTTTATGGCCATAATACCTGAATTTACAGATTTTTATGAGTGATTTGGTAAGAGCCCAAGGACAGAGTGATTGAAGTATATGACGTATTCCAGGGAAGCTGGTGTGGGGAGCAGCATGATGACGCAGTATGTCTCTGTCAGACACTTTCTAGAAGTAACTACTTGTTTTTCCAGTGACAAAGGAGAGTGAGATGCATCTGGAAAATTGAAGGAAAAAGAGACCACAGTGATTACAAATATTCTTGAGCTGAAGTTGCCATTTGCCTCCATTAATCCATTAGTCATCTATTAATGAGGGTGACTGAGTTAAAGAGGAGGGAGGTGAGCTGCTATTGGGACACTGGAAACCTAATTCCATCCAACTAACTCCTTGCCCTTGGAGAGTCCTAATCAATGCCAAATCATCCTGGTACAAAAAAACCCCAAAACCTTTAACATATGCAATCTTCTTAATGCACAAACTCTTTTTTTCTCCTCCTATATAGTCCTTTTGATCTCATTTCCCTTCTGCTGCTATTTCAGTTCTAAATTCTTAAGTAAGAATTTTTTTGTGTTTGTCCTGGTAGTGCTTACTGGTATTGCTCTAATAATAATTAATCAAATGTCGTTATTATTTTATTATTATTGTTATTATCCTAAAGACAATGTTTTATCTCATTATATAATTTGACACTAACCATTGAAAACCAGATGAATGAAGAATCTATTTTATATAACAATAAAAGGTAATTTTTCATTAATATGCAGAGCAGTTTGCATTTTTTTCTACAATAATTACTTACTTAACCTTTCAAAACTTAGATTTTTTTATGAACAACAGTATCAGACATTGTTAGATCATTTTGCTGGCTTTTATAAAAGAGATAATGAGTACTCTTCCTTTGCGTGTTCAGTGTAAAGTAATTGTAGCTATCTTGTGGTTTTAAGAAATGTTCAGCCACCATAAACAAAGTGTTTCAGTTTATGAAAGACGTACCATGTATGTCACTTTCTGTTTAGTGTGTGCCTATTCCAAGATACCAAAGGACCTGAAGTAAGTTCATAATGGATGCCGTTGTTTGCTTTAGGTAAAACAAATACCTTTTCTTGATCCTGTGTGTATGAACAGAAAATGCTGTGTGACAAATCCATAGATAAAAGACATATGCAGCTGCTTCTCGGTATCTCAAGCATGGTGCAGAGCAAATAACTAATCAATTTTCTTTTAGGTCAGTAACAAGTCATGTATTAATGAGTAAAACCTGTTTCACAGTTACGTGCCATATGAAAATTCATCTTCTGGAAACATAACTTGGTTGCTGGACAACGTGCAATCTTTCTGTAACAGTCAGTGTTCTATTTCCAGTATCATGTTAAGCTATTGATAACCAGCCCAAACACTCAAATATCTTAGCTCACTGAATCAACAAAACCCTTTTGCAGAAAGTCTGTTACTTCATTGATTATAATCCAGAATTCAGATTTCCTTGTACTTCTTATGCAATGATAAAACAAAAGAGGAAAAGAACAACAGAAAAGCAAACCAATCTCACTCAGTTCTGATAAGAACATAATTTACTCCTTATTTCTGCAAATCTGTTACTGACAGGTAACTATTAAGTACTACATCAGAGTGGAACATTCCCTGTAGTAAGAATGAAATAGATTGCTGCTCAATATAGCAAAAATCTAATTAGAAAAGCTTGAAATATTTTGTGTTTTGACTAATTTTCATTATGACAGTATATTTACCCAAATGTTAGCTACAAATTCTCATTTTAAGAGGGGTTATTTCACTATGAAATAATTTTTGGGGTTTGTACCTTCCCTGCATGAATCTTTTGAAAGCAAGAAAGCTCTTACATTACTGTCTACATAATGTTAATACATTTTTCCTCCTGTGCAGAATCGACATAAATATCCAGAATCACAGAATGTGCTGAGTTGAAAAGGATCCTACAGGATCATTGAGTTCAACTCCTGGCCCTACACAGGACACTCCAAGAGTCAAATCATGTGTGTGATAGTATTGTCCAAATGCTTCTGGAACTCTGGTTCAGGGTTGGTGCTGTGACCACTTCCCTGGGGAGCCTGTTTCAGTGCCCAGCCACCCTCTGGGTGAAAAACCTTTTCCTGTTATCCAGCCTAAACCTCCCCCCCACAGTTCCATGCTGTTTCCTGAGTCCTGTCACTGGTAATCACAATAAACCATAATCTCTGTATAAGTGGGGTATGTGGGTGTGAGTTTAGGTCTTAGAACTGCTGAAGAAGAATGTAAGAGAGAGTTGGGACTGCCTTTGTCTGTGTTATGTCTGCAGTAGCAAGTAGACCAGTAGAAGCAAGATATGTAGTATGAAGCTCTTGGTGTTCATGCCCACATAAGTCACATTTTAATGGAGGGGATAAAGTCTAGGCTATCCTCTAGCCTCCAGCCCATTTTGCAGCTGGTGTGCATTGGAACTGCTCCTTCTTCCTTAGTTTCACCTGAAAGGATTTCAGTTCAAGTGCTCCTTGGCAGCTTCATGGTGCTTATTAAAATAGAATAAATAGGGACAATAGGCAGTTCAAAACTGCTCTCCTGATACAAATTAAAACACAAATGTAGGCAAATATTCTGTCTCAAAACCATAATCAGGCCATAAAAAAAATAGGAAATGGCTCTTAAAAGGCAACAATAGGACCTAAGAAATGGTAAGTCTAAAGGAAAAGTGTACTTACTCTGGATATCAATGCCCCAAACCAGTACAATGAAATGAATGCTGTAACCTGATCAGAAGGCATGAGATGTAGAAAAAAAGAGGCAAATGGACATCTCTTAATACTGTAGCTAAGGGGCATTAGTGTTTTCTTCATAATATTAAGGAACAAACGGAATTAAAAAACAACATTCACTGGTCTCTATATGAAGAAGGTCTGTCAAACAAAATAATGAAAAAACACAAATATTCAGCAAAAAAGTCTGTGTAGGGACAAAAGACAACATAGTTGTAGCATCTTTAATTTGAAAAAAATTAAGCCTATATACAAGCTTGTACAAGTAGAAAGACTGGAGGATTTGAGAAGAGATAGAGTGTGCAGAACCATCTGCTGCAGAAACAAATTCTCTTGAGTTGCATTGGACAAGAGCCCCTTTTCTCCTTTTCCCATACTTTTCATTGCAGTTATGTGTGTAGCAGCATGGTATATGAGGGAAAGAATAATAAAAGAAGCAGGGAGCAAAGCAGCTGCACAGATGTCTTCTCCTTGCCCCTCGCCCTGATTATTCCTACACGTTCTGCTGAGACATTAGAGTGTTCATGAATTCATTGGTGAGGATCTGTGCCATCTAATGAAGAAAACTGACTCACAAAAGGCAGACTTTATTTCTGGCTATTTGAATGGGAAATTCCCTTAGAACACTTGTTGCCATCTGAACATAATACAATTAGTAGATGGAGCCTACTTGGTATTTCTTGAGCAATGTGTTTACTGTAATTCACTTGAATACATATAAATCTGTACTAATAGTTTTTTACTAGGTGCTATGCTTGACTCAGTAGGTGTTAACTTTGATTTAGTAGATTAAATATCTGATTCAGCAGGTAATTCACATGTTTCAACAGGTTGTATAGTTGATTCAACCTATAAAGTATCTGGCAGTGTTTATTTTTTCCAAAGGTTGTTTTATCCTTATTAGAATTAACTTTGTTGAGTTCTCCATATGGCACATTAAGTGAAAGTTAAACATTGTATTGGGAATGTATATTGCAAATTGTTCATTTAAATACGTTTATACAGCCTTTCTGAAGTTCAAGTAAGAGATTATTCCTATGTGAAAAGTTTTGTGTTTAAACATTATTCTTCTGTTAATACTAGTTTTTTCAGTTGTTGTACTAAAATTCAGAAACAAAAAATAGATCTCTTTTTTTTTTAAACTATTTCTTACCTAAAGGGTAACAAAAAAATAAAAGCAGAATAGGGAAGAGATGCAGGTTTCAGGATATGGTGGTTCATCTTTGACAAATGGAAATGTATTTTTTTGCTATGTTCTTTCTGGTTCTTTTACATCTTACAAGATGCACAGCAGAAACCAGTTTGAAAGAAACCTTGATAATAAAGCAGACAGAGAAGAATTGGCATCGAAAAATATGAAGAAGAAAGAGTAAGAAGAAATTAAAGAATAATATGGTAGTTTGGGTTGAATATCTGAGGACAGACTGTGGAAGAACATGTTACAACATACTTCTGAAGTAAATGTTTGGCGGTAGGTAACATTTAAGTTCCCAGGAACTGTATCAAAAATGAATGCAGAGAAGAACCATAGCATTTCATAGTGACGTGTGTCAGAGCTTACAAAGAGCAAGTCTTTTAGGAGGCATCCCAAACATCCAAGGAAGTCCTTACCCTGTCTGTCGCACCACCATCTAGTGGTCCTTACTAAGATTCTCACTATGGACTATGCACTATACAAAAGTAAATGAAATCTTGGCTAGCAGAATGGGCTGGTTCTGAATCTTTTCTCGAGTGTTAGCAGTAGATTTAGCTGGATTTTAATTGCTAAAATAATGAAATCAGGTAATCAGGAGTTGACAAGGGGGATCCTAAGTACTCAGGCCAAAGTCCCTCATAGCTAAACACATCTCTTTTCACACTCATCAAGTGCTTAGTCTTTTGTACCTGTTTTTTCTTTCACACATTAGTCTGCTGATGGCAGGACATAAACCTGTAATGAAAATCACAGGGCTTTATTTTGTTTGACTTCTTAGAGATTTCACTGAAAGCTACTACTTCATGCAACTTGAGCATCCCATGGTGGCAAATATTCTTTTGTTTAATTTGACTTCTATTGTTTCTTGTTCTAAATGATGATTTCAGTTCTTCATTGCAGGTGATTAATCTTGTTTTATTTTGCTATTACTGTTTTATTTGTATTTTAATTATATATTTAATGTTTTCTGGATTTGAAAGAAAGTTGGATAGTTCTGAAAAATAGCAAATAACAAATAGGTAAGACAAGAGAAGAATAACTGCTGAACTGTTGTGTAAATGGGTTATAAGATTTTAGCCTTTCAACCTTATATTAAGTTATCCTAACTTTACATTTCACAGTCATTATACTGACTGCTGGCTTTACTGACTGTTTTTATTTACGTCTGCATGGATTGATAAATTAAGGCTCTCCATTTTTGCATCTCCAACTTATATCTTTGTAAAACGCAGAAATTAACATCTCCTAGACAAAGTGATTTTGTTTATTGAAATTGATTTTGGATGTTTCTTGCCATTGACTTTAAACAACGATGCTAAAGAACTGTAAATATGATGTTGTTGTACTATACTCGTGAACTACTCTGGAATGGGCCAAGTTTTACCTTTGTAATGCATGACTAAAGGTATTAGAGGTAAAGAAAGCATGAATATCAATCTGTTTCTGTACTCAAAATGACCTCTGGTTTTATTAGTAATGGAATCTAAAGTGACATCATCTTTTGACAGTCATGATCTTTAACCCAGTTTGATCTAAACCAGACTCCTTTGGAATGATATCATTACGGTAAATCCCTGAAAGAAGAGCAAACCATTTTATTATAAACCATTTAAAGGTATTAAGTTACTGGGAATGATTTCACTGATTTTTTCCTTATAAAGGACAAACAATTTCAAGATTGCTGGTTAATATCAAGACACAACTGAACTTCGATTTTTTTTTCCCACTTATATTAGGTTTAATCATCGTAAATACATTATAAGTCTTAACATCTTTTAAAACATGATTCAGAAGTCACTGAAATAATTCTTATGTGAGCATTGCAGTGCAAACGATATTATTATACCTAATTCTATTAAACAAAATTGCACTGCAATAAAAATGGAAAAAAAAGTAACTATTTTATACAAGGAATCTTATTCTTTTCACCCTATCCACTCTAAACCCATCCCATCTGTCCTGTGAATTCAAGGTTCCTTTCAGGAAATGGCCATCCTGGGATTGTTCTCCTTTTCTGTCATATATTGACTAAGAATTTAATGAATTAACCAAGGTCTTTTGTTTATGATGTATCATATTTAAAAACTGAATATTGGTACTAAATGAAGAATAGTAAAGTTTTGATTTGATACGAGAAAGAAAAATATTGTTCTAAATACCCACCTAGGGAAGGAAAGTTGTAAGCAAAACGTGAGATTTGATTGTGATATAAATTTTTGCTCTTGATTTGTTCCATTTTTAAAAATCTTTAAGTCATTGAATGGAAATGAAAATAGCAACTAAACACTCCCAATAGCAAAAATGCACAAATACACTTTGAACAGCTTTGCTACTACTAAGAGAAACATTATCTTTTAAACAATTGATCTGTTTTGTCAATGTTTTTCCATGAAAGCAGATTGCATGCAGACAGTGTTATAGTGGCATTATCTTGAGCTTAATCCTGATATTTTTGGTAGCCTTACTTTTGTTTTTATCTTCCAGCCAGGTGTTTCCAATAGTTTTGACTGTAAGATAACCCAATAGCTGGTGATTAATGTAGCCATCGTAAAGAATATAAACAATCCCAGAAAGAGAACTCAAAGTTCAAATATGGATGCTAACAGTAATTGCTTTTAACAAGTGCAAGGAAGAAGTGAGAGGAAACCTGGTATTGAATTTTGTGTTGCCAAAGAGCAACTGACCAGCGATAACAGAAGCATCAGAAACACAGAGTGCAGAGAGGTAGCACTTTGCACAGGAAGTATCACGAAACAGCCCATGTCAGCCCAGTAGTAATTGGGCCTTTGAAGTTTCAAATGTGAGAAGAGATGAACATTCATCTTTAAAGTGTGCTGAGTCTCAGGGATTACTTTTGGTTAAAGTAGGAATGTGCAGTTATTTGAAACCTGACCCTGAGGTCTCTAAAAAGTTTGGCTTAGGTTGTGCTAGAACTGACCTTGTAAATTTAGACAGCTGCTAGACTACTGCTAGGAGCAAATTATTACAGCAATTGTGATTTTCATGACTAGCATAAAAGCAAAGGGCACCTATTTATGACCTGTGAGGTCAACTTTCACATTTACTACATTGCAGAGAAGGAGAAGCGGTGCAGTCTCGCGAGAATAAGGTACTGTGGAGAACTTTGAGATTCTGCATAAAGCTGGAGGAAAAAGAAGAAAAACACACATAAATATATCAGAATAGTTATTTCAAGACATGACTTATTCTGGCAAAAAAAATATTACTTCAGAATATTTTATTTTTTAAAAATTCTCATTTACAAGCAAGTATTTAGAGAGAATGTGCCAAATATAAAAAAATATATAGCGAACCTTGAAATCATAACAAGTTTTTCATTTGATTGTTTTGCCTCTGTATTTAAAAGAATAAATACTTCAGCAAAATAGGTTCATCAAAATTCAGTTGATTTTCTGTCTGAGTTTGTTGCAATTGAAGACTGGATATAATCCTAAAGTCCAAATCTAGATACAGTTTTGTTATCACTTTATTTAATACTATGTCAATCAGATATTGAATTCATCAATTCTTTATTTGAACTTTGGAATGGTTTCTATTTTTTTAAATTGTTTGGGTGATTTGAATCCCATGATTTTGTTGACATGAATTTTGAAAGTTGACAGTTATTTCTATATGCGAGATTTTAGAATTTCATGTGGAAGGAAATTTATTTTTTTTACTTCACTTTTTATTAAAAAAATAAAAGTAGCAATAATTGCTGCTATGATTTTTAGCTTGTTCATGCATCTGCATAGCATTTGATTATGTGCTTTTGTCAGAACACTTAATCTTTGATGGACCCAGAATTCAAACACTCATGTACACTAATCTTTCCTTATTCAGCTTACTGGCACATTACAACTAACCAGTTTATCTGGTCTGTTTTCACCTTTGTGACTTAAATGTTTATCAGCAAACCACCCGAATTCTAGAGAGAAATATAAAACCTGACTTTCTGTGTCTGTGCTGAGATATCATGGTTTCACAGAGATATGTGGAATCCAAAACGCTATCTCCCTCCAAAATGTTGAAAGCTGCTTTTGATATGGTTAGTACTACTACAATTTGGAGCTCAAACTCATGAGCTTTGTTGTGTTGAATACTATACTCACCAAAAACAGAGCTTACAAAAGCCAGGTAGAAAAAGAAGCAGCAAATTTGATTTTACAATGAGTGATATTGGTTATTGTGTTCAGGTGTTTGTTGGGAGCATCACATTTAAAAGATATTTTGAGGAAGGACTCAATGACAGAGAAATTGGAAAGATTAAAAAAAGAATGTAAAAAAATTAATGGAAGATAGTCAGAAGAGGATAGGCATTTTTAGGAAAGGCTGGAGTTGATGAGTAGCTGAAAGAGCAAGGAGAGTGAATGTTAGTTTCCTAGGAAGAGGCCATTAGGCATTTGGAGGAGAATGGTTTTGAGTGATTGCAATGCACAGGATCTTATTTGAGAGGATCTAGGATGGAGTGCATTTTAACTTGTGTATAATATAGAACTTTATTTAGCTCAGAGGTGCAGGACAGATGGACAACCTGGACAAGCAGATCAGTAAGCTGCACATATATTCAAGGAGAAAGAGCCACAGGAGTTTTAGAAGTGTGGGGAAAAAAGGAAAATGCATAGGAATGAACTCAAGAAGGATCATCAAATGGACTGGATTCACTAGTGAGCATGTAGGACGGGTTTGGTCTTGGGTTTTACCAGTCATTATTTAAAATGAATTGGTGAGTGAGCCTCTATGTGCTGAAACAGAGATTTGAGGAATAAGCCAAGTGCCCCAAATGATGATGTGGACAGGGCACATAAGTTCTAGGAAGAAAAGCAGACCTGTTTAGCCTGAACATAAGCCTGCTCATTACATAAATGCCAGAGCTGAAGAAGAATATGAATTTAGATTTTTCTTAAACATTCACTAATGGTAAGAGAACCATCAGAACAACAGAGTGCAAGAATGAGCCATGGTTTGCAGCTGTAGAGTAGACCTTGCAATACAAGAAATGGAAGGTGATTGAGGGACAGGAAAAAGTGACAAATAGTAAAGATCACAATTTAATGACAACCACAGGTTCTTCTTTGCCTTTGTACATGTTCAGCAGTCATCTCTTCACCATTTAGATCCATTAATACAGACAGGAAGGGTTTTTGTATATTTATATGGTGACAATTAGCCTCCTGTAGCTAAATAGAACTAAATAAATCCTTTTATGTCCTTTATGCTTTCTAGAACTGTAAGGCTTCCTGTATGTCTGTTCTTAATCCTCTTCAGGTTTCAACAGTTTTTTAAAGTGTGTGAACAGAGGTCAAGTTTTCTGGAAGGTATTTAGTCTATATTCAGTCTAAGACCACATCACTACATATTGTCATGTTCTTGGTGCATCAATTAAGTCTGTATATTCTAGTATCCTCTAATGTTTGAAAAACTTATTTTGCTGTCTTTCCTGTCAGTAAGGTTTACGTTTTTGTGGAATTCACATTTTTTGGGGATATACTGAAGAAAGTTTATGGAATTCAGAAATCTTTCGATGAACTAATTCACTGACTGTGCTACAAACAGATTTTAGATGTTGGTAAATATACTTCTAGAAGCCTCACTTGTCAAGGAGAGAAGTTGGAAGGTACAAGAAGCATGTATTTCTGCTGCCATGGTGTAATTTTGCTGTTGAATCCAAGAGCAGAAATCAATGCTTGTTCATTAGGATTACCCAGGTTGACCCCTACCCTGTGCTGTTTGCTGACTTTTTTCTGTTTAAAATGTGTTAAACCTCTTTGTTGAGCTTACTTCCTCTCTTCTACTAATGAAGTTATCATTTTAGTATTTTCTAAGCGTTTTATATTTGTAAGTGACATTAACTATTGTGTACTCTGCTCTTTCTGACTGGCACTTCACACATAGCCCTTTCACTCTCATCTCAGAAATGTAACAACATTGTTCACTATATTTTAGTTGTCAGTGGAGATGAAAGTTATTCCCAGAAAAATCTGCCATGGAGTTGGCAGTCACAGAACAACTGATAACAAGCACAAGTCCGTTTCTGTCAGGGTTGTGGTATGGTACTGATTGAAATAATGTTGGGGTTTTGCATGCCACCCACCTCTGGTGTATACACAATAGGTATGCTGGTTGGACATCTTCGTAACACTGAACTCTAGTGCTGGTAATGGTAGTGGAATATTCTTGAAAGTTAATGCATTTTCTTTGTAGTCAATTATTTGCTCTTCAGCCTATAGAAGTGGATAGGTACTATACATATTTCTTTGTAAACCCTTATAAAATATTGAGTCACCTATTAGCAAAATACTAAGATGTAAAGACTTAAAAAAAAATATTTATCTGATCTCACCTTTGCGGGCATCAAGCTCTTCTAATGGCTTTGTAAAAGCTGGAGATTGAACTTTGTTTGTGGAAAAGAGTCCAGTCTGTCTTTGGATATTCTGCAAATTAGGACCCACAGATGGTTTCGTTCATGTGGATCTAGTTTCATTTGCTTTGTCAAATGCACTAATCCTGATGAGCAGGCCACATATGCAAAGCTAGCTTTGACAGACTTTGTCAATAACCTTTTCTGGTAATGAACATAACTTTAAATTGTGTCGGGTGTTTAAGCAATGTGTTGTATACAGTGAAAGTTCTTAAAGATGGAGGAAGGTAATGATCTGTGCTGGTAAAACAGGTGAGATTTTGAGAGCCAGAAAAGTATGGCACCTAAATAAACAGAAAAATATACCTTGAATGATCGAAAACATTTCTGTATTTTGGGTGAAGAGACGCACAGGAAATTCATTAGTCTGGATCTTCTAATAATTTTTGACAAGTATTTTCTTTTGGAACTTATCTTTCTTGTACCATTTTATGTCTCAAGTTCTAGTCTTATATCGGGAGGGCTTTCTGTGTTTCCTCACCTCTGAAAACTGGCTCCAAAATAAGTTTCCAAGCTCTTTTGAGCTGTCCCAGCTTGACTGATACTACTTTTCCATTGGAGTAATCACCATGCTGTCAAATAACACTCACGTTACTCCTTTAATCTTAATTTTAGTGATGTCAGGCTCCAGTTGCAATTTATGCATCTTCTCAGCATTGAAAGATGGGGCGGATATGTGTGTTTGTAAGCATTCTGACTAAAGTGCTTTAAGTAGACTGTAGTTGGTGTGTCCTACAGAGAAGACAGAAATTAAAATATCATGACTAAACTATATCTGTACAGCAGCACCACAGTGCCACTAGTCTAGTAATTGTTTCTTTCATCACTCAGTGCTTACTAATGGGTTTTTCCAACTTTTACCCTTGATTGAGTGGACTGATCTTGATATACTCTAGGAAGAGGATGGAAATTGTCAGGAACAGGCAGCAACAACCCCCATATTAAAATACTTGAAGAGTGCATGCAGCACCTGAGATCTCTCAGAGTGGTTGACTGTAATGATACAAGATAGTTACTGTAATAATAATATGACTGTTAAGATAAAAAAGTCACTTCAAGACTATCACTGAAGCATTTGATAGCTCTTTTCAGATATCCAGGGGCAGCTCTAAATAATCTTGATTATTCTATCATGTACTTAGCAGTTTTGTGACTTGTGTTCTGCATTTTCCTATACATTGAGAAACAGCGTTGTTGTTTTGCCAAGTAACCTATGTATGACCCTCACCCCCATCAGTTATTAACACTGTGCTAATTTAAAGAAATATTATGCGTTACAGTTTTGCTATTTATACAACACCTGAAACTGTGTTTACATTGCTCCATTTCAAAAGAAACCCACTGCTCTATGAAACACTTGAGGTTGTCTAAAGTCCGGTCAGGGCTCACATCATTAAATAAACATCAAAGCAAACAACTGAGTTTTGTCTTTGATTGGAGAACTTCAAGGAGTAAATATGCCAGTATACTTCAGTCCTGCCATAACTTTACCATGATTACTTATATGCTTATGAAATGAAACAGTCTATTAATACAAAGTAAATGCTAAAAATGCAAACCAGTATTTATCTCTATCATAAGCCAAACTGTTTCCTTTCCAAAGGAAACATGTTTACAGTTGCATCTGCCTGCTGTGACTGATAAAGCTTGATAGTACATTTGGTAAGTGTGTCTCAAAAGTTTTCCATGGATATTGACTTTACAACCTACTGCAGACAGAACAGCCATAACATAAGCTACCTTTTAAAAGGAATTAAGAAATTATTTGTCAGTAATCGCATACTAGCACTCTGAATACTACTGATCTTTTTAAAACGCAGGTTTGCATGTATTTATTGCAAGAAGAAATTCTATTGGATTTCCATCACAAATTTTAAATGGTTGAACAATGGCCTAATTTCAGTTTTGCTGCCATGTAGAACTTCAGTGCAGGTTTGGGTGAATTAAAGTGGTACTGCTGTACTAATAACCCACAATTGTGCACAGAAACGTGAACAAGCCTGCTATATTCTGTTCTACGATTAAGGATGTCTGATGAAATTTGGAATGCCAAGTTTGGTCCAAAATAACTTACATTGCTTTTTTCTTCTCCTCTGAATAATGTTGCCACTTTTTAATGTCTCATTTTGTTTTACTAATTAGGAAAACTCCTGACTGCATCCTTTCTGGTGGCTTGCAATGCTCATTTGAAGTTGAGGGAAGTATTTTTATTGTACATTTAAAGTTTTAAGAAGAATGTGAAACTTACCATAAAAAGGATAGAAACTGTACTGTTTCATAAAGCAAAGAGATTGAACCAGGAAAACTAAGTAAAAGGAGAGAACTAGGGGCCTCAAGAGTGTCAGGGGTTTTCCTGGCTTTGCTGGAAGCTGATTTGACAGGTTCAGATGTTGATTACGACCTTGGACTGTCAAGTCACCTTTTTTTTTAGGACTTTGAGTTAAGTACATGTTTATAACGTAAAAAAAATAAAGTGTTTTGGATAGTCTGAATAAGAATCACCTACCTTCTAAAAGTTCTGTTTACATATTTTTCCTGTTACTGTAAACTTTCTAGCTCAGTTTATTGCTACAAATATTATCTTTAGCAGTCTTGTAGAATGGTTGAATATATTAGTTAGACTGTTCTAAATCTGATTTTTCACTAACAAAAAAAGTACTCCAAAAGTGTAAGAAATAGTGAAAACTACCATGTTTCAGACAGCTTTATAAGTCAATTGCAACTATTCTAACAGCGACTGCTGGGAATCTTCTTTGAATTCTTTCGATACCATATCCTGACATTACAAAATCTGTCATTGTGATATATCTTGAAGTGTAGAGTAATATATAGTACGGGCTTCTTGCATGGTATGAAAAGTTTCAGTTTTATGACTATACTGTTATTCAGCCTTTCATCTGCAGTGCAGATCAACATTTCTGAATTTATTACATGCATCTGTCTGAACTCGTGCTGCTCAGTGGGGAAACAGTTGAACATAGGAAATTGGAACTCCAGGTTTTGTTCTAAGTAATCAGAATATATCACAATCTTGTTTGAGGCAGATGAGCTAAAACAAAACGAAGCAAAATGAAAAAACCCAAACAAACATATCTCCCATGTTTTCCCTTCTATACAATTAACAGAAAAGGTATGTATTTTCCCTAGAAATAGTCTGGTTTTACACGATTTTGATTCTCAGCTCAAATGATCTTTAGTTGCTTTCCCATGAATGTCTGAAAATCATCTGAAAATCATCTGTATAACTGGCATTCCTGTCTTCTATTTTTTAGCTGTTCTCAAAAAGGGACCAGGACTGAGGAAAGCATAAATTAGATAATTAAAATCCAAAGTAGAATTTTCTGCTCTGGTTTATTCTTCAAACTTCCATGTGTTTTTGGGAGGTACACCAAAATATACCAGATAGTTTAGCTTCTACACTAAAAAAACAGGCAGTGGTGTAAAGAATAAAGAGGCTGCATAGAAATAAAAGGAAAAAAAATATTCATTCGTCAATGTAATATGAATATTAGATGGAAATAAGAAGGCAGAGATGCAGATGGAGGAAAAATGCAGAGCTGAGACAGAATCAACAACTGAATTATAAGGAGTGAAAAAAACCCAGCTTCTAAATCAGTCTGCTGAACTATTTGTATCGAGAAATGCCTTTGCACCTATATCTCTTCCTACTGCTGTTTTACTGGCTTCAAGTCTTAATGGAAAGCAGAGTGTTTGTCTTCTTAGTAAAATATCACTCTTTCTTCCACAGCCTGTATAGATGGGGAAGAGCACAAGAGACAGAGGATAAATCTCTGAGAAGGCAGGCAGTTTGGATGGCAGGGACATTTGCTTCAGCTTGCCTCTGTTTAGTCCATCATGAACAGTATTTCTCAATGCTGGATTTTTTCTATTAAAGAAAATTTTTGTCTCCCTCCCCCTCTCTCTCCACAGAGCTATGATGCCAATCATCTGGTAAGAGAGGCTTGGTATAACACCTTTCTTCAGAGGTCCCTTTGTAGTACACTTTTGAGGGTTTTTCTTTGCATTCCACAGATCTGGTCTCTAACAATCCACCTCTATATTAATTTTATTATCACTTGCTATGCATTCTGTCCCATAACTGACATGATTCCTTTTATTCCTCCCTTCTCTCGCTAAATGTTATGGGTTTGACAACAACATAGCAAATTGATGTCTTCTCTTTTCTTCCAGATCACCCTGGTCTCCTTTCTCCATCACCACAGATAAATGTCTTCCTTCTAGGTCCAGATTTCTCTTCCCTGTCCTTGTGATACCTCTCTTCTTTGAATACAACGTACAGATCCTATCCGGGTAATGAATGATATTTATTTTTGAACAATAACTCTGCTGCTCCAGTGGTTTCCTGTTTAATTACTGATCTGTTTTCCTCAGGTGTAAATGATCATTCCTCTCTGAAATATTGCTTCCATACTTACGTCTCTCTTCTGCTATTCAGGTTACAGTTAAATCCACCTGTCACCTCTTTCCACATCAAATTCACACGTCACCATGGTCATGACTCCGTAATTTAAATCTCTCTTCTCTTTCTGGTGTTCATCTAAGCACCATCATAAGGTCACTCTTCCATACCCATTTCAAACATTGAAACACCCTTTAACTCCACCTCTTTCACATTCTGTAGCCACATATAATGAAATAATTATAGATCTGGCATTTATTATATTGGATAAGGATTTCTACAAACTAAAATATGGCATATTTATATATTCATAACATCCAGAAATACTGTGACAAATATGAGTAAAAATAAGATAACAATCTGTATGTGAAATCTCACTGATGGAATGTTTAAGTGCCTTTTATCTTTTTGATTTAAGTTTTGTCTATGAATCTTAGCAGACTATTTTATAAACATGTTTCAATTTACCCCTACAATAAAACAAATTCAAAATTTGTTTTCTTTCTTCTGAAATACAACACTAGTCTAAAAATTTTATAAATTGCTACCTTCATCTTTATTTTGAATGTGAATGTTTCTTCACTTTTGCATGCATCATCTTTTCAATGACTTTCTCAGGGACTAGCTAATAATCTAATGCAGATGTCCAGCTTTGTTTAATTCACATTTTTGCAGTCAGCTTACAAGACATAGTGCCCTCAGCCTGTGAGCGGGATTCAAGAATACTAAGTGCTGAACACATAAGAAATATAATCCCAGGGGCCCAGATGTGTCCCAACGAGAGAAATGTGACCCTCTTTTTGCAGTTTAAACAGTGATTCCTGAATTTGTGTCCTGCATAATTTCCTACACTTATTTTTAAAAGAACAGATAAAATATACCCTTGTTTTATTGCACTTTTCTATTTGTTGATGGAAGGAGATCCAGATGAATTTATATGGACGTCATTAGACTTGAACAGGGTTAATCTGCTTATGCTCAGGTGAGTTCATTTTAGTCTTGATTCACTTCATTGCACATCTATAATGGTTATTAACAAGCTTAAGGACCTTTGGGAGCTTATGGATAACAATGCAGCACCATGGAAGGTGGGAAATCATTATCTTCATAAGGCTGGTGTAATAATTTGCAGTCGCACACAGTTTCTGTACTAATCCTTGGGGTTGGGATAGGTCACTAGGTCTGTAAACCTTTCATCAACTTTATACATTTTTTGCTCTTGCTCTTTAATTAATGAATATATAGTAACATAAAAGTAGATGTAAAGAGTTTAACATAAAAGTTTTTTCAAGCATTAGTGGCAAATTTTACTGCTTGGATTTGTATACTCATTTTAAATACAAACAAAGCTTATGGGTTTTTTTCCCTATCATATATATTCACTGTCTGTCTCACGATAATTGATATACAATATTTAAGATTCGGAAGAAGATCCACTGACAATTTTAAAATTAATGGTAATCTCAGATAGTATTTCTTAGCATATTCATTTAGTTCAAATTTTATAATGTATTTAGATAATAGCAGGTGTCAGAGTAATTCTATATGTAAAACAGATGCTTATTCTGTAAATTAAAAAAAAAATATAGAAGTGCAAATATTGGAAAAAAATAATATAATAATATAATAAGTTGTGATTATCTAATATTCAAAACACATATGTTTTCAATACCATGTTTTTCCACAATTCTTCAAATAATTGTTCATGGTAAGAGGATATTATGCACTTTCTAAGAGAGCAGAGGTTCTGTAAGGTTGAAATTCAGAGCTATTTTTAATCTCTGTGTTTGTTATGCAAACAGCAAAACCAGCCTCTTTAATACTGTTAAATTTTGTAGTGAAACACATTTTTTTCCCCCACACATTTTTGATATTTTTTTTCTACATAAGCATAAGTAATTGCTTTTAGTCTGAGCAGGAGTAGCATGAAACATGAATTAATAGAATAATCAGTTCAAGGGTTTTATAGTTAGCAACTTACTGTTTTAGAGTTACTTCTGGAAGAGAGGGAAGTTGTAAGAGCTGTACATTTCTACTATTTTTGCCCTTCTGGCAAATCTTGTCACATCGGACCCATTAGTCAGTCTGAAACAACATGCTGTAGGGGAGATGACATCTGAGACTGTATCCAAATCAGTCAAGATGTTGAGAAGGGAATCACTGAGAGTTATTTACACAGTTAGATTGCACCTAGAGCAAGCCCACGAGGGCTCTCAGGCCCACAGCCCACTCCATTTCATAAATATCAATGTAGTCCACTCATTTCTCACTCAGAGAATGGAAGAGGTCAGAGTAGTTGCTCTTACATGGTGTATTCTGGAATTTTTTTGGTCAAGGAAGACTGGAATCAATGTCATTCTCTCCCTAAGTGAGAGAAACCAACTGTTTCATGTCGTGCTACTCTGAAAAGTGTCTTTTAGCTCCTTCTAGGGTGCATGTTATTCGGGAAGATGGAGGCAGATGTGTTACTGTCCTTTTGATGCTGTGTCCTGAAGTAACAAGACAGGGGTTAGAAAGAGAATATGCAAGAGAGGAGAATAACCCAGTAGTAATTGGGAGATGCCCGAAAGAGAGGAAGTGAAACAGCGAAGTTCTTAAATTTCAGTTCTGGCTCAGGAAACCGAATTTTGTATTGGATAAAGTATGACTTATAAAGAGAATACAGACATTTCTGAGAAGGTTTCTAGAACCTTATATAATGCTACTAGTAGGCAAACAAATTTTTGGCTGGGGAAAGCCATATAGCTTGTCATGGTTATAATAAGAGATTATAGCCACTGCCCTCTTATGTCATTGGACCTATGCCAGGATGCTGTCCAAAATGAACATATTCCCTGTCATTGTAGTGGATGCATGTTTGATTATTCAAAGGGTCATGGTAGCATCTTCCAGAGGCATGGCCTGGTGTATATGCAGTCTGCTATTACTCATCAGACATAATTTTGTCATGTGAAGGGAGATACCTCAGTTTTGAATGAACAGATATACAGCTGGCCAAGAAGATACAAGACTGAAGGCTGTAATTGAGCAAGAGTGTTTGGGGATCATTTCCAAGTCAGTCTTTCATTGAGCCCTTTACAATTATTTGTATGTAATACATTTTTAAAAATTGTTTGGCAGCTACTAGACAATCTGAACTAAGGCAAAGTTTTGCATCTTGTTTTCAATAAGGAAGCCAACAATTTCTGGTGAAGAAAGAGTAACAACCTGCCTTTGGGGGCTGGTGTGTGTAGCATAATCTATTGTTTCACTGGAAATTAGAAAGCATGGGTATCTCTCCTGGCTACACTCCAGTGGAATGCGTTGGTTTGGACAAATCACTTAGCTTCCGTGTGCTTCACTTGCTCCATCTGTAAAATGGAGATAATTATGGTATATGCCTCTCAAGGATGTTACAGTACTTAATTAGTGAATATTTAATTCCTTGGAGGTCTTCAGAGGAAATATATTATATGTTAAATATGTCTAAAGCACATTCAAATAATTTTAAAATTATTATAATCATTCCCTATTTAAAACATATCTTTTTTCTTTGAAGTTATGGAGCTTTGGGACAAAGAATGAGATTCTTCAGAACATATGAAAAAATGGTTTTACCCGCTTCTAAAGTGCTTGTTGGTCAACTGGTTACTTTAAAGGCTATGTTCATTCGTTGTAGCAAAATGAAGATGAAGGTTATAATTGCTTAGATCTTCCAATATGTTGTGGAAAAATGTTAGAGGTGATGGGAAAGCAACTAATTTCAAGAAACAATCATAGAATCACTGAATTATAGAATGGCCTGAGTAGGAAGAGACCTCAAAGATCACCTAGTACAGCTCCTCTGCTGTGGGCCGGGGCATCTTTCACAAGACCAGGTTGGTCAGGGCCCCCATCCAACTATAGCCAAGGGCTATGAACCAGCCATGAATTCATGTATACCAGACATTGAAAACAGGTTTCTTAGCACAATCAAGTTCTAGAACCACTGAAATAAGAAGTTAGCAAAGAAAATTTTTAAATGTTATGATCAGGCAGTAAGTGAAAAGTGTTATACATTGCAGCAGTCGAAGTAACAGGGGACTGTAGTCAAACCTTTTGGAGCTACAGTTTACTACAACTGAGTAAGCTTTGCAATACATAGCAAATACAAATGTGGTATTATGTCATGGCCACAGAGGTAGAGCAGCATCCCCTAGACAGGCTCTATCTCTGCTATGTGCAGTCATATCTCTGTTATGTGCATAGAACCTGTATCAAGCCATTCTGTCAGATCTGATATACAGCAAGGAAATAGTGCCACATGAAGGAAGTTGCTCATACTGCTTTGTGATATTCAGAAAAAGATGATCATATGTTTTATCAGTTATAAGTTCTTCATGGCATTTGCTTTCTGCTCAAGACATATGTAACATTGCAGTTTTTAGTTTTAGGACTGAGCAAGAGTCAGCTGCCTTTTTCAGCTACTGAAGTGATAATCTGTGCCATATGAAGTGTAGTTAGAATAACCCATAGAGCCATACATTGATCTAAATGGTTGACATGGGTAGAATTAAATTTCACTCAGCACCCTCTTTTCAGTAGCTCAGTTGTGGCATCTGGCTTAGATTCAACCTGGTTTCAGATTAAGTAAATGTAACAAATACCTAAAAATGTCTGCTAAGCTGTTAGGAGCTAAACTTCTCTTTTTCTTCAATAAATCAATAATATAGACATATATACAGTGGATACATTTCTCATCTTTGATGCAACATCATACACTTCATTAGTGGAAAAAACCCAATTCTAAAATATCAATTAAGAAACAAACTAACTGAAATATCTCTAATGAGTTCTTTCATTATGAAAAAATATTGTCAATGATTGTGTGGACATTTGCATTTTGGTTGAGAGCAACACTGCTGTTTGAAAACAAATTCCCTAGCCAAAGCATTTGCTGCAGTTTGATTTGGATTTGTAGAGCAGTTTTACTGCACTCAGCTGGATTTCTAACAAGGAAAAGTGTTCTGCTCTTGTTGCACACCACATGCAACTTCAAACCCGGAGTAAAGGTATAAATATCCACATCTATGACTTGTCCTCCAGGTGGCTATGATCCATGGCATGGTAAGGACAGTCAGCCCAGGGGACCAAATCAAATTGAGTACAGAGTAAGACCCTGACTGAAAAACCGTGTAGATGTAGGAGCTGCAGCCGCAACTGTTTTAATCTTCTGACTACTACTATTGCACGAAACCATTTTTTAGGTGGTATTTGCCTCTTTTTAGGTGGTATTTTAGGCCAGTATTAGCCTGACCAGGAATAGTTTTTCATGCAGTTCAGTTATTTTAATTTGATATGTGAATTTATGAATCTATAAACACACACAAATACACAATCATACATATAAGAAAATACATCCTGCATGCTTTAAGGCAGAACCATCTGCAATTTTTAAAATTAAAATGTACAGGAAAATTGTTTTGAAGTTCTTTTCTCACTTCAATGATGACATTGCTGAAGTTCTTATCAGAAACTGCAACTTAGGCAAAAAAGTCCAACGTTGTCCAAGATTCTCATTGGCTGGAAGCTTCTGTAAAATGGATTATAGAAGTGAATTACTGGTGAATGGTAAACCAGTTTGCATTCAACTGGTGCGTACCAGAATGTTCATTTGCAATAGCCCTATGAACACTAGGGACATTCCAGAGGACTGGAAGAAAGATAACACCATGCCAGTACTTAAAAGACTAAATGAGCCAACCCACATAATTATAGGGCTGTCAGCATGACATCGATCCCAGGCAAAATAATAGAGTTACTGAAATGGGACTCTGTTACTAAAAGAATGAAAGGAGGAAAATGGAATGAATGCCAATCAACATAAGCATATGGAAAATAGACCCTGTCAAAAGAACTTTCTTTTGTGCAAGATTACTTCTTTGGGTTGCAAAATGGAATTGTGTTGATATGAGCTTCCTAGGCTTTGGTAAGACATGACATATCTTACAAATGTATATATGACATATATAGTTATAGACATCATTTTAGTTCAAAAACAGTGATTCAAAATTAACACAAGTGAAAGAGCTTGTCTTGTGGGTCCTGGCATGTAAACACAGAGTTAGTAATGAATGTGTGGGTTTTGAGCTCAGTATTGCAGGGATTTTCTTTTATTGTTATAATCTATTCAATATTTTGTATCAGTGATGAGATATGAAATAATTGGGAATTGATGCATTTTCACCATTTCTGGCAGTAGAAAAATTTGAAGAGATAGTTAATGAACAGGATAGGTTACTGCAACAGAATACTCTGTTTATCTCAGTCATGTGAGTACAAGCAAATCATGGGATGTACTGTGGTCACTTAAAGAGTAGAACACCAAGGATCTGCTATATGTCAGGATTCAGATTTGGTTGCTCTCATCAGATCCAAACCACAC
This sequence comes from Lanius collurio, assembly GCA_020086605.1. NCBI lineage: Eukaryota > Metazoa > Chordata > Aves > Passeriformes > Laniidae > Lanius > Lanius collurio. The sequence goes on from JACBWW010000003.1 coordinate 3,751,718, forward strand.
AAAACAATGGAGTTGGTTTTTATTTTCTGGATACTCCTTACAAGGAATGGGATGAGGAGAGACAGGGAAAGTAGTGAAGCTGTGCTCACTGACTACTGGAAGCAAACCCGAAAGATGTTTCTATCCACTTACTTCTCTACAGAGAAAAGGTTGCTGGCAACCTTTCCCATTCCCATCCTCCATGACAGGACTCTTCAAATGATATTTTATCACTTACAGCTTTCCCTTGTGACCTCCCTGCTTTGTTTCCCAAATGTCTTAGGACTCTTGTGTTCCTTCCCCCCTTAGAGTGTCCCACAATTGACATTTTTCCACATCTTGTGACACCAAGGAGCAGAACTCAGTTGCTCAAGAGCTCCCTGTGTATTGTACACTATTACTATTAAACTATGTTCAAAACTTTGTAGGTGAATTCTGTAGGTCTCTGCAGACAAAACAGAATGCCCATTCATTAAGTTTGTAGCCCAAGTCTTGGCGTGTGACTCTGAGTTAGTCAAGTAAGTTTCTTACACAGTGTCCAGGAAGAGTTGGTTCCCTTGCAGGGGGATCCAGAAGAAACAGGATACTGATTTATCGGTATGTGAAACACAGAAATGTCTTAAAAGCAGTACCACACAAATAACTGACTGTGGACAGTATCCTTTACTTTCCTTTTCAACCTCTATTTGAACATTTTAATTTTCTGTGAAAAATTTTGCTCTAACTCAGTGACTGCATGCAGTCTGTGAAACATAAGTCTGTTACCTGCAGCTACTGACTTAGAGCAAAAGCAACTTAATTTTTTTTTAATTTATTTTATTCCTAAGTAAGATATTATTAGAGTTAAATTGAGCCATACCTCAAAACTTCTTGGCTTATTATACAAAGACACACAAGACTTCTTGGCTTATTCCACAGACATTTGATAAAGCAAAGAGAAAGTTAGATTTTGGAGAAAGCCAATGCTGCTGCTGCTTTCAATTAGTGAAATAAAATAGAAAAGTTAAAAATTATCAGTTAGGTTCAGATTTGCCTGGGCAAGATTCTCATCTGATTTAAAGGAACATAATTTTCTATAGTTACAGTTGATTTCCTTTCTTTCATACCAGCTGAGAATCTGGCAGCTATTATTTATTTAAACTTTCAGTATGACATGAAACTGCTCTGAGATACTTCTCTTTTTTTCTCATTCAACCATAAGCCAATATCCAGAGTACAAATGTTTGGTAATAAATTTTTCTTACCACTGGAATTTAGACTAGATACAAATGTAATTTAGCTGGTACTTTATTTTACAGCTCAGGGGATTTGTTGGATACTTACTTAGGGCAAAAGCATTTAGTTTTAGATATTGACACCAGCAGTGCTGTCATCTGGCAAACACTGGAGCACATATAGTACTTAGGAGAATTATATTTGGTAAATAAAAAAGATGTGTAAGTGAAAAAAATATGTTGATTGTAGTATAGGCTGATATTTTAAGCAGTCACAGATGGCAATGTACTAACTAGTTATTGACAGCAATATCAGCTCTAGAAAGGGTTTTGACAGGTCTCATCATACAATGATTAATTACTGTGAGGCACTCCAATTTCCTCCCTTGTTCAGCTCATGGCTCAGAGTAAAATCTGTTGCTCTTATTACACTCCACAACACAGGAAATATCTTCTCACTGCTGTATCCAAGGACCAATCAAAAGCCCAAAAGTCAGTCAAATAAGACTCACAGTCAATGCTGGAAAGTCCTTTCCTCAAGGGATTGAGAAAGGAAGGAAGTTAATATGGCTTTGCTCTCTGTGTTTTCATTTGTTTTAAATGACCAATGGGTAGGAGAGATGAATAGGTTTTCTGAGGAGAGCAGGTGGGTATTAGTAAAATCAATTCTCAGATCATGTATAAAAACATATAGGTGAAAAATTAGGCTGTGAGAGGAAATAAAGATAGTAGAGCTCATGCCTAAAATGTATACACTGAAAAAGAACAAGGACAATAATTGAAACAAGATCTGCATATGTTCCTGAGACTGACTGTTCCTAAAACAGACATTGCCTATTTGAAGGATTGCTTCTATGCTTCTGGTGTGGAATACACAGTGATATTGGATGTAAACTGGTCACTGAGCTTTCCCAAAAATGGACAGGGGCAAGTCCTGCCTGATCAGTTTTAGAGAAAATATTCAGCAAGTAGCTCTGTTAAAAACCAATGCACTGTTTTTACAGTGCATCGTTTTTTAATAAGGCAAAGGAGATGCTACATTGTGAGAATACTGAAATGTGTTTAAAGGCTAAAAGTTCTCCCTTGCGTGACCTGAAACAATAGGAAGCATATATGTGGGGTGAACTGCCTTACAATGTGGAATTCTGTTTAAGATTTTCAGGCTAGCTCCAGATGAGGTAGTAGATCTACACATCTGTACAACTCTGAACAGTAATTATACTCTGGGTCCTGCAAGCAGTGCAGATACACGATTGCTGCACTGAATTATGCTTTGGCTAGTGCAGTTATGCTGACGTGGCTATGCTGCTTCCAGTGTTAGCCTTATTTTGAGCAAGCTTAGATCTCTCTGCCCTATAGTACAAACTTATCCACAGTCTTCACCCTCACAAGAGTCTAGAAATGCTGACACTTTAAATATACCACCTTTTGTATCTGGAAAAGAGAGTGGGAATGCTCAGAGGTATATCCAACTGTAATTAGCAAACTGTACTCTGAAGTGAGCATTGCTCTTTATTTCTCTTGTCCTTCTTCATGCAACTAGATATAGGACGATAAATTGCTCAGAACTGTGCCTAAAACTAGCAAAGGCAAACTCTGGTTCTTGGTGGCTGTGTTTTGCATCACGTTTGAGGATTGGGCTGTCTGATTAAGGTGAAACCTGACTTAGATTGACAGGGTTTTAGATGCTGGTATGTGTGTATTTGTGCAAGTGTATAGGTGTTTTCAACTTCCTTTGCTACATAGGATGTAGTTCAGCTTTTGGGAATCATCAGGGCAGCTCTCACTTCGTCAGTTTTCTAACATCAAAGGATCTTTTGGAATTACTAATGCCTTGATCTCTACTTCTCAGTCTGTAGCACAGAGCTTATTCTGAAACACTTTGGTCTAATTAAAACCTTAGGTTTTGTATGAAACTGAGTGATTTATAAGGTTTGTGATACAAAAGAAGGAGAAGACCACATCATCCTCAGAGTTGGTGATATGTTGACCTTTTCTGGAATTATGTTCTGTAGGTCTTCATCTTCTCCCTGTGGGACAGAACGAAGTAAGGATATTATAGATATCCAAGAGCTTTAAAGTTGTAAGGAAACCTGCCTTGAATTTATTTTCACAGAATCACAGAATGAGTCCATTTGGAAGGGACCACAGTGGGTCATCTGGTCCAACCTCACTGCTCAAGCAGGGTTGTCCCAGACCACATGGCGCAAGATTGTGTCCAGACTCCTCTGGAATTGCTCCAGGGAGGGAGACTCCACAGCCTCTCTGGCCAATCAGTTCCAGAGCGTGGTCACCCACAGTAAAGTTCTTCCTTATGTTCACATGCACATGAATTTCTGCCCATTACCTCTTGTTCCAGGGGATGGCCCTATCAAGAAAAGGCTGGATCCATCTTCTTGGCATCCCTGCTTTAGATATTTATAGACATTGAGGTAACTTTTCAGTCATCTCTTCTTGAGGCTGAGCAGGCCCAGATCACTTAGCATTTCCTAAAAGGAGACTTGCTCCTGTTCCTTGATCAACTTTGTAGCTCTTGCCTGGACCCACTCCAGAAGCTCCATGTCTTTCTTGTTCTGAGGAGCACACAGCACTCCAGACGTGGCCTCATCAGGACTTAGCAGAAGGGCAGGATCACCTCCCTTGATCTGCTGACTGTGCTCTTCCTAATGCACACCTTCGTGGCTACAGGGAAAAAATTAACCCTGTCCTTGTCTGAAACCAGGACAGAGGACCAAATTTTCTCTCACCTTAATGCTATTCAGTGATTGAAGGTGAAATATATTAAGTTTAGTGTTACCTTTTAGAGCTGATTACCATTGGTGAAGCATGAGTTACATTGCATCAGTAAAACAGGCAGACAGTAGTTTGACATGTCTCTTGTTTAAAGCACTGTAGCACCCCACAAAATTGCTCTATTCAAAGGCACAGTTGATATAGCTGTGAAGGAGGGTGTGCTGTGAAGAAGAGCAGAGAGGCAGGTTCTGTCACATGATTTATTTCAAACCTATAGAAAAGAATACACAGCCAGGAGCCACTAAAAAGAAAAAATTAACCTTGGAAATAGATGCTTAAGTTCCCACAATTGAACAGAAATTAAGAGATAGTAAAAAAATCATATGCTGATGTGCCTGGCCCTGTAGCCTATCTGATCACAAAGGCCCAATGTTGCTAAAGTCAGGCTAACAAGGTATGAGCTCACTTGATGATAACTGAGATTTTTAGGTTCAGACTCCCCCTGTGTAGTGCAGTCACAGAAAGCCCGAATCCCAGGTGAAACACGCATCGCACTGAGGTTTCACAGAGTTATGCTCAGAGTCACAATAAAAAGCCAAGAGAAAAAAAAAATCCTATGTTATAACTGATTTCTGAAAATTATAAAGGATGTAAAATTAATGCTTGTGACTTGAGATGAATACTACGAATGGTGAGGAATCATGAATTATCCTTAGGGGACATTAGGACCCCAAAAGGCAGTCAATGTATTTAGGAAAGGCAGAAAAATTTCAGGTGTTTTTAATGCTAAAAATTTGCTCTTCAATATGTCCTTCAAGGACAAACATATGCCATAGGTTTACAGCCAAAATATTTATTTTCTCTCTTTGGGGCCTTACTTTAGGTTTCTGGTGCTGAAAGGTGATGCATGAAATTGTCTAATGGCTGCTTGAATATGTGCAGTAGGATTGTTAATGTGGCATCCCTGCTTAGTGTAAATACAACTCCTTACTATGACAATAATTTTCCAAGTTTTGCAACACAGTGAGTTTGCAAGTGGTTGCAAATCAATATCAAATCTGCAAAATCAGTTTACATATTCAATCTAGTATCACTCCCCACCCAAACTTCACCTAATAATACTTTCCATATTCCTTGCTTTTATTGAGCATTCAGGATGATGGGGGTTTCTTTCAATTAACATTACTTGTAACAATCTAGTTAAAATAGATCCTGTAGAGATCCTGTAAAATAGATCTGTTTAGTCTACTGATCTCAAACACAGACAGAATATGACAATAACATATTGAGTAGTTTTTATGTACAAGGTCTTGAGAGTTACTGGATCTTCAAGAGTTACAGCAAACTTCCTCTACTTATTTGGAATTATCTATGGGATCTTATTCTCTTGTCCTTAATCCTTCAGGTAGCAGTGCTTTTTTTATACGGCCTTATTGATTGTTTGTGACTACTATTAAATAGCTAAAATAATTGATTAAAAGTACTATACTCATGGAAATGATGCAATTGTCACCATAGTATTTATGAGGTATTGAATATACATGTAATAGCCATATACCATAATTACCAGATACATAGCTAGATATCCATTATATCAACTTTTATATCTGAAATTTAGAATTTTTTATGGACTTTAAATGTTATTACTTTATAGTTCTAATAGTTTTAATACCTTTGTTCCCCAACTGAAATATTTTTATATTAACATTTTTACCTAAAGCTGAGATGACACAAACCTTGACCATGTTAAATAATGAAATAAATATATAAATAAAATATTAATAAAAATATACTGACTTTTCAAAAATAAATTGGACCATGCAGACATGCATCTGATTAAAAAGAGAGATAAAATTTGTTAGCTGAAATGGTTTATAGCTTGAAAGCTGGTTTATCCTAAGAAGAGATGACAATAATGTCCCTGGGTAGAACAACATATTTTGAAGAAAGAGCCAAAATGAGAGTTTTATTTATTATTATTAACAGTAGAGTAAATCTGGTAGAACTTCCATGTTTATGTTTACTCCTGACCTATGTTTTTTTTTCCTTCCCCACCCCCCCCCCCCCCCCCCCTAAATTACACATGAGAAAGATTCTGGCTAGCATAGCTGTCATGGGGAGACCTAGTGAAGAGATGATGTTGTATGCAAGGTTTATCAGTCAGTGGGAAATCAGCAGTGAAAGAATCCAGAAGAGTAGGTGTAGTGTTCAAGGGGAGCAGGACTGTTGATAAAAGGTATCAGCTGGGGCTCTGATCTGTGCAGGGCTGGATGGAATTCAGGTGAGAGAATTTAGATCTTGTGTAGAAATGCAGCAGTCCTTTGAAATGAGGATTTTTAAGACAGGGTTCCAGAAGAAATGTATCTTTGACCAGGAGGAATGGGGAAATTTGTGCTTGGAGATCCTTGAAATACAAAGGGATTTTTGGAGTGAAATTTTGAGATGTTCCCACTAGGCATTCTTATCCCTTAATCTCCTTTTGCAGAGATGGTGTCCCCTACTCAGGCCCTTATAAGTGTTGTAGGTTTAACTGTGCCCTCTGAATTCTTAAGTTTGGGGAGATTAGCATAACCTTCCAAATCATTCAAAGGAAAATGAATGCCTTCAGTATACATATGGAAGGAGTATGTGGTACTTCTGTATCTTTATCATACTAGACAGTGAGGAGTATATAGAGCATTTGCTTTGTTACTCAGAAGAGGTTAAAACAACGTGCAGCCTCATGTAACCAAACACGTGTGTTGAAAGTATACACTGTGGCGTGTAAGCAGTGACAGAACCTAATTATTTTCCCAACTGTAAAAAATAGGACCAGAAACCCCCAGCTTCTTTCTCCAAATGACAGGCTTCTTTCCTATCTGTTCAAAGGTAAATGGCAAAGCTATAGTCAGGCCATAAGTAATATGGTGTCTACACATTCTTCCATGAACAATTAAAGACTTTCTGCTACTGAAAATATATCTCTTCTTAGGGCCAAAGAGATTTCAATCCATGATACTCAATATGAATACAATCCCACTATCTTGACCAATGCAGCACAGCATTCCTGCCACGAAAATGATTTAGGGGAATTCTGTGTGGTGGCATGGGTGGCATCTTTTCATCTAACCAAAAGAAGTGAAAAGCTCATCATAGTTTCATGCATTGCACAAAGAAACAGCTAGACCCTCTCTCAGTAGAATGACAGGGAGTGGGCTGATTGCCATCTAGGTTGCAACTAATTGATGTATTCTCTGAGGTGTGACAGGATATTGGACTATCAGGCATAATATTACTGTCTTATAAAGCTACTGCATAATGCAACCAGCAGAGTGTGCCACAAAGGTTATACTAAAGGACAGCATAATTTTAAAGTCAGTCTAGTGTTCTGTGATGAACCAAGGGTGTTTCTACATGAATAGGTTAATGCAAAATCTGGTTCTAGCATGCATGCTTACTGTAACATGTAGTTAATACACATACAGATCTACATGTGTTCCTGTATAAAGATGTGAGAAAGATGTGAAGAGAGAACTGGAGACATTCTGAAGTGGTAAGACAGACATTTTACACCCTCTGTGAACAGGAAGCAGTACAGGTACTATACTGGTAAAAATATTCAAGTGATGATAAGGAAGCTGGATGAAACAAATGTTGTCATTAAGAGAAAGCTTTAAATAAAAGACTCCAAAAACCTAGGCACATACTATGATAATCAAAAGGAATTTTCATTTGTATCAATAAAAAAGAGAAAACTTGACATGAGAAATAAATAATACTTTGGCTAGTGCTTTTTATTTTTATTTCGTCAGATCATAAAATAATTTTTACAGAGAAATTAGGCTGGATTGAAGAGGAAGAATTATACACTCCCCTGTGAATATGATGTCACTTATACTGTATGTAGATCAGATATATTGAGTTATTACAGTTTGGTGCCCTCTCCACTTCTAAGTTTATGGCAAGTAAAAACCATTATAAAAGAGAATCTAATCCAAGAAAGAGACCCCCCCAAACCTCAGACTGCAATGTGAAAGCATTATATGCATGACAATACCTGGCTGTAATTCTTCATTCATGCAATTTGCTGAGAGATGTTTCTGAAGCTCAATGGCAAACACTTTACTGACCTTTGGCAAGTAAGATGTTGGGATACAGGAGGGGAAAATAACGAGGCTTTTATTAAAGATGCTAGGGTTCTTAGGGGTTAAGTGGACTGTCACTTATTTAGATAAACTAGGAGAATACACTGATCAGAAATACTGGTGGTAATAGACCTTACAGCATCCAGTCTTTAAGGAAGCAGAATTTCTCTGGCAAAATGTCAAGTGAAAACTTGGTACTCAGTAGCTCAAGGATGACATCCTCAATCTGCGCAGTAGTTAATAAAAAGCCAGGTGTCTTTGTTAAAGGAGCAGTAGGAAGGAAGGAGGGATAGAAGGAAGGGTGACTAATGGAACATAATTGCGTATGGATATTGGATATGGATTTTGTTCACTCTACACAGCAACTATGGATATTTTCATACGTGTTTGAAAAATTGTCCTAGGGGACAAATGTCTGTTCCTTAGGATTTAAAAGAAAATACGGCTGTACAAAAACAAATTTGCACAACTGGTGAAACCAATGAAAATCCTATTTCTGTGGAGAAGCAAAATCCTCCATCACTTAGTTTCTTATCTCACCCACTTTGCTGTAAGAGAAAGATACATAATTATGTGGCTGCTTGTCCATACAGTTGTGGTAAATTGTATGCCCTTAATTTTAGCCTATATAAGAGAGTGCTGCTTGACAGTTATTATAGGCAGGGTGGTAGCATCACATCATTACTAATATTAAAATTAATATTATCAATAATTTTCATTATCAGTCCTCATTTTATGTTCCGATTATTCAGTTGCTTATAGCTTGGCACAACTTCAGTCCTTGGGATGGAATTTCTCCATGTTTTGTGTCAGCCTCAGGTTAAATTTCTTATTTTTGCATTTTAATTTCAAACAAAGTGATTCAGCAGTCCATTATTTCTTTGAACAGCAATCCCCTCCTTTCCAACAGAGACTTGAAATATCTGTCAGGGATGTGTTGGTTTTTGGTTTTGTTGTTGGCTTCTTCAAAATCTGTTGAAATTTGGCCAAATAATAAACATTTGAAAGATATATTCAGCTAACTTCCTTCATATTAAAAAGCTAAAATTTCAAAAGACATTTCCTCCATGAGCATGTGTCCACTGCTAGTTGAACCATATGTGACCCCTTTCACAGAAGGCAAGGGAGTGTCCTGGATCCTATCACTGGTCAGAGACTTCCATTTTACTTGCAGCCTTGTGCAGGTCAAGGGAAAGGCAGGAACCAATGTCAGAACGAGGGTCAGGTTGCCTTGTGTGTTTTGCTTTGCATGTGGCCTCCAGCTACCACTCAAGAAATCTGGAGAAAGGAGGGGTTCCAAAGACAGATCTGGGGAAAGATAAGGAGGAGAATTAGGTCAGCAAGTCTTGTGAGACATAACCTGGAATGTGAATCAGAACTTCTGCCAAGATATTATAACAAGAAAAGACTTGTAATCAGGGAAGTTTGGAAATATGATGAAGACTCAGAGAGAAGAAAGGACTGGGATAAGGGTAGACATTATAATTGGATAGGAGGTGATTGGTTATTACTGCAAGTAAAACCAGGATTAGGACAAGTTAGGAAAAGATTGGGTTAAAAATATTACTGAACAGAAGCTGTGTTGCACAGACAATCATGGTTAAACAAAGAGTAAGATGAAAACAGGATGGAATGGGTAACAGATTGGAGCAAGTGCATTTGAGTGCAGTCTGAAGAAAAAAGTAAAAGGAGCTTTATCTCTGCATCCATTTCTTCTTTTGCCTTGTGGCAGATATTCATAAATTGAATGCAGTGTAACTTGGCTGTGGACAAAAATGTTGATTGCTAATATGTCAACATTTTTCCTTGCTTTTAAAGATACAATCCTATAGGTCCATGTAAAACTGAAAAACAAATGTTAAAAAATGCAATTAAGGATGCGTTGATAAAAATTCATGTGATAGAAAATAATAGGGAACATTTTCAATATGGCATTAACCTAAGTGATTGAGGCAATTTTAAGTTATTGAAATTATAATTACAATACAAGTAGATTACATTGAAACTAATTCTGCTGCAGGTAGTTTCAGTTGGCTTTGCAAAAGGTTGCTTAGTTTGGTTGTATGTTTATGTTAGGCTTTGGGAAGCAGCAGGTGGAGGTTCTGGGATACTGTGAAGATACCTTTAAGCCACAATTTTATTTTGCTTTTCCATGTACAACAAGTTCTTTCTGAGGCATTCTTTTAGTCAGCAGCTCAACCACAAACTTAATTGTTTGATCTATGGTTAAAATGCATTTATCATATGAGCTATGTTCTTGTTTGAAGGTCACAGATTTGCTCATCTGGGCTTTCAAACCCTCTTCTGCACAGGTTACAATCCCATTGCAGGAATAGAGCAAATTATAAATCCTATGAAGACTATTTCTTGTCAGCACTAATTTCTGAACTCTCACACAATCAAATGTTATTAATTGTTACATAGTATGCTGTGGTTTTATGCTCAATTTTAATATTTATTCATAAAACTGTGAATTTTTTAGAAGTCTCAGTATATTATAACATTTACCTTTATGAATTATATTCGTCACTGGCAACAAGTCATATTTTTTTAATTTTACATGAGCTATTTCAGGTGAAATTATGGAGTGTTACTATTCTCTCATAATTCCCAGATAACCAGGATAACTAGCTTTTACTTATTCATCCTTTTGCCCTTTTAAAAGGTTGCCACACAAGATTTTTCCCACTCATCTGAAATTTCCCCAGGACTAACTTGAGGTCAGCATTAAAGATTCACAAGAATCTCTTCATTGCTGTAACTGAAGGCCTGGCTCCTAAATGGTAAAGGCTGGCTTGAAGTCTGCACTAATATATCTGAAATAAGGGTTGTCACTTTTCCATGTCCATCTTTTTTACCTATATACTTACCTCCAATGAATTTCATCTAACAGTTAATTTCCCCATGCCTGAAGGTACGAGACAGTGCCTCGTTAAGAGTAAGAAGTTACTGCAATATCTGAGTTCCAGTAGCACTATCTGCACTACTTCACAGTGAGCTCTCTTTTCTTCTGCCTTAGTTTAATATCATAAGGAACTGTTGACACTTTCTATTCACCCTCTCTTCCTTCCAATTATTTAGAAATACACTAAGCAGTACGAGACCCAAAAACATGACTGCAGAGCTCCACGGGGATCCTCCTTCTACACTGAGAAGGGACTCTTAATCTCTGTTTCCAATCTTAAACAATTATTTATACATGCAAGAATCTTCTTTTTAATCTTCTGACTCCTCGGTTTCTTTAAGAACCCTTGGTAAGGGATCTTGTCAAACGCTTTCTGGAAATCCAAATAATCTGTATCATCAGGGTGTATCTTTTTCATTCTCTTGTATATCATTTAAAGCACTTGTATTGATTCATTTGGCATTATTTGTTTTTATAGAAGTAGTTCTAGCTCCTTCCTATTACATGTAATTTATTCATATGTCCACTGATTATATTCTTTGCAATAGCTCTTGCTGAATTGCACAATATAGATGCTGGAGTTGCCAGTTTGAAGTTCCTTCATTATGCATAAGCAACCTTTAAAAAAAAAATCTGTTTTATTTCAAAGATTGTCCATAACAATTCAAATAGTTCATTCTTCCATCAGCTTAGAATTCTTGGATAGGTATTATCTCTTGTTGGTGACTTAGAAATGTTCATTTTATATTTTTGTCTGATAAATGAGGTTAGAAACATTTCATTATAAAGTGGGCTTTCAGAAGAAGTCCACTTATTTAGAAGAATTATGGCTTAGGAATTTTTTCCACTTGTTTCATGTCAGTCACTGATAAAATTTTACTCCTTTTCTTTTCTCTTCTTTTCTTTTCTTTTCTTTTCTTTTCTTTTCTTTTCTTTTCTTTTCTTTTCTTTTCTTTTCTTTTCTTTTCTTTTCTTTTCTTTTCTTTTCTTTTCTTTTCTTTTCTTTTCTTTTCTTTTCTTTTCTTTTCTACTGTGATGTGCATGAAAAAGCTTTACTAAGGTTTTGTGTACTTACTGAAATTTAGTCCTCAAACTTTTGTTTGGTCCATTGTTGCTTTTACGTTTGCCCTGCTTAACTTTCTGTTCTGTTCCCTTTTGCTTGTTTAAAACCCATCATATCTCTGATGAGAAACAAAAATGGAAGAAATCTTTTTCTTACCTGTTTTTCTGCCTTGGGTGGAGGGGTTTTATTTATGTCTTTCTTTGAACATTTTACCCCTACAAAAGAAAAGATCAAGATGACCTTTCCTTCCCTACAAAGTTCTACAGCTAAGTTAGAAATTTTCCCTGATCTATTAGTTCCTCTGTAAAGGATCAAGTTCTCCAAACCCAAAGACTATATTTCCAAAACCCAGCAAACTTATCACAACAGACAGTAACAGTGATATGTTTCAAAACCACTCCTTCAATAGAGAATTTTTGGTTGACATTAATTTAGTGACAAGCAATATATGCCCGACACAGGATATGTAGGGTGTTTGAGTTCTAAACACCATTTGCTACTCAGAAATGTTTCTAAAGTGATCAATAATTCTGAAGTAGTTTTCCTGCCATTAAAAAAACCCCAACAGTCAGAGAGAGAGAGAGATGGAGAAATATAAATCAAATTTTAGAAACCTCTCTGTGTCTGTATGCATATATCTGACTGTATCTATTCATTTTATTGAAGTAGCACTTTGTAAATCATACAACCCATCTTTTTATCTTTTAATTTTTAATAAAGTATTTACCAAATTTGGAGAGCCACTTTTATGATAGAAAAAATACAATTAAAAGCCGCTTTCGGTTAAAAATATACTACAGTGCTATTGTCAAAAGCTGTCAATGTTGCTTTCAATAAAATTAACAATAGTAATTGCTCATGGTTGGAACCTGAGAATTCCTGAACTGAAATGGATGAGGATTGACAAAGCTTGGCTTCATAAAAGTCCTGGAGGCTTTGCAAGACTTCTGTGTGTTCAAAGTAAAAGACTGTAAACTAATGACTTCATACCCTTGGGGTTATTAAAGGGATAAGTGTGAGAGGTCTAAATATATTGAGTCTTGTGAAGAAAACTATTTTATTTTTAAAAAATTAAGATCTTAATTTGTTGGGTAGCTATAGATATCTATTCTTTTTTACCCCCTTGTGATGCATTTAAGTCATAAATATATCTTCATAGGCTGCTCAGAAGGACTTAGAAATACTTCTAATTATCTTTAAACCAAAATTTAACAAGAAATATTTACTGTGTATTTCAGTCAGGAAAAACATATTTGACAGTGTGTTACATTTTCTTTTAGTAACTATATCCCATGGTATTTGTTGTTAGCATTAAATATATTTTATTTATTGTTATCCATTGTTTTCTAGATGCTTCCTTTCATATCTGCTGCTGTTGTTCTGTTTATCCCCTCCCACTCTTGATGCTGCTGCTGCTATTCTTCTACCCTTCCTTTTTCTACACTTGTGGTGCTCTAAATCTGTCAACCAGATGTAACTTCCAGGAGTCCTGATTACAAGCAGATTTGCAAGCTCTTGTATGTTACTTTCTATTTTAAAAAGTTGACTTGGGATTTGAAAAAAGCTCCCCATTTAGTTCTTTAAATAGAAAGAAAATACTGTAACTCAATGTTGGCTGCTGGTAAGCACTACTGAAACCAACTCATGGCTGGAAACAGATTTGTGGCATTGTTTGGCTTTATACATGATGATTCATTTTAATGCTAGCAGAAAGTGCATGTAGAAGACTCTTTTCATTTTAAGTATTTCTAAAGGTGTGAGGCCTTGTGGTGCCAGGGAAGGAGACAAAGGAAGGCTGTCTGGGCTCCTGAGAAAAATACACCAGTCAGTTTCCATGACCTGTATGAGAGCTCTATTTTAACTATAGGGTTGTTCTAAACTCTTATATTACACTAGGAAATGTAGTTTGCTGTTCCCTCCCTAACCTTCCCAAAAGCTGCATGGTAAAAATGCTGCCTCTTCCCAGGCTCTTGTCTCAATGACATGTCTGCAGTAGCAATGGAGGCCTCTTCAGCTGGGCAGTCTTCTGATGCATTCTGTCATGCCAATACAACCTGTTCTGATAAGCAGCACGTGAAACTCCTCTTTCTCCTCTCCTTATATCGGCACAAATCTGCCAATGGGTGGGCAGCAGAAAGGCTGTGTGTTTCAGCTGCACAGCTAGACACTCTCATCTGGATATTGGAGTCCAAAGACAGAGAAAATATGGGATCTAGCCACGAGAAAAGAGACACTGAGATGAAGTAAAATGTGCCTCTGAACTGTGGCCACAACATGACAACATTCCTTTAGAGACCATCAGATGATGACACTTTTTGAACTGTAGCTTGTCAACAGAGGGGATCAACAATAGCGTGTGGTTCAGGGGGCTTTACAATGGAATCCAGTTTCTTTGTTCCTAAAAGGGAATACTTTTTTGCCTCAAAAAGAAATTAAGGAATGATTTTACATTTAGTGAAAAATGGGTTTCTCTCATTTGTGGTAAAGACAGAAAGGGGACTAAAATTTCTTTTAAATTGAGATCTGTAATTTTACCTTCACCATCATCTAGTTTGTTATGAACCATGAAATTGATATCTTTCATGTATGACACAAGAAACTTTGCATATATTGTGAATGTATTTGAAAAAAAATATTATAAAATTGGTTAAAAGCAGACACCAGTATTTTAGGTGATTATATATTTTGGATCAATCTACACATATGAGGTGTTTAAGACGATGTATCCATCTGCCAAAGTGATGAAAATTCACCTCAAGTTGTAGTAAAATGACTGAGCATGGCCTTAGCTCTGCACTCTTACTGCTGCCTCAGGAAAAATGAGTAATTTTAGTGGCAAAACAGATCCAGAATTATCTTGAGATCAAAGACTGAAGTTGTAAGGGGCTCTTCCTCTGATTGCTCAAGTTTGGGAGGTTGCTTATTACAATATCCTGCATATCAAGCCAAAGCTATTTGCAATTCATATTATCTTAGTTTATGTTTTACAAAGTGTAATCATTGTACAGACTCTGCAGCCTTTCCCACACTCTGAGTCTAACACAATAATCTACTGCTTCTCAGTAGATTATTCTGTCTGAGGAAATGTATGTGACTCTAAAGTGATAGCATTCCCATTTGTATTTATTTGTATATTAGTCCTATTGATATTTATTCACAGAATGGGCCAATCATTCATGCATTTGATAAATAGATGCATCACGTTTGTTATGGTGTTGCCATGAAGTGGAAACCTGCAATAAAATTATTATAATAGTCATCAAAGTCTTGCAGTACTGAGGTTATAACCAGTTGCAATATAAAAAAAATATGTATTTGTATATAAAAATTACAGTTTTGAAACCAAAATGCATTTAAGGTATTTCCACTGTTAACCTAGAACAGAATAAGCACTTTTCAATGACAAGGGGTCTATATATTACTGCTGCATGTGAGAATGCCTGTTCAGTGTTTGCAGCAGCAGGTATTAAGCATGATTATTCTAGATGTTAAAGAAAAAGAGATTTTATTTTACTGTTGTTTTTTTGTTTTTTGGGTTTTTTTTTTTTACTGCTTTTTCTTCATGTCATATACAGTCTTTTGATTAATTGCTCTTGGGTGTCAGTGAGTGTTAGCTAATATTTGGTTATTAATTCTCAAGGATTTAAAGGCATTACAAAGATTTATACTCAGTGTTGAAAACATCACCATCATGATGTTGAAGTATGTACAACTGAGAGCAAATAATTATGTGGACCAGTCTAATATTTTTAATTAACGTAAAACCCAAGATAAATAGGCTATATGAATTTCTTTTAGTACCTAGGCTAAAGTGTCTGGGTATTTTTCTTCTGCATTCACCAAACTAGGTAACCTCAGTGATATTTTATGCATGAAGCTGTTTATATTTCCTCAGCCTGCAACAGTACTATTTCCTTCTTGAAAATCTGACTGCATCCTAACCAGGTTTAGTCCTAGAAGGACATTGTTTTTCCACATGCAAAAAGAACTGCTGAACTGATAAGCATATTCTAAAGTCTTTTCAAAATCAGAGTTTTTACGGACAGTAACTTCACATTCATGACTGGCACATTAATTTAACTCATTAATATCTGGTTCTTCAGGAAAGCTAAATTTTAAAATTTTGCAAAAGAAAGAAAAACTAATCATTTTAGAATCCCTTTTGTCATATTCAAATGGTTCCAGACAGGCCTTACATAACTGGTTCATTATCATAGTATTTTAAAAGATAATGTAACATTGATTCTTTCTATTTTCTTTTTGGTTTCAGAGTCTTTGGAGAGACTAAAGACTTATTTTCAAGATTTTCTCTGCCAGGAGAGCTAAAATGTACTTTCAAAATTGTTACAACAGAGGTTCATGGTTCCACAAAATATCACTACCTGCAAAATAATCAGTTTCACTTCTTTATGTCACAGGAACAATAGGTCTTCCAACCCATAATTGCTGTAGACTTCATGGGGATTGTGCTTTATACAAAAGGTAAAGTTGCAAAAATAAAAGCCCTACTGGAAAATCACCTTTTTTTTATTGCAGGTGGGACCCCTAAGTGTTAGGAAAGGAAATCAAACTGTAGAAAGAGGGCAAAAAACATTATGTAGATGAAGAGAGGGAAGTCTAGAAAAGCAACTGGTAGCAGAGAAACTAAGGCAGCTTTTTGCAGTTTTGAAGGCAGCTTGCCTTTGTTAGGAATTTATTTTTACATATCTGCAATCTGATATTGCCTGCCATCTTACTGGAGCCATGAGATTTCCCAGCTCTTATCTTCTGCTTCTTAGTTCCCCCTTCTAGTCTATTCTGATTGCCTTTGCCATTCCCACCCTTTACCTTCTCACATCCCTTTTTTCTCCTCCAGCACATATTCCTTGCAAAAGCATGAGGCCCAATATTTCCAATGAAGGTTCTGAAGTACTATTAACTCTCCTCTTCTTGCTCATTGCACCTGGGAAGTGTGGCTGTTTTGGGAAGGTTAGTTCTGTGTCCTTCTTTTCCATCTGCAGTGGACTGGTGGCTATCACCCAGTGTCTCATGATGGGGACAGACAGACATTGGGCTAATTTAAGGATCTTCTGGTCAAATAGGATAAGCAAATGGGTGCTTGGAGGGGATATGGCTCTTGCAGATCACTTTTCCGTTGGAAAAACAACGTAATTGCTACCTAGTTAGTTTTTATGTGTTTATTCTTGAAGTGAACTTCCAACGAATTTGTTGGAGAAGTGACAGCAAAAAACTCAGGAATTTCCCAAAGGAAACATGTGATCTCAAAGCCCAACCAATTTATTTTTTGAATTTAAAAATGCCCATGTAAATTTGTCTGGAAATGCTGAGTGAAAAAAAAAAAATTAAACAAGAGTCTTCAATACTTTTATGGAAAAGAACAAGGAAGCAAGGAACTGAGCATTACAAAAAGCTCAAAATAGGGTGTATGTGGGGCATTTTTATTTTGCAACAACAATTTGCATAATAAAGGATAAACTGACAAAAGAAGTGATTTAAAACAAAAAGGGTGAGTTGAATAATTAAAAAGCACATTATAACAACCAAACTTAAATGTAGCAAGATGAATAGTTCTTACGTGCTACAGTGAGATGGTACATAAAATCCTCAGATAGAAGCAAAGCGAATACAGAAATAAACTGCTAAAAAAATAATGTTTTCAAGGTTTTTTTTTCAGGAAGACAGAATTATATACCTGCATGTATACTTTTTTTTTTTTTTTAACAAAGTAATTTATATTTCTATCTAATATTTCTGCCCTAAGGATCTAACAAATACAAGCAGGAAAGTATAATTGATGTAGAATTATAAAACCAACTGCAAAATGTATTTTCTTTATTTCTTCATGATAACTGGAAAGAAAGAAAAGCAAAGGGTACAACTGACATTCCTTGTGTAATGCAGCTTACTTAGTGACTGGCATAATGATAAGTGATGGTAATTTACCTTAAAAACCTTAATGAGTGGATCATTACTATAGAGAAATGGGAAGAAAACTTTAATCCCACAGAGGCAGAGCTCCATGGTTGGCTGTGCAATAACCAGACAGAACTCTGAATGAGATTCCCAAGCTTCTGTTCCCTAGATAAAATTTTCTCTCACTCCACTTTTGCAAAGGTAATGAGGAGGTAATGAGGCTTGACTTGAATTTTTTCAGCACTTGATTCCCTTCATTCCCCAGCAGGTTCCCATAGGATAGAGTAAGATGTTGGATTTATATAAAAGCTGTGCTGAGAGATAGGTGGAGGAGGTGAGCCATGCTATTTGGTTTTGGATTCTGTCTGTATGAGAAGGGGTTCAGATAAATTTCAAGTTCTTTCAACACTGTCAATTCACTCTGATAGTTTCCACAGAATAAGACAATTTGACGACATGCAGACCTTGTCGGGGTTGTTGACTGTTTATTTTATCACTTTACTGATACTAAACACTGACCTTTCTGTGCCACCTTTTCTTCCTCTTTTCCCCCCATTTTTCACTAACTTAATGCACACATCTGAGTAAATAATAAAACCCAAAAAGGTAGGCAGAAATGTTGTATTAGATCATTAGCTTAATTTGAGCTGAAAGGTCTTTGTTGTAAGTTGGGGGTGGGAAGGGACCTGGGGACCTTTGCAAAGTATTTTGCTGGCAAGCTTGTTGAGATTTGATTGCCTTTGTTGTGATAATCTGAAATTAATTTGCACTTGAACCCATCTTTCTTCTGGGCTCAATTTAAACACGGTTATAATTATGCGCCCTGCATGAAATTGAGAACAGACACTGATATGACAAGTCTGAATTTTTTAATTCCCCAGGTAGTAAAGGCTTTTTTCCCCACTTATCTCACAAGGTAATAAAACAAAATGTTCCAGTGAAGCACATGCTTAAGAGAGAGGTATTTGCCTGAGGGGAAACAGTAATAATCAGTGTATTGCTACACATTTACTCATGTACTTTCTCAGTAGGTCAATCTCTTTCTTTTAAACTGATGTTAAACTTCTGCTAATATTGGTTGATTTTTTACCTGGTACAATATTAAAAAAAAAAAAAAATTAGAAATGATATGTTTTATTCTATTTTAGCAGCACTTCATTTAAAAGGCTTTTTTTCAAACGTCCATTTTGATAGATATTTTTGTAAAAACCCACTATTGAAGACTACCTCCTAACATCCACGATTGATCTTAGCAGTGCACCTTTCTTGTTCTCAGTATGAGCTGTAATATCCTTATCAGCATTCTTTTAGTTTTAACCCAGATTAGTGTTTTTGGTGAGGAATCTCATTAACTACAGTAAGCCCATCTTCTTTTGTGATTTCCTTTGGAATTGTAATGTACGAAAAGGCCACCAAGGTCAATGCCCTGGGCACAAATTCCTCTTTAAATCATCATTCAGCTCAGAGTAACAACATTCTCCTTAGAAATAGACATTTTTAAAGATCTAGAGCAAACTGCTCAGTTTCTTGGAAGTGAAAATCATAAGGAAGAGAAACAGAAATTAAGAGCATAGGAAATTAAGTGTAGGGATCCGCAGAGTAACTAATTGTTAGATACATTCATTTCCTCTTCACCAGTGTAATTCTTCTTCTCTCTGCCCTCTAAATTTGTATACTGTGCCTTCTTGAATGAAGAAGAGGGATTTTTAAGTTAAATTACCCTACATTTTAGCACTGGTTTTGAAGGTATTAATGATGTTACAGTATTACATTTTTTAAGCTTTAGTAACAGTAATTTTTCTCTCTTTAACCCCACAAACTGCATTCAGTTGAGTTTCTTGAGCAAATTCAATAATTAAAATATCCTGTTTTATGCCAAGGAAAGCAGTGGTGTTACTTCTGCCATGTTATTTTACTAGTAGCAACCTAAAAAACAAGCATGGAACATATGCTGAGTATTTCACACTTTTCATTCACGTCTGTACTGCCATTGTACAAAAACAAAGTAAGTGAAATAACTGACTAGCACCTCATTGTGGTTAAAAAGAAGAGCTTGGGCCCTGTCTTTTTAGGAGTCAGTATTCATTTGAATACTTTTTGGAAATTTACTTAATTTTTACTAATGATGGATTTCATACTGGTTCTAATGGAAACAAAAATGAAAATGGGTGGTGTAAAGTGAAGATTTATCTCATTCTGCCTTATAAAAGGAAATGTTGTGATCAGGCTGGCACATTTGAAGATAAAGAGAAAAGCTAGAAAAAATAATATGCAGAGTTATTACTTTTATACCCTGAAGTTTGTGATGGTTGCAGTTAGGTTTGCCAGAAAATTACTTTTTATTTTAAATTTTCGGTATTTTTTTCTTTCCCAAATATCAATTTGCTGAGAGGAAGAGGAAGTGGAAGTGATGTTACCTAATTTCAGTGAGGGTGGACCCATGCAGAATATGGTGTTATAATGCACACTGACACTATTTTTTTTTTTTTTAAACTGAAATATCAGCATCACAAGTCCATGAAGCCGATTTCCTAGATTGGGCCCCTATGCACAAAATCTTGTTAGAAATTTTTAAATGTATCTTTTACTGTCTTTCCTGCCTCTCTACCCTTTTGTTCAGAAATAAGTTTAGAAACAATGGGAACAACAAGCCAACCATACAATAAACTTCTTAGTCTACAGCATGCCTATTAAACAATATAGTAGTTCAATGCAGCAAAAAGTCACTTCTGTGGAGAAATGCATAGTTTTCCATGTCTTGAAACCTGGGAATCCCATAGTATCTTCGGATTATAAGGTAAAAATATGTTTAGCATATGACCAGTGACAAGACATCTAAAATGAACCAATAATAATATGGGATGACGTGCCAGGAGAGTCCATATGATAAGAACTGTGTGGCCACACATGGTGTGGTACATTTTCACCCCTCAGTTTATGTGTTTTGCTTTCCACTTCCACATTTTCTGGTGACTTTATCTAGTCTCGTTCAATCATGCTGTGCACATCACAGTCACTTACTGACAAGCAGCCCTGGCTGAAGCATTCAAAGAAACAACCTTCCACAAACAAAGCAGGCAAGTCCTGTTTCTCTTAAGATAAAATCTGCTGATCTCATTATTGATTGTCTGCTTTCAGGGGTTTTGTTTCCTGAAAGTTTGATATGGGGCAACAGAGGTGACAAAAGATTGGCACTGCGACCTGGAAATTAAATGGTCGACTATTAGATCAACGTCAAATAGGGTGAGGCTGAAGTGTTTGGCAAAAGCATTAGATGCTGTCTTGACTTAATCTCTCTCTCCCTCTTTCTCTCTCTCTCTGTCCTTTATCTTGAATCTGTTTTGAACCCTCCCAGGCAATTTACTATACTTGTCATTGATTTTTATCACCTAGTGTGCCCCTATGAAGAATTACTTTTTGAATGATAAATCAGCTTCCCCATTTAAACAATTGTATGCCTCACCTTAATGTGAAAATAGGCACTGAAAGAAAATATATAGTAAGTGTTAACATTAGTCACTGACCAGTGGAACCCTTGTGATTTTGAAAGGAGCACCAGATTTTCTTTTATTATGGAGGGGATAATTGTACTAGAAATAAATGATCATTTCTCTTTTTTATTAAATGCTTACTGCTTCTAAGAAATAAATTACAGTGGCAAATTACAGTCAGTGAGCTAGAAAAAAAAAAAGAAATAAAATAATTTTTCAGTAAAGTGAACTAGTAATTGCTATCCAGTGTTTTCTGCAAATAGGTAGCCTGTGACATGCTCAGATGTGCTCCTCCTTACAGGTGTTATGATCTGGGTATGTAAGACATGTTTGGGGGAAGACCACGGTGATAATAAGTAATAGACTAACCTTTTCTAGTAACCCTTCCTTACTCTCCAACTTCCTGGTCATTCAACTGGCCTTTGCCTCATGTACATTATAAAATCTATCACGTTGGTATTATAAAAATTGATAACTATTCCCTACAACATTCAAAAAATTTGGTTTATGATGCAGAATCATTGTTTTGACCACCTGAATGTATGATCTCTGATCTTCTCAGTGTTGGTCACAAAAACAGGGTTAACCTTTTGTCAAGTCCATGGCTAATGCATTTTTTGGAGTCCACTTCTCTAAGAGAAAACTTTAAGAAAATCACTGATCAAATTCTCCTTTTTCTCCTGGTCTAAAGGATAGAAGAAGAAAGGAAATAGTTGAAGGCTATACAAACTCTAACCAGAGGAATCAAAAATTAATATAATGCAGAGACTATAAGAGAAATATTGCAGTTTGTAACAATTGCATAAGAGTAGATGGCTTTATTTTATCACTGGAAAGGAAAATGTTTCTGAAGGTTTCCCTACTAACTTATCTCTAGAACATACATTAGTTCTTCAAATACATTGTCACTGAACTTTATTTTGAAAGCCATGTTACTCAAAATTTAATTTAGAATTGTATTTCAGTAGCTCTTTCAGACACCCTGGTCGTATTAAATGTAGAATATCTATGTATGTTGGTCCTAAGATGTCAGCACTACCAGTAGAAGAAATACTTGTTTGGGATGTTAAAGTGGTGATAGGTAACAGTGACAACTTCAGAGCTCTCTAATGTGAAACTGTCTTTTAACTGCTAATCTCTTGAATCAATATGTGTTGCATTGATTCACTCTATTCTAGAGTAACTCAAGAGTGTGCACATACACATCAATCTCTCCTAGCCACCTCTGCTCTCACTGGATGTTATATAGGGAATGAAGCACATTTAAAATGTTCCATTTCTAGTCTATAGAACATTTTGTCACCGTATTCTCTCAATAGCTCTGGTTTTCTTATTCTGAAGCACTAAATTTTTCATTTTTCTTGTTTCCTTGACAAGAAAAGTAATACAATGATTTTTCAAAATGAACAATTAGAACCACACTTCAGTCCTTTGAACCAGTACATAAAGGTCTGTGGTCAAGTTGCCTATACATTCCTCTAGCCTGCAAGTACTTACAGGGCTTCTTGGCACTGTGAAGTCTGAAGCTTTGAATTCTATTGCATGTGTCATCCTGCAGAAGAGGTGTTGAGTCATGCGGGCTTTTTATGCATCTGAATCCAAGATCATGCAGAATTACTCTTCCTTTTCTTCTAGTATGTGCAACTGTGTATCAAAAATTGCACTAAAAACTTATCATAAGCCTATTTAAAATTATCCCATAAACAATTGAAAGCCATTCCTTTGCAATGATATTTTAAAAACTAAACCAAAAACTGCAAACTATATCCCAAAATCTTTACTTACGGTTATGTAGTTTAACTAAACTCTTCTCTTTCTCTGCATTCTCTTATATGGGGCAAAAAGTAAATCCACTTGCTAAGCAAAAGGAAAAATATGTCATCCAGTCTGAGTTAGTCAGAATGCCTTGGTTTCTCAGTCAAATATGATGCCATTTCTTTACACTATATTAAATCTGAACGAACTCAGATTTGGGATTTGAGAATGTGTAGACAGGTTATGTCTGTCCTGCCTTTAACAGATAAAAAAAAAAGTAGAACATTTTGAGTTGTCCATAGCACCGAATGCACTGATTGAGTAGTGATAATACATGTGATAATACACTTTCAGGGCCTGACCTCTCTATGGATGGGCAAAGTTGCAATTTCTTTCACCTCCAAATCCCATGCTTCATTTTTAGCTAAGCACTATCAGAATTTTACAGCTTTTTTTTCCCCTGTTTTCTAAGAAATCTTTCTGTCAGGCCCATATAATGACATGGACAGCTAAAGCAGAATATTTGAGGTATGATTGGAAAGACTAAATATTATAATCCAGATAACAAGTTAGGGAGTAACTATTAGTGGTCTTATGCCAGCAAATCAGTGACGGCATTACCCCTAAGGAGGGGAGGAATGGTGAGTAGCTGAGGACAGGCTGAGGACAGAAACTTCTTAACTCCACGTAGCTAAGGCTAGAACACAGTGTCTGCTGTTGCATGTCACCTGCTCTGAAATATCTGTTGTGCATTGGGCTCCTCAGCAGAACTGCTGTGGTGGGTGTGTTTCCCCCAGGAGGGGCTTATGGGACCACAGAATTTCCCTGTAGGAGGAGGATGGCTTGTCAAACCTTTAAATTGACATACTGGCAAATTTCCTGTTAAAGATACATTTTTTTTTAGTCTGTATTGTTTATGGAACTTAAGACATCAATAAATATGAGTATTTTCCTTACTTGCAGCTATAATTTATGGGGTTTAAATTTTACCTTTTACCCACTATCCATGCCAAAGCAGACAGGAATCCCAGGAGCACCCAAATTAGTGCAATTTTCAAAATATAATAGCATAGTTATAAAAATGTAGGACTTGTATATATGTTCGTACATTTGTTATGTGCCTTAGAGGAATCTTGAAGCTTCTGTATATTTTTTTCTGGCTGAGACTAGAACTTTAGAGATTGCAAGATCTGATCTTAAATTGAGATGTGATTGAGATTGCATCTCAAACGTCCTACTTTTCAGGTTTGTGGGGGATCAGGATTTACCTATGGCACCTGAGTTCTCCTTCAGGCTGAGAAAGTTATGGGCTGATTTTCATAGTCTTATGATCCTAGTGTTTTCTGGTGAACTCAATAGTAATTACT
The DNA here is from genome assembly GCA_020086605.1 of Lanius collurio. Taxonomy (NCBI): domain Eukaryota; kingdom Metazoa; phylum Chordata; class Aves; order Passeriformes; family Laniidae; genus Lanius; species Lanius collurio. Next base: position 3,776,262 of record JACBWW010000003.1, read on the forward strand.
AGTACACTTGGTAAGCCATTCTGATGCTGAGAAACTCAAAAATGGCATATGCAGAACCTATCTTCAGGACCTTGTTTTCAAGCATATGGGCTCTAGTATATATCCTTTTGAGAATTTTAAAATAGAAATTTCAAAAGGCTGCAGTCCATGTATGTAAAATAGGTTTCTGTTTACATGTTGTTCACATGTTAAAAACGTATAGGTAGATGATGTAGTCTCAATCACGTAAGGAAACATTGGACCGCAAGCAGCCCAAATGATTTCTATGAGAGTTTATAGTCTGTAATGAAGTGTTCAACATTTATTAATATATCTTGTTTTCATTTTAAATTTTCCACAACAGCACTGCTATGAGTGTATACAAGGAGTTGGTACAAAGTTGGATACTCTGTTTTAAGTAGAAAAGGTTGTACTTTTTGTTAGCTTGCTTGTTTTAAATAAGACATGATATATTCTTGTGGGAACGCTTCTGATCACAGACACTTAAACTAGTTGAGAAAGTGAAGTTTAATGTTTTGTTTTGCTTGGCATTAATAAGGGGTTTTCTAGGCAAATCCATCAGCTCTGCTCACTAAAATTACCCTCTTCTGAAAGATTTATTGGCTTTACCATCCTTGTCCCCATGGGGGTACCTGATCACTAGGGCAGTGACTACCCTGGCTGCCCTTGACTTCCTGGCCTGTTCTACATCCTGACACAGGGTACAAAGGATTGACTCCTGCACAAAAATAACTGAATTAAGTATTAATTTGTAATTTGTGGAGGCTAAATTCCTTTGTACAGCAAGCCATACCTATTTCACACAAATTTACATGTTGGACCAATACATATTCTTTGTAGACCTACTGTGCCCTGTTGTGGATAGCAATACCATAACAGCAAATAAAATACATTTGGGGTGTTTTCTTCTGAGGGTCATATGACTGTATGTAGTGACTTGCACAAGATGCCAGGAAAAGTATTTCTTGAAAGAGTAGTACATTCACATGTTTTTACTGGGGATAAAGACTGAAAATGCTATTTTTGGCCAGCAGGGGAGAGATCAATGGATGACAGAACCGTATTTCAATTATTTTCTACATAATTAATATATGTTGAAAGGGAAAATTTTATACTTTTTTAAATGGTGTTGCTTATATTTTATCTATCTGGGTTCTCACTGGAAAAAAATAATGTAGAAACATTTTTAAAAGTTGAGAAAACTCACAATTTCAGCAATAAACATGTTTTTAAAAGGCTAGTCTTTTCCTACCAAGGACATTCCTGATTTGAATGAACTTTAGAACTTTGCTCAAGACCCTTGTATTTTTATAAACAGTGATTTAATGTACTGTCATGTTGTTCTGAGCAGTGTAGGAGGATTTATTTTCAATTCTGATTTTATTTTGCTCTTGGACTAATTAATTTCACATTGTGTGTATGATACATTGCTGTAGAATGGGAAAAATATTGGGGAAGGAAGGCAGTGCTGAACTAGCTGCTGCTTCTGCAGGCATAAAATTCAAGAGCTTTCTTACTCCTCAGCCAAATGTAAGCACACCATTAACTTTATGCCTAGTGAAATCTGTCAGCTGATTTTGGTAGATGTGGAGTATCCTGCTGTCAGATCTCCACTGTTCTCAAGACCAAAAGAAGCAAAATAAGAAGATAAAGGAATGATTGTCTGAAGAAGAAAGTTATCAAACAATAAAAAGAAAAGAGTGTGACTTGATCCATTCGGGAAAGAAGGGCAAATACAGACAAACTTTGGCTTTGAAGGTTGTGACTGACCCCAACAGAATCAAGTAGAGTAAACCACACAGACAATAAGCAGATGAGTTGAAAAGCACTAACAGTGTAGAAATTCCACTGTATTGGGCATAGCAATTGTTTAGATGAGCACGCTGACTCTGCCACTATGCATATTTATTTTGCACTGGATCCTGTTGTGCTGCTTCATGCATACATTGTATGAGGCCAGAGTGGAACAGAGAAGACAAACTACTCCTGAAGTCTGCTGTCCTTCTCTTGGCAACTTCTTGGAATTACTGAAAGATGCACTGGTTCTTCAGCTTACATTCCATTCCTCTTCTGCCTTGTGTATGCTTGTACTGTGCCTTCCCCAGTGACAAAATGCTGAATAGCTCCAAACACACATTTCCTTGAATTTTCTGCATATGGATTTTTGGCTTCCAACAGTACATGGTAATTTCAGCCAAGAAGGAAAATAATATCCTTTAGATGTGATGTTCCACTAGTAAAGAGTTGATATCCTTTATCCAGTTGCAAATTGTTTTGGACTGTGAATTATGCAGATTGTGCAATAAAGGCATATAACACTCATGTCACATGTCTCCAGAAAATAGATCTGTTTTATAAGGATATCACTCAGTTTGAATGTGGTCCTTGGTATTCTTCACTAGTCTCTACCAATTTATTAGTATTTAAATTTATGTTAATTTCATCAAGGTGTGAAAAGATCTTTTTTTGCATATACATGAACAAACGATGTTACTATTCAACCAGTTATTTTCCCTTTTTTTTTAACCCAGGAGAAGCTTGTTGTGTTAACAGAAAGAGAAAAGAGGAGATAATAAAAGCCTATTTTTGAAGATTCAGGAAATGTAGTCATTGAATCTGTTTTTAAAGGAGCTATCTGGTATTCTCTTTCCTGATCTGAGTGAAAATTTTAGATGGTACCTTCATGGCACATTACACTCCCAGAATATATACATATATATATATATATACACACATACAGAACTATGGGTAAGCATATTTTTATCAATCTTTAAGGCTGCCATCCTGGGACATTTCAGTGTTACACCTTAGCTATGAAGACTGTAGAACAGCAATTGTGCTGGCAGAAGTATTTGTTACATTTGAGAGCAGAATAAACAGTGGATGTCAAAGTTTTTAAGGTACCTATTTTTTCCAGAAGTGACCATGCAAATTAAAATTTGAAGGAAGTAGGTCACACCTTTGACAAGAAAACAGCTATGGTTTTCTGATAAAATTATTGTCAATTAAAAAAAAAAAAAAAAGTTAGAAAATATTCTTAAGAAGATTTAACTTTTGTTACTCCCTTTTAGTGTTTTCTACTACTAAAGTCAATTTCTGAAATAAGCTACTATTTCCGCTGGTCCAAAATAATTAATCTTCCTTCTATATGGAATTATTGTTTATGAATTATATCCTTTTGTTGACTGAATGAAGACAAAAGGTATATTCAGTGCATTTCCAAAGACCTTTTAAGTGGCTCAGCAAAGCACATAATGCAGGCCTTGTCTTACAAGTCTGTGATGATACAGTTTAATAGTGTTATAAGGCTATGGTGGTGTGTAGTTGTCACGATGGTAGATTGTGCTGGTCTGTATAGATTTACTGTCATTCTTTAGGCTTTTCATACATGACAGAGGTTGTCTGAAGCACAGCAGGGACATGAAGCTTGCAGGGGTTAAGTGTTACTTGCCTCCTGGCTTGCTACATAGTCCTCCCTGCGCACATACAGAGATGAGGTGCAGGGTACATCCGTCACCAGGCCGATGACATGATGGATTACTCATGTCATTGTCAGTACAGTCAAAATCACTATGTTGCCGATAAGGTGGCCCCTTTTCTTTACTCTGGTTGAGTGATGCTATTTTTCCCTCTGGTTTTAAAACTGTAGCTCACACAAACATCCCTTAAATCAAAGATGGAGAAGACTATTTTTAATTGTACATAGTAGCTTTGGGCCATAGGAGACAAATTCCTTTGAAAATTACTTTCAAAATAGACACATGCTTATCAAATGTTTGCATCCCTTGATTTCTTCTGATCCTGCAAATATCTTAAGAGGGACAATGAATGTTTTTCTGAACTCATTCTTTCTCAAGATTTATCAGAGAGTTTGAATTGCTAGCATTACTTCCTGATTCTTCTTCTCTGTGTGAGAAGAGAGACAGCTATCTTTGTAGTAGCACTGGAAGAGGATAAAGCAATGGAAAATGGCAGGACTTTGGAAATGTTTGTAGGGGAGATTTGCAAGAGCTCTGCAGTGCAAATGAAAAATTCAACAGGGCCCTAATGCTGCTTGGCTCTGAGCTAATCACAAACTCTCCTGCATGCAGTGTCTGATGCTGCTGTCTTTCCCCCAGCTCGTCCTGTGAAACCTGAAGGGGGTGACCTGAGGTACAGACAGTAAGTACAGCTTGGACAGGAGTCTTGAAATCTCAGGTGCAGAAGAGGAGTCCGGAGCACAACATTTGTTTTCCTGGAAAATTACTGTCCATTGAATCCATAGTTATCACCACAGCCTTTCCTGACAAAAAGTTTTGCTCCATAATGCCTTTTCCACCCTGTCCCCACAAGCCCAAAGGTGGTACTAACACTTGAACTCACTCTTTGCTTAAGTTTTGTAAGAAATACACATGATCCGCAAACAGGCGAATGTGTTTGGCAGACAAATGTGAAGGAGTCTGGCTGGGTTTTTGTTACCGCAAGAGCACCGCTTGCATCCCATATGGAATATTATAAGGCTTTCATGGCATACAGAGGTGCTGTTCCATTCACAGTGGCATGGTGATAATTCAGTCTATTTGTTTCTTATATTCTAATCCTGAAGTCAAATTTCTACTGGAGAAATAGTGCTTAGAGAAGGAAATCATTGTCACTGTCTGGTTACTCTGTAGAGATTTAGAAGAAGCATATCCAGGTATACTTTTAAATGCAAGAATATTTTACGATATTCAAGCGTTTTTGCAGTCTGTGCTCTTTATCTGAAATATATGGCGTGACTTCCAGCCCACTGTACTTTCCATTTTGTTTATCTTTTCATTCCATTATACATACATATACATGCCATACAGAGCATAAACATAGTGTGATGTCTTTATAGCTCATCTTTGCAAATAATCATAGACAGCAAAAAAATTACTATATTATTTCTCTCTGAAACCCAGAAATTCTTTGAAAAAACACTTGATAACATTCACCTACTAACAAGAAAACCTTTTTACAGAATATACATGGCAACTGAGCTAAAGAAAAACAGAACAACTGAAAGTTTGTGCACGCATATCAAGTGCACAAAAGATACATACTCTCCCATACTTACACACCCACGTATGCCGTATGCGATACATCTAAATAGCTTTGTTTTGAAGTTTGAATCAGATTTAAATGGAAAGTTATTGAAGAGAACTGTGTGGTCTGAATTTTAATCCCTGAACCCACCGGCTTCTTTTTTATCGCATGTGGTGTGGCCTTGAATTGCAGAATGTTTTAAACATACATAATGAGCTCAATGTCAAACTGTTGAGCCTTTTGTCTTTAACAATAAGCACTTAGCTCAACTAAATGAATAGAAATTGCTTTAGTGAATTACAAAAGCCAAGGTTTTACAGTGCACTAATGCTAACATTAATTAATGTAGACATTGTCATATTTTACAAATATGTGGGATTAAAATCAGCGGTTAAAAAATGCAACAGACATCAGTAAACAACACAAATTTCAACAGTCAAAGATGTGGCATAAAAGTGTCTTTCCACCATGAATAACACTTTTTTACTGATTCATGTGCATTTATATAGGCTACATTTAGAACATTTATGGTACTGGTTGTACGGCAAGAATCGGAAAGAAATAATGTAAACAGTACGTGTAATTTCTCTAATTTGGAAAGAGATTAGATCTCTAATTCGTAACAGACACTTTCTCCTACCGTATTTCATAAAGGGCGCTTGCAATGGGATAACTTTTCTTATGTTAGAAGAGATCTTGTTTTCTTTCCCCAAAATCAGGAGGAGTATTCAGAAATTTACAGTAAATGGCAATTCATCCTTTAGAAATTCCTTCAACCTACTATTAGAGTTGCTGCCAGAGATCTGAATGCTTTTGCCTAAATCTCTGTAATCCAATAAGCTTTTGTGTTTAGCAGCTTGTTTTGAAACTTGTATAGCACCCCAGCCTGTGTCTCTGTATGTTCGTTTGCAGGCAGGTGAGTGCCCGAGGGCCTGATTATTATTCAAGCCAGGAGGCCTTCACAGCCCCAACCAGAATGTAATTTGTAATTAACTGTCATTTACTTCTGTCTGCACTGACTTGTTGTTCAAAAGACAATGTATTTGAGCTGGTCACTAGCTTCTCTTTGTTGTGGATATGATGTCTTTCAGATCTAGTTGTATTCATAATGTTTAGAAAACCAAGTACTTGTACTCTTGAAACCAAAGCAGAAAGGGGATTTCACTGATTTTTCCTAAATAAATTAGATATATGTAATTATGAATACTTAGGTATGTACTATGAAGTATTTGATACTCTCGGATGAGTTTCTGGGCAGAATAGTTAAGTTAAGGTCAAATATGTTTAATTGAAGTCTGTTAGAGCATTCCTGATTTGAACTTATTATAGTTGAGATCTGTAAAATGAAAGTGCATATTTAACTTGTGGGAATTCTTCTTAACGCATTTTAGACATCACAACTGTATTTTCTCACTGAAGCGGGACCACTAATGTATTCTGTGAATGTACCCATATCATGAATTTGTAATTGTCCCCATGGTAATCTTTTGTTAGCTGAAATAAACAAAAGAATAACATAATATTCACATTTATTTCTTTAAGGATTGTGCTTCGAATTATTATTGGCATAATTTTAATTCACAAGCAGTAAAAAAAAAAAAAAAAAAAAAAAAAAAAAGAAAAAAAGACTTTTTCTGTTTAAACTCTGTTTCATGCACTTCTCTGTGAGAAAGCAAGCATGACACCGGGCAACAATAAATATCCACACATAAAGCCACTTTAAAAATAGGTTAAACTTATCTGATTCTGACCTTTAGCTCAGCCTTAAAGTGCTATACTGCTATTTTGCCAGAGCAGTTGGCCCGTTTCCTCTCTTTTGTCGCTGCTGCTGCTGCTGCTGTTGCTGTTAACGTTGCCTCTTCCACCTTCACAGGTGCCATTGCAGCACATCCTCTGGGGCAGCTGGGGTGAGAGGCTCCCCGGGCAGAAGGGCCAGGACACCCCCCCAGCTGGTCCCCAGCCCCTCTGCAGAAAAGGAGCACCTCCCTCTGGTTCCAGCAGCTCTTGGCCTGCTCGGCATTTCCCAGCTCTATCATGTCAGATTGCATATTCTGGGCAGTATGTACCGGTCAAGGGGATGCATAAAGAGGCTCAATGGCATTCTTTTGTCATACTTAAAAGGAGGGGTGGGAGGGTGGGTGGAGGGGGTGGCTGGAGAGAGAAGAAAGAGAAGAAAGAGCAATGTCTATAGGAACAGCTTTCCCCCCATGGTGATTTGCATAAAGTTGGATTAAGCAGCTCTTCAAGCCCCCAAAGGCTGATTACTTACACTGGGCCTTATTAATTATTTCCTTCTTTATTTGAAACAATTAAGAGGAGAAAATAAACACTGTGTCACTATCTCTTTAAGATCGGGAGCAATAAAAGCATAAGACCCCGAAGAAAGCCTGCTTTTTGTGGAGTGTTTTCTGTTCTCGCCAGCCACGTCGGGGCTAGCAATTCCCATGTGTTATCAAAAGAGACAAGAAGCAGCAGGCTTTAGCACCTAGCTGAGCGGGATTGCTACATGCCACTCTAAGTGCGATTAAGCTTCCTTTAGTGCACCAGTGACATCACTGATGGCTCAAAGCTGCAGCTACTCAAGAGTATTAGAATGCATTTCATGCTTGGCTTACTCAAAACTGCAGAGCTAAAATTTACACCTTATTTGATGTTCTTCTCCCTGCTGTTAATTGGTAAAGGGATCTCTGACCCTTTTGATCTCTGCTACAATCCTCTAAATGCCCAGGTCTGCTAAACTGTTCAGCAGGAGATGCTCAGCAGTTGCCCAGTAATGTGAAGTCTTTTTTTGGCTTTCGTGCCTTTGGTTTACATCCAAGTTGCACAGAAATAAGAGATGACAGTTGTTATAGATATGCTGGTTTAATTACTTGTCAGCTTAGAGCTGATATCTCGGCTAGCCAACGTGGAAGCTTAACTTTCTTCTAGTAGCTTAAAGCATGACCAACTGCTAGTGCTTTTGTATTTAGCTATAAAACTCTGGATACATTTAAGATAAAAAATAAAATAGAGGAAGAGCTTTTTTGATATACTTGCAAAAGTGATCAGCTTTTGGTGCACTTGATTTCATGTAGATCTTAGGTAATGTAAAATTATTTGATTGTATCAATATCTAAGTGGATATTGGACTTGTTTTAATTCCAATTTATAATTGCATGGGGAATACCAAATAAAATTCTCCCCTGCTACCTTTGAAATGGGAGATTTAAAATCTTTATGGGAATTAAGGAGAGGTGTATTGTGTTGACTCGACTACAAATATTACTATACAAAGTTTTGCCAGCTTTGCTTGAAGAGGCATCCCTTCAAAAGGAGCCTGGTGCACATAATCTTAATGTATATGTGACTAAAAGCGATTAGCATGCACACACCTCTGCATATGGCTGAATTAATTGCACAGAATACTGTGAATTTTAATGAAGGTGAGGTAACCATTAAGCACCTTTGAAGAATTTGCTTAGTGAAGAACAAATGAGGAATACACTAATAATTGTTGCCTATAGGTGAAGGCTGGCTAAAACGTGACCTGACAGTCGAGACACCATACTCTCCCACTCCGAACCCTGTCAGAGGTTTTTAGTGTTTATCCCAGGCTTTGTTATCCACCAAGATACATAGTTTCCATTGAAGTGAAACAGATTATTGGTTACTATAGTTTCCCTATTGCTCAATTCAGTGCTGTGAAAAGCCAGGGACAATAGGTTTAAAAGTCCAGTTAGGACAAATAAATGCATGTTGAGAAGAATGGGAGAGAAGATACCTGTTCTTCTGTCTTTGATGTATTCTTTATTTTGTAGGATAGAAGGGGAATTAGTGGAGGGTTAATTGTTCGGTGCTTAGAGCTCTGTCTTTCCAGTTTACTGCAGAGTGAAATATAGTGCTATAAAGACAGAGTGAATATTGTTTGACTTCTTCCCCTCCCTCCTCCTTTCCAGTTTTCAAAATGTGCCAGATACTGTAGCTATGCTGTGGAGACAGGAATACAGATTTCTGGGTTTAATCTCTGGCATTATATTTTCCCTTCACCCAGTAGCATCCATATAGTGTTTCCATGCCAAAATGGTAAAAGACATTTTCTTAGATTCTGAGAAAATAAATCAACCTGGAATTTTGAGGTTAAGCTACAGAAAATTTACATTAAGGAAAGTGAAAATGTCAGCTTTCACCAGGATACATCAAGAACCAACCATCTAAGCATGCTGGCAAAATTAATGTATTCTAGAAGGCCAACACACAAATGTTAAGAGGGACTTGATGATACTGTGCAGATTAAAGCAGTGGCTTTTGTGCCTCTGGAAGCTATGTTTGCATTCAGCCCGGTATGACTAGGGAAAAAGTTAATTTGATTTGATAACTGAAAAGGTCACACATTTTGTTCAGCGCCTTGCATGCTTTTTTTCCTTAACTAGATTCTCTGTTTCAGTCAGAGCTCACTTCTAAAGATTTCTACTTTGCTTTAGCCCTTGTTGAATCCTGCCAAGAAACAGGTCGTGGGCAGCATTCTACATGCGTAATACAATAGCAAAGTGGAAAACCACTGAAGTCAAGCTGTGTTCCAAGCTTATTTGGCTTCATTTATCCTATATTTCTCATTCTTCTGAGCAAGTGCATGGGAAAAAGTGTGGAGGGGAACACAGTTTATCAAGCCCAGTCTGCAAAATACAGTGCAGGTAAACTACAGAAAAGCTTAAATATTGGCAATCCCTACCAAAAGTGCAACCTTCTTTTCTGAAGGTGTTATTTGACATTGCTGAAGGTTTCATCTTGATTACTTTCAATAAAATCCAAAGTAAGGATGACTGTCTTGGCTCACTAAGCAACAAGGTTTTATCACTAATTACAATCCTTTATTACCAGTAGTTTAATAGGTTTATGATAGGTCATAAAACAATTCAGCATGGGAGTACATAAAAGGAATAGGTTATACAGCTGTGACATCTTAATATGTATTCATTGTAATCATTTTATGATCTTTAATGGTAGCATTTTTAAATAAGTTTGTATGCTTTTACATTAAATAGATGGCCACCAAAAATGGGAGGTGAAGGAAAACCACATAAATATAGAGTAAAATACTTAATGAGGCATTTTGAAAACTTCTAATGTCAAAAGCATGTAGACTGTATCACGCATGTGGAGTCTCATTATGGGTAATTATAATAAAATTATAAGTGCTATAATAATTCTAACCTTGAAGGCACAATAAAGGATACTTATATTTGCCTTCCTAGCCCACACATCTGAGACGTTTTCCTCATTAATTATATTTCATGTAAGTATAATTATGTAGTGTAAGACTAAAATTCGAAAGCATTTGCTAAATCACTGTTAATGGCAGCCTTATTCTTCAGAGCTTTAATATAACTAATTATATCTAAAGTTGTAGGCTGAAATAAGAAATGGAAACAAAGTAAAATTTACACTGGATGGGATTTTTTTCCCTACTGATTGTTTTAATCTGTAATGTAATTAATGAATGGCAAGTGAGTTAGTAGAAAAAATGGATTATTGTTTGCAGCTGTAGTAAAAGTCAAACCTAATTCCACCATTATAAGTTATTTTGACTTTGGCTTCACTGGAATCATGCTGGTCTAAAACTACATTTTCTGTGGCACAGAACATTATGTTACAGGTTTACAGATATTTTTGGGGAGGGTATGCCTACACAAAGTATTCTGATAGTTTCTGTAGTGCCTAAAATATTTGACTGATTAAAATACCAAGTTGCATTCTGCATTAGAGCAGGAAAATAGTGTTTTGAAATGTTGTAATACTTAATTTTCTAAGATTTGTCTTGTCAAGTTTGTTCACAAGTCTGTACCTTTCTCCATCCACTAATTGCTACATTAGCAGCTTTGTTGGTAATACAGTTATTTTGACTTTACCTTGAAAGTAGATGTATACTCAATACCTCAATACGGAATAATTCAATACAAAGATACATCTTTTCTTCATTATGAGTATTATTTAAACAGCTATGAACAACATTATATATTTCAGGATAGAGAAGTAAGTATATTTGGCTTCAGAAATAAAGGAAAAGAAAAAATACTCAGAATGTAATGGAAGTTTTAAAAAATTTTAGGGTAGATATTGACTTTAAAAAAATAATACTTAATGTACAAAGGTTTTTTTTCTTAAAGTTCAGCCACATAATAGCTGGGGGGGGGAATCTGAAGTTCTTTCCAATGATGGAAAGATGACTTACAAATTATTGTGAGCTGATTTGGAAGAGGGAAAAATACACAGTGATTCAACAGGCGTCCTCAAATTAAAGCTACACTTTTATTTTCTTTCCTTACCATAGCTTTTTATGTACTCGTACAATAATGTACATAGCTGCAGAGTGTGTGTGAGAATTTAACTCAACTAACAAAATATAATGTGTTTATTTTACCTGTGCACACAAAATCACATATTTTTAATATATTCCAACATTAACTGTATTACGATTTCAGTCTTTATCAGGATCAGAGATGCTGAGGTTGAGACATTCCAAAAGAATATAGTAAATCATCTTCTGATTATTACTTCCTGCTGGGTGTTTTATATACCTGCAGATCTATTCCAAAGTAGATATTTATATGTATCTCACAGGTTTATACACTTTGGATGTTCCAGACAAAAGAACTCCTTCAAAAAGCAGTGTTTTGAAATACCTTATAATGGAAGAGGAACACATCAGACTTGGTAAATTTCTTTCCATGGGGAAGAGAATGGGATGTAAAAAAACCCAAAAAGAGCAAAATCCATAGAATGGGCTATATTTGTTCCATAATCCATGCAGATGCAACAGTCATCCATACCTGTGTCACATAAGAGCACCAAGTTTCATTTAAAGTTATGACCTAAAAAGCAGTGGAAGCAAGACTAACAGGGAGAAGGTAGTCAGCTTCTTAAGTATAATTTTGAACCAAAGCACAATAAATGTTTCTTCTCTTGGTTGAAAAACTGCTTCATTTTTTTTTTTTAGATGAAAATTACACCTGATTATTTAAATGGATAAGGAAAAGCATAATTTTCTGCCCCTAATCCCTTTCTTTTGATGCTGCCTTGGTCAAATTTCAAATTGTAGAGCAGTTAAAAACCTGAGGTCCTCTGGATTTAAACTGGAAAACAGAGGGAAACATGCCATTTCAGAAAATTCTCCCTGTTGTGGTCCTTATCCCCCTTTCCTTCCAGAAACACGCTGCTGCAGGACTAACCTATTTAGGTGGGATTTGCAGGAGAGGATTTAAGGAATTGTACTGAGGTACAGAGCTAGTGTGGTAGTATTTGGATTTATGTTGAGGCTTTCTCATGAGATTAGCTATTAGTTGCAGCTGATACAGTGTTGGTAATTTAACTACCCAGTATTTGAAAAACCAGGCACCTATTTTTTTAATATATTTTATATCCTGAGAGAATAGTGTTGCCAGTTATGCTCCCAGGCCCCTGTTACACATTTAAATAGGGAGATCTTATTGTGCTATCAGTCGCTCTTTGCACAGAATGCAATTATTAAATTGTGATTATTCTGTTTCTGATAAAATGAATAATTTCCCTAAGCAAATAGTCAGTAATAAGTGAAACGGCTCTAATTACTTTGATGCTATAGTAACAATTTATTTTCTTTTCTTATATTCTCATTACCGAGGTCTATCTTTGAAGACAAGACTGTAGCTAATAAGGCATGTTGCTAAGAAAATCTTTTTCACTCTTTTCTCTTATTTCACATCCTACTTGCCAGTGTTTTGACAGAGGTTTTGTGGGAACAGAATATCACAACATGGTACTATATTTTGCTTTCTAGGTCCCATTTTCACTTGTTTTTGACTACTTTGCACATTCTATAGGATACTAGATAAAGCCATGGGAGGATTCAGGTGTGATAAATGTTAAGTGTTGCATAAATTAGATCCAGTTAATGATGTTTAACACCTGCAAATTAATCAAAGCAGCACCTAACTTTTCAGTATCTGGTCCTCAGACAACAATTAAAACCCAGTGTTCCTAATATGTCTCTAAAGGGCATGGGCTGATCAGCAAGTAATCCTGAACACACACAGGTGAAGTGAGGAGCCAGCTGAAGGAGCTGATAAGAAACATAATGTGATGCTCAAGTTTGATATCTCAAGCTATGCTTCCTTAGAGGTTATCTGAGGGAAGAAGGCAGAATGGCACTGTCCTTAAGATATCTATGTTTTGGAAGCCCCTCTCGAGCATTGTTGAACTCATGCCCTTCCACTGAGATGAACAAGGCTCTTTTCAAAATGCCGTTGTCGAGATGATAGGACTGTTATTAATATATTTATTACATTCCAAACTAGTGTGCTGAGCCTAATTTTCCTAGGAGGAAATCACCTTGTTTTAATGTAACTGGAATGCATTTTCACCTGTAAGGTATAAACTGTCAGAGCTCTTTCTTCTTACAAACTCACTGTGTTTTGAGAGAAATGAAGGTATCTTCCTTCACCTAAAGAAGAGTTAATTCAACAAGAATATTCAAGTCCAGTCACTTAATGGTATTATTTAACAGTTACTTCAGTGTTTTGCATCTGCTTACAAGTCCTCTCCTTGTGGAGCTCCTTTGGATTTCCTCAGACTTTTTTTCCACATGCATTACTGTTTTATAGATTTCTGGGTGTTCAACAGGTCAATTTTTGTTGTTAGGTTCACTGTTTGGTGGTTTTGGTTTTTTGTTAGTCAAAACGGCTAGGGTGTCTTGTCCCTTAATGTTGTATTACAAACTTATTAAAGGCTACAGGCTTAGGAAAGTTGCCTAGCTAGACTCAACTGAGTGTTCCTGTAAAGTATCCATCAAATGCTTCCTGCAAATCTAGGTCCTTTACCGTGCACTGAGGTAATTAGAATTAGATCTGAGGTCCATGCCTTTTCAAGAAATAATGCACATTTATGACAATGCTAATGGAATGAAATTACAGAAGTACAAGTCTTTGCACAAAAAAGTGCAGCAGGACACTACTTATATCTTCCAGTATTAGGAGTAATACAATGAAAGCATTTTACTTATCTCAAAGTCTTTCTTCATTATGCTATTCATTATCTAGTGCAAATATGCTCATCTATTTCAGTTTTCTTGCCTTTGATTTACTTAAATAGTTTCATGCATGCTTTTATACCTTTTTTCTACTTTGATACCTAACTTATTTTCAACATATATGCCTACTCTGTACTAGAGACAGCATCCAGTATTTTAGCAGTTTAACCAAATTTCTTGATAAAGTCCAATTTGTGTCTCACATTATTTCTTCTCAGGGATAGAAAATGCCTGCCTAAAACATTACCTTTATGTCCTCAGCATGTGTAACAAAATTTCCCCATTTTAAGTTGCATCAAAATAATTGCTGGAAGACAAAAAATTTCTCTACTTCCTAGAAGTAATTCACTTAAAATTTAAAGTAAAACTTTCCTAAAATAAAGTGTCTGTAAAATTGGTGAACAAATCAAGTTTGTATTCTAGTTAATATTTGGTTTGGTGTCCTGTTAGGACTTGTTAAGTCTGACTTGGTACTCAGAGTTGAAAGGAATTTTATATTTCAAAGAGAACTTGCAATCATCAACCTGCTTGAATATGACTCTATAGAATAGATTATATCATAATGAAGATATCAAATAGGGCACATAATGCTGTTTTATTGGTATTGTTAAATTTTAAAATCTCTCTTTCTTAGATTTTTGAAATTTATCTGGATCAGGTTTAAGATGAATGTAAACTATTTGTACTTAACTAAAATTTTCCCATTAAACGATTTTTAAAGCTCTTTCTCAGTTTCAATTGTAAGTAACCACAAAATAATTAAAGTGTAATTTGACACATTAGTTTTTACTGTACATTGGAATGTTGTCTGCTACTTAATTTAAATAATAAGCTTGCCTGAAATGTAATATATGCTTTGATTACAGAAATTTCTCTTTTATAACTGAAATGTTGATTCCATACAGAACTGAGAGAAAAAGAAAGCATGCAAAATGTATATACATCACATCAGTTTGGAAGCTCATGATTCTGTTCCTTAGGGTGATTCTGATCTTCCTAGACATATGGTATGTTTCACAGTTAGAAATGTTAATAATTTAAATAAAATCTTGAACAATTTAAATTTTTCTATAAAAAAGGCAGTTGAACAATTTGGGAAGGCCCTGCACTGCGTGACTAGGAATGATGCTGTCTCAGAGAAAGAAGAGGATAAAACTAGTTAAGAGTAAAACTCCTCTAACCTTGGCAAAGCATTCCAGTTATCTTCTTGAAAACTCTGGATTAAACATTGGACATAAAGTACATACGGGAACTTCTACTTGTTTCCTTGACTTTCACGTTATTTCCATTGGTGACATCTTGTTTTCATTTGCCAAGTGTCTTGTGCCCACTGGCAGTCACCTTCGTAATCTTTACAGACCCAGTCACTGGTGCAGTCAGCTCCCACCCTTCAAGCCACAAGTTAGTGTCCATGTACCATTAGGGTTAAATGTCACAGGAGAGAGCAATTTCAGCCCAATTTAATCTGTCTTCTGCATACACTGACACACTGGAAACCCATCACTTGTATTCATAAATAGTTTCTCTTGTTAGAAGTCCTAGCAACCACTTTGAGCTAAGCACATTTCAATCTGGTTCATAATTATTTATTATGCCTCCCAAATCCTCTGTGTTTCTTTTGATATATTACCAAAAATTTCCTTAGGAGACCAAGGAGGGAAGAGACTTGGGAGACTGCTTGAGGTCACTGGGACAAGAGCACTGAGGGAAGGATGGCATGTTTGGCAGCCTTGAAGTCATCTCCACTCACAGAGCTTCAGACTTGCTAGACATTGAATATCACTACTCTTAAAGCTTTCTCAGAAGTTGGACAACATTCTTTATTAGAGCTGAGAGACTTTAAATTTGACATCAGCAGTAACTAGCACAACTGCACCAGGTCCCAGCCTCATTTGATTCATACCCAAATTAATACCTCTTGGGCAGGATCTGAGCCAAAAACCTCAGCATGCCATTCAAGTGGGTCTCAAGGGTTTCATACATGCTCAGATTATGCATGCCTTTAATCCTATTGCACATTAAACAGCATGAATAGGACAACATCTTGGTCAGCTGAAATCCTAAAACAATATTTCGATCAGACTAACTGGTACTAAGCATCTTGTACTTAGCTGCTCCCCCAAACACAGTGTTTTTCCTGACAAGTCTTTCCTTGCCCACTGGGTCAGGGATCAAAAAGACTAAAACTTACAAATGATCCCCTGCTGGCTTCCAAATCCCAGCCACAGAATCTGCACTCAAAATCCTTTGGAAGAGTAAAAGTAGTCACCGAGGTGCATCTGTCAATCAAAATTTTGTCACTATTATCTTTTTTTCACCTCATCTGTTTGGATTTACACACTACTGTCACTCAAACCTTGTATTTGACTCAAGGCTGGAACATGTTTTCAAAGTTGCACACTCATGCCTGAATGCTGTGCATGCAGTGCTCTAGAAAATATGGTACAAAATAGCTATAGCATGCTGAAAGAAGCACGTGTCTTTCCTACTTGCAGAGGACTACTTTGATTTTTAGGGGCAACTGTGATATTTTGGAACAATATAAGTTATTGCCTTTACTTAGGGTGTAAAAGTACATCAAAGGAATTTGGTAGTTTAGCAGTTCAGAGTGACAGAAACAGGATGGAAATCATTGCCATGGAACGTGTTGGGATGTGCTTGATTCCAGACAACAACTTTGAGGACTGCTGTCTTATCAGTTGAAAATTATTGAAATGGAGGAAAACTTGTGTGTATGTAAGGATGCAACTAATGTGACAGAGTTGTGAAAAAGAACGGCAAGTTCCAGGATACATCAGACCAGGTTATTTTATCACAGACCAGATTTACTGGTACCATCAGGGAAGACAATCATAAGACTTCTTTAGAAACATTATATGCAGGACTAGTTGTCTGTATTCAGGAAATATAGAACTAAATGCAGGAAAAAATTGTTAGGAACATGCAGTAGCTATTTTGTGAAGATAGATTAAAAGTACCTAACTTCTTTAGAGATACCTAGCTTCTTTAGAGTTCATGTAAGAAGGTTTAGAGGAAATGTAATAGCTCAGAAACACAAGGCTAAATATTCGAGGAAGAAGAGTTTTTACATAAAGGAATTGAATGAATATAAGAGATGTTATAATAAATTGTATGCAAATGCATTTAGTTTGCTAACTAGATGATTTCTAACCATCCAAGAAATTAGTTTTTAGTTCCCAAATAGGAGAGTGCAGTAGGAACTCCATGTAAGATGGTAATAAGAAGGAAAGATTTTAAAATGTACAAAAGAGAATTCTGGGGAAAAAAGAGATTAGGTTTTTGATAGGAATTATTAGATATCCAATGTGTCAAGGGAGTTGAAATGAGTGCTCCCTATTTACACTGAATATAAACTGAATTAATCTTGTGCCTTGCACCTCTCATGCACCTTCCTGGAAGAAAGGAAGGAATATTTTCTTATCTTGGTAAACAAGTTTCTTACAGGAAGGAAAGTTCTCTTTTCCGAAGAGTTGAAAATTGACCATACCTAGAGAAAAGTTATAGGAAGGATATCCAGATGCTTTTACTCCCATTCTAGTGCAATTAATAGTCAGTGCCATACTACTTTATTACCCTCATTTATCCATGGTAAAATGGCCACTTGGTTTGGCTCTACAAGGCAAAATTTCCATTATTTGAAACTCAATGCACTTTTGTACTACAGAGCACAGTGCTTGCTTTCTAGGCTCACTTGAGAGTTTTATTTAATTGCTTCCCTGATAAAGTGGCTATTGGAGGTGACCGTAACCTCCTCTGTGTCCTTTCTGCGGCATTCTGTAGTTGCGACTTTTCCTGAAGATCATAATTTTCCTTCAGTCCTGGGAAATGTGATGGGTGGAAGAAAGCAGAATAGATATTATGTGGATAAATCTAAAATAAACATCTATCACATATTTAGGTGAGATTGTGAATGAATGGACTCAATGCAAGTGATGCCTCCCAATCCAATCTTTTGGAATCTCTCAGGTCCCGATCCCATGACTGCAAGCATTTAATCCTTCCCTTGTGCCACCAATTCCCCATTAATTTCACAGACTGAGCCCTTGCTCAAATCTCACATATTTCTCACAAATACACTGAAGTATTTAACATTCTCCATCATCATCCCTCTCTGAACTAAACATGTGCCTTGCAACTCTCAGGAAATTAATCACTTTTCCATTAAAACAGCATTACTCCCAACAAATGCAGTATATTTTCATACCACCAATACAAAATTTCCCATGTTACTAATCTTCCTTTCAGACTCATAAATTTTCTCTCACCCTTTACCAGAATTATCACCCACCCAAACCAAACCCTTTCTAAAAGTGAGCAAAACATATCCCATTACCATCAGACAAAAAGACCTTCTGTGTCTGGTCCAAGTAGTTCTTCTAAATAAATCACTCCAACAGAGTTCTGTCTTAATGTTCTTTTTCCATGTAAAATATTTTGCATCTCTTTTAACATATTGCCAGTACCTCTTGGGGATTTGTCTTTCCCATCTCAGTCCTGGGAGACAGGTCCCTTTATGATCACATGGGGAAGGTTCATTCAAAACACAGAAATACTGAATATTGAATGATGAATACTGAAATAATACTTGACTTCAGCTGCATGAAGAAAGGCAGTGAACCCAATCTGAAACTCTAAAAAAATACCTTTCCAAACTGTATTGCCATTGTTACTGTGAAACAGACAGTGGGAAAGTGCTGTGGCTAGTTTTGAATATGTTCTTAGTTACCTGAACAGACTTACACTGAGAATTTGTGTTCAAGGAGCATTTTCTAACTATATGTCTAAGGAAAGTTTATCCCAACCCTTATGGTAAGCAATCACTCACTTAAGATGGACTGATGATACACTCTCAGTTATTAAAGAGGGAATGTTTTTAATGAACACTGTGAAAAAAACTGGGCTTAAAACCCATCTTTGCCATTCCCTGTTACCTAGGCAACGCTTATATTCTGTATATCTGTTTCTTTCTGTGAATATTTGCTATTCTTGACCAATTCACAGGGGTGTTGTGATGTGAGTGCTAATTGATTCACACCTTCATAGCTAAAAGATGCTACTCAAGTATTAACACTATTATTTTTAATAATATTTATTTAAGCTATGTTAAAACCTTTCAGATGGATACCTCTGATTTTACATTGTCCTTCAAATTTCTCAGACTGACTTATCTAAACAGTAAGGAAGAAAATGATTATGCAGAAGGGCCAAGTATAAGGGTAGCTACTTTTTAAAAGCAGATGCTTTAAAAATAACATGTAAAATTCAACAAAGCTAGGGAATAGATAGGGGTTTCTGTCAGGTTGGAATGATAAATGAAAGGGCTCTAGTGGCCCTTCTGTTTGTTTAGACCTCTTGTTCCTGCTACAACGCTGCACAAAACTAGCATTGAAGTGCCTACTGTTAAAACATAACATAACCTGACAATGATCAGCCCAGAGGGCTTTTCCAAGAGAGGGCCATATTGTTCTGCATGGGGAAGTGCTCTAGCACGAGATGTCCTGAGACGTGAAGGAAAGCACCGAGTGCGGAAGACTTTCCAGTACATTAGTAGTATATGAAAGGGGCTGACCACTCATACATTAATAGTGCCTTGTCCCAGAGACTGACATATGGGAAAGCACTGCATCAGATTCTCTCTAGACAGCTTGTTTTCTCCTTGTTCTATAATAACAGATACAAAGTGCAAAAGACACCAGATTTAACATTACAGGGCCTGAACGCATTCTGTGTATGGTTAAGATACTTAACTTTTATGTTGTGCAGATGACTGAACAATTACAGATCCCATTATTTTTTTACTATGCACTATTTGTAAAGCCACTACAGAATGTTTACCTTGGGAACAGCTTTAACATTAAGCGTATTATATACCAACCAGGCCATTTGTAGTTAAGCAGTTTTCTGCTAATGGCTCGAAAGTATTCTGTTTTCGACTCCAGAGGATTTTTAAATGTCATGAAAGAAACTGGGTTTTATGATAAATTTAAGGTCTTTATTCAAGTAAAGTAAAGCAGCCTGATACTGTCTTGAAAACAAAATAAGAATGTAGGCAAATGATTATGAAAATTAATGTAAAAAGAATAATAACAGGTATTTTCAATAACTCTACATAGATATTTCAGAAATGTTGCTCTGAATTTTTGTGTCTTTTCTTTCTTTCCTGTTGTTTGTTTTTACATAGAATATTAACATATCAAGATGTCTACTTATGCATATTTATTTGTGTAGTTTTAAGAAACAGCAAGCATCATATAACTTGAAAACTTTGTGGAAATGCATCTGCAGTTTACACAGGTAGATTTCAAGTATGCCTGAATTTCACCAAAGTTTGCACATCTCAGGGAAGATTATGCTGTGGCCAGCAGGTTTTTCACAGCTTGATTATTTGGCTTATTCACTTATTCACTGCGGCTTTTTTTTTTTTAATGTCAGCTCTACTAACATGAAAGAGCTGGAAAGGGTGCACAGACATAATGCCTGACAGATAGCTGGTATAGCCCTAGTACTTCCTTGCACAAAAGAAGAGTCTCTTCTGCTTTGGAGATGAACAAACCTACATCAAGCTGCTTCTGACTTACAATAGCTCAAGGTTGTTATGGTTGAGAAAAAATGATCTTATGGGTGATGATAAGAGACACTTCAGAGTGATGCTTGTCCCACCCAGTATTTTAGGGTCAATTTTCTATTCATTGACAGTAACACAAGCTAAGAATCACTGTTGGCTAATATGACATTGTCAGAGTCTGAATATTTTTTCATATACATCCATATACAATGATTGAATGTGATCAGTTATCAAGAAATATATTGGTGAACATTGTCTTATATTTCTCTGTAAAACTAAGCTGGTAGAAAAAAAATGCCACCTATATGTAGAACTATGAAGATGTCTCCTCTTATGCTGACAGTCCTCAAAAAGAATTTCATTTTTAAAGGAATTCTTGCAAGCAACATAATTTTCTCACATATAATGAATATTCCCTTTGCTATTCACTAGATCAATCCATGCAGTCAGACATACAGTGAAAGGATCCAAGATGCAGAGAAATTAGCAACAGAAAGAAATCAGCAAATCAATCTTTATGCATTTAATAAACTGCTGCACATTCCCTCCAGTTTCAAGCTCTGCATGAGCATATGTTTTCCCTTTTTTTTTGTTTTCTAGAAAGCACTCAAGGGGCCTCTATGAAAGTAGCTGGGGATGACAAGTTGAGTTTGCCAGCACTTCCCTGTGCAGGTGCTTTGCTCAGTTTGTGGGCACTAAGCTACATGAGTGATTCCTCCTGTTTACAACTATGATACAACAGCACAAACTCAAGGAAAGTCTCTGTACCACTGCTGGTTTTTCCCACAGTCCTAGAAATGACTAAATGTTCCCATTGAAGGGAATAATGATGAACTCTATGGGAAAAGATGACTTTTTTGTTTTTGTTCTGCATTTACATGCAGAGAGTTTGAGATGCCAAGAATATGATTATTAATGTGCATGTAAATATTCTTGACTCACACAACATTTTTCAGGAGTGAGCCCTGACTCAGATGATGAAATCATGGCCAGTTATCAGCAGGTGCTGACTAGGTGATTATCTGCTAATTATAGTTCTAAATGTCATTTTATTAATTGTAGCTTGATACAATCTAGGAGGTGTTTAGCAAATGTCTTAGTGTTGGAAATGATAATTGAGGGACATACCTAACTTCTAATTCTTAGGGTCTAGATTTTAAGGGTTGACATAATGGGGAGTCTAAGGTGTAAAAGATGCACCTAGGAATCCCTCTTCTCTTTGTGGCACATTTTCACCTGCTGTCTAGAAATTCCAGACAGTTTCTTTTTCTTCTACTTTGCAAAAGCCACATTAAGGGTATACAGTAAAAAAAGTTTTCACTGTGTCAAAGACCTGGCCACTGGCCTTTTGGAAATGCTGCATACAACCTAGGATGATTACCACAGCTCTTTGTGTTAACACTCAGTCTTACTTTCCTCTATTTCAATTAAATATCAGGATACAACAAGTAATCAGGAGGATTGGCAAAAAATGCTTTCTTGATAATTACCTTTTATAAAAGTAATTAAATATGTATTGTAACATGGCTAAAAACACAATTTATTGCTTGTTGGGAACCTCAACCATTGGGTGTTGAGTTGCTGCACCAGTGGATATTTAACAATGTTGAGCACAGTGGAACAGAGGCAATGGGAGGATATGACAAACAGGCAGGCTTCCTGGAATATGCTATTCAGTGGTGATGAGGCACTTCACAGAGGCATGCCTGCTGAAGCAGAGTAGGAGTTTGGGCTCTGGCCTCCCACATAGTGGGTCTGTATTTTAACAACTGGGGTACTGTAAATAACGGGAATGCTTCCCTCCGAGGTCCCTTGTGAGACAGAGCTCATCAGACCCTTGCACAGAAACACAGGAAAAGATGACTGAGTATTCCAGATGGTCGTAATATTCTGAATTGGATGAAAAGGGGGGTTTGAACCTCAGGCATGCTGGGCCCTATTTTGCTTCATTTAAAAGTAGTTTACCTTAAAAGTTCTAGGATTTTGCTCCAGGACAGTAGGATTCCAACAGCTTCCTTTTCATGCTCTGCAAGTTCAGGGTCAATTCTGGAAGCAGTCTTTTGTATGAATTGCTTTGCAAAAGTAGATTTATTCCTGAAGATAGTTTCCTTCTGATTCTTCATGTTTAGGAGCAAATCCTGCTGACTTTGTCACCACAAATGCACTTTTCTGCTTGTGTATGTTCTCCTTTGACATTTTCCTATTTTAGCAATATATAAGGAAGACTGAAAAGATAATGTTCAAACACCTTTCTGAAGGAGTCATTTGTCTTTTACTGACTAGAGAACAATCCATCAGTTTCAATCACAAAATGCAAATTTGGTCTAACCCTAACTTGGCCTTGAAGACCTGTTAAGACTGAAAGAGTGATCTGGAGGAGATTGTAGTGCACCATGAGCATCATTTTAAAGCCAGAAGCAAACGCTTCAGGAAGTTATGATAGACTGTAGACATGGGGCCATGCTGAAAGGAAGACAGCTTGAATCTTTATTGCTAAGGGCAGAATTAGAGTGAAGAGCAGATACAGAGATGTGCCAGAGTACCTAGTTTGGCCCACATTTATAATGGGATGGAATAAATCTCATCCAGTTGTCAGAAACTGTTGTGGGTTTTTGTAAACTGGATAAATTTTGAAAACAGGATAGCTCAGATAGGAAGAAACATTACGTATCACTGTTCTGAAGTGCTGCAGAGGAGTCACGTGTAGTGGTGTTTTACCATGATTCAGTAATGTTCAATGAGTAGCATTCAAATAGAAGAAGGTGATTTGTATGCTGAAGGCTTTAAATGTATTGTAGCCATGATTTTTACCAGGAAATAGGAAGGAAGCAAGATTATAAAATAGGTGTTGTGGTATTAAACCTCTCACTTTAAAGTTCAGGCCATAACAGAAAAATAATGCTTTTAGTAGGACACTACTTGCATCTGACAAGTATCCTCCAGTAAAGGAATAGTGTTTGGAAATCATGTGGGCTCTAAACTATTGGAATAACAATGTTGTTTCAATACAAGCTGCCCTAAGAAAATGGGAAATAAGAGTTTTACCTTCTACTTCTGACCCCAATATTTCTTCATCTTCATTGAACATGTTTAACAACAATGCTGGGAATCAGATTGTTGAGCAAAGCTATTCAGTGGTCAAATGTATGTTGTCAGAGAGTTCATGAAAAAGTCATTAGCTCTCCTCCCCTCCTCTTTCACTGTCAGGCAGAATCATGTCATAAATACAGCCACTTGTCTAGCAGGATATCAATCTATCCAGGTATCACCCACTTCCTGTCTCTGGCCATATGTTTCTGTTATTTATGTCAAGAAAATAGCATTTACACAACCGCTGCTAGTTGTTTACAGAAGTTTAACTCCTGTGATATAGTCCCGCTTGTGTTGCATGCTTTTAGCCCATAGATAATACATGAGATTGTACATTTTAAAATATGCTACCACATGCATGATAGAATAAACACAGACCTGAACTGACAGCACCATCTGCCAAACACAGTTGATGTCAGGGGAATGGTCTCTGCACAATATTCCACTGCTCCCCCATGAGATAAGGCTATTTTTTCTCATGGTATAACTACACTAAATTTGACTTGTTCATTTAGTACTCAAATTGTTAAAAATCTCAGAAGCAGAAGGGACTCGGTTCTCTTAAGAATCATGCAGAGGAATAGTGCAAATCGAACAATTATCACATAGGTTCTTCTTGTTCTTAACACTAGTCACATTCTTGTTTACATACTTACACCACAAATAAACCTTCAAGCAATGTATACACGACACCTAGATTCTCAGTGCTCTGAAGTCATGGAAAATTCATAACATTAATCTTTAAATGACCCATCTGAAAATTATATAGGGCAATCTGCTTTCAGATGCAGTCAAACCGCTTGCAGTGAGACATTAGCAATAGCTGCATTTTTTTCCTCCTAGAAGTCCACATTATTCACAGTCACAAACAAATCAAAAAGGTAAAGGCAATACTTAACTTTTTTTTCCTTTTAATATTTTAAAATTTATAGATATTAGACTGTTCATTTGGATTCCTCCATTCTCAGGAGCTGGCTTTATTACCAGATTATGGAGATATCTGCCTGGATTAGGAGGGTAAAAACACTTTTGCAAGTTGTACAACAGCAGCAAAGTCAAAGCTGGGCAATCTCTACTTGCAGACAAACATCATTTACAAGGAAATGAAACAGAGTCTGCACTAAGTTTCTGAAGGAGTGTATTTCTACCTTCCAAACCTTACAGTGCCAATAGACATGAGTGACCAATGTCACTACCCAGTCCCACTGGCAAGAAGCTAAAAGGCCATTTCTTGGAAGGAACTTATGGACAATACAGTTGTCCACATTCCACACTATGGTAATCTCAAAACCTTACATACTTAGAATAGCTATCGGTTGGATCTATCATAGACCTGGATTTTCCTCTGCATCCCCCTTATGCCACCCGTGCATGGGCCCATGGAGGCAGGACATGCAGAAGTCCTGGAGAAACTGTCACTGTCAGCCTCCCGGTGAATACATCCCCACAGGTGCAGAATGCCCAGTGCATTCCGGCTGCATCCAGCTCATTTTGCTTCCATGAGTTAGCGGTGCCAGGCATGCTTGGCACACTTCAAGAATGCCTGGGCAAAAATGTAAACTCTACTGGCAGTGAGAGGTTTGGGCTGTCCAAGAGGAGCTTGGAGCTATATTTCCAAATCCTAGGTTTGCCTCTGTTACACTGG
Source organism: Lanius collurio (assembly GCA_020086605.1). Lineage (NCBI taxonomy): Eukaryota > Metazoa > Chordata > Aves > Passeriformes > Laniidae > Lanius > Lanius collurio. The sequence goes on from JACBWW010000003.1 coordinate 3,801,669, forward strand.
AGGTGCTGGATTCTGTGTCGTCATGGAAATGTGAGCTTAGTTTCTGGCAAGGTGTCTGTATCCTGGACCTGAAGAAACACTTCTTGATGAAAGTGTTTTTAGAAATATTCTAGAGAAAACTTTTATTTTGGATGAATCAGCTTTTTTATCACAATAAACTTCTATTGAAGAATTCCTGACCATCCCTACTTGCTGGTATCCAAATTTCCCTCTTGCACAGTGAAATCCCATTAGTTCTGCTATTGACAGGGCCTTCTCTCACTGCAGATGGCTGTGGAACAAGGTTTGTGCTGTTCTATATTATTATTTGATGGAACATAGATTTGAATGCAATATTTTGTTTAATGCTAGACATTCCTTCCTATGTAATGTAGGTATTTTACTAGATTAATATTAAATAAGTTTATAAGGAGATAGAAAATGAAAGACATAAGCAGCTTTATTGTGATTCATTATAATTTTGCTGCACTATTTGTAAAACAAGATGTCTTTGAAACAGCTTCCTCTAAGAAAGCCCCAAAGAAACCAAGATTTTATTGTTTCCTCATAGATATGATTTATCTGAAAATAAAATAAATTTAAATCATCATTTTCTTACATTAAAAAGCTGCAAAACAGGCATAATTTCAATTTGTATATATAAAGAGAGAGAGCATTGAATGTGACTATATTTAAAAACTTTTTAACTGCAAAATTAATGTTGCCGTAATTTTGTAACATATTTTCTTTATTGTCATCTCCTTCCTTTTGTACTATGTATATAGAGGCTACTGTGGTTGAAAAATAGCTAGAATACAGATTAAATTGTGGCTTGCCTCTGTGAGAAATCAATCTGATTGCAGGGAAATATTTACTGTGTGAATTTTTAAATGATGTAGTTTCCTGACCTATTAAATAACATCAGTAAAGAACTGTTGAAGTAGACTTTCACTTTGGAAATATTTGTGAAACTATTATGCTTTTAGATTAACTAATAACACTTCCTGAATACTGACCCATACTGATGAAGGATATTTGTGATTTTGTTCACTTGGGTGTATTTATTATTAGAAGATAGAAAGTTGTTTTTCATATCTATTGAAGTTTTGATATTTTTTTTATATTTTTCCATCAACAGAAGTTTTAAAAACCCTAACTTTCATGAGAGTTGTTTTACTTCATAATAACACTCAAACTAGCAAGAATTATATTTGCATTTGCTGCTTATTTGAGAGACCTATAGTTCTGTAATTTTCAGATTTCAGTATTTTCCTGCCTTTGCTGTGGCCAAAAAAAAAAAGTTTTCTTTTCTTTCTTGGTGCTCCCTATATAATAGCAATGATTTCACAGGTCTAAAAGCAAAACCAAAGTTATTTGGATCTGCTCCAGTACAGGAAAACAGGAAAATCTCACTAACAGGAAGATTTCTAATCTTGATACATCTCTTGACTTGGACTTTTGAGTACAGTACTAACTTTGTCCATATACACACAGAGCAAATTTACAAATTACATATATGTGGTTTTGCATGTGTGCCCTTGCAAATCCACTCCATGATATCCCATAGCATTGGTGTGTTGGCTGTGGAACCATATCATTTGGGTTTATACTTCTGAGGTGCCTATGGTTAAAAGAGATCTTTTTATAGGAATCTTAACCTGAAAAACTGCCCAATTTTTCAGATCAAAAAAACCTACTGCGCTATCAAACCAGTAAGAGAGAAGGTCAGTTATGTATAGTCTGAATTTAGTGGGTATCACCACATTCCAAAAACACATTATAGGTATATTCAGTGATATCTGATGTTCCTTAAGTAGGTGACATTATACATTTAAACATCAAAGTGATGTTAAATAGCTCTGATTAAGAAAGCAATGTGCCTCCTGATCCTGTCACTCCTATAGATTTAAATCATCTGTTAAAACTAACAGGAGTTCTACATAAACAAGGAATAAAAGATGTGAGCTGTTATAAAACAAACTAATTCCTTTCACAGATTTCTCAACTATATTGGTGTTCATGAATTGGGTACTCAACAGGTGAATCAGTAAGAATGCACACAGATCACAGATTCAAATATATATTTAAAATATAGCTGAAAACTCAAATTACGACCTACTTGAACTCAGCTATAAACATTACAGAATTCAAAGCGAAGTCTTACTATCAAAAGGAAAAAAACATTATGCTAAGGAAAAAGATCAGTGCGAAAGGTGATACCTTCTCATAAATTAGGCATTTGAGAATTCGATTTTTGGAAAGTATTATTTACCCTATAATATAAGATGTATAATATCTGGTAGGTCGAAGTTTTTTCTTTTGTATTTTCTGTGAAAACATATATTTTTTTTTTCAGATGTTGGGAGTCACTGGGGTGGAGGAATAGAGATTTGACAGTATAGTAGATTTTTTTTGAAGAATCACTTTTGTGAAAGCTGTAGCAATTTTTCAGAGTAGAGATTTCTGGTGTTTTACTGGCTTAGCATGCAGTCACAGAAAATACAGAATTTCAGAAAAATGTAGGTTGAAGGAACTTCTCTTCCAGCGCCCTTCTACAAGAAGTGCAAATTTCAAATGTTGGTCGGTTTACTCAGGATCATGCATGAATCCTGGATGAAAAGGATGTGAAACTCAGCAGCTTCTGTCATTTGGCTGTGCATCTCAGAGAAGTGTCTGTCTCTGTCATCCCTGTAAGATTTGTACTTCCTGTTTAACAAAGTGGAAGACCTCAATTAAATCTCAGCTTATTAACATTTTCTTTTGTAGGCTAAAGAAATGCTCTGCCTTGTCTTTCTCCATGTATGTTGGGTGCTCCAGCCTAAAGCAGACAAATGAAGAGTTTGGGGAAATTTACATGCACACAAACACACACTCACTCGTGCTCCCACTTCTTCATCCTGTACTTTATTAACATTCTTTCAGGTTTGGAAAGATAAAGAAAGAGTAGTGAAATCATTCAGGTTATTTTTGCTGTACTACCCTGCCAGTTTTTCACCGCTGAAGAAGGTGCAAGTCACAGAAAAAAGCAAGAAGATATAGAGAGCTCAAGACAGAGAAAGGGGGTCTTTGCCTCTCTTGTTTTGTAAGGCCCACATCTAAAATGAGAGAAAATAAATTGGTGGGGAGAGAAACAAAATATTCCATCTGATTTTGAATTTCCCATTAAAAAAAAAAAAAAATAAAAGTGTACTTTAGGTCGAATTCATAATAACAGTCAACTCTGGTGACCTGAGATTTCTCTGGATATTTTGATTTTGTATATTTCGTATAGTTTCTGTAGCAAATTTTTTCTCAGGAAATGGGCTTCCCATATTGGCTGACTTTCCTTTACGCATAAGAATACTCCATTTCAGCAAGGAGAATAAGGGCAGAAATGCAATTGTTCAAGAAGCAGTCATAATTATGGTTATCATAAGGGATAGCTGTCTATGAAAGCTGCTGTTCCACCAGAATGGTCCAGCTCACTCTCAAACCCAAACTGAGTTTGGCCATACAGAGCTGACCAAAAGGGAAGTCACCATAGCAGAGCACAGATAGATACTGAAATGGAGAAATACATGTATTTTAGAAGATATATGAGTCTTTCAGTTTTTGCATTTTAGTTTGTTTCATTGGGGGGTTTTGTCTTTGTTTTTTCCCCATCTTTTGTAAGGAAACAGCACAGAAATCTAATGCTGCACATAGAAAAATACCCTTAAAGTTACCTTATTAGAGTCCTAGCACTAAAAGGACATCTGTAAGTGAACTTCTTTAACTGCAACACTTGTCTATTAAAATGCTGGTTGCTGTGGGAACCCTGCAAAGAGATCAGTGGGTGGGATCTGAAGTGTTTCACTGTTTTGTTGGCTGAGTTTACTTAGATAAAACTTTAACCAGCATATCTGAATCAATTATTCAACTTCATTATCCATCTACATTCTTTTAGAGGCTAGAACTGTATGTTCTGAGTAGGCTTCTTCATTATTTTAAATTAAATATATTTTAGTAATGTAATGGTATATCACACCATGTTGCTGCTGCAGAGAAAATACAGAATCATCAGCTCAGGTCAGAAATCTCCTTGTTTGCCCTTTTGTGTGAAGAAATGGTAGGACACTGAGGATAATGTGTTTCATACTTTCATTTTATATACAGAATTGATTTTATACAAGATTTTCATAAGTAGTATCCGAACTCTCCCTCAGCTTCTAAGTCAGCTCAATGATGCCTTGAACCACACATCTGAAGCAAGAACCATCCCATACATCTTGTTGAGATATTACTATACAAACCTAGCAACAGCAATGTTTTATTCATCTTTAAAGCATACAAAGCTTGACAGTTACAGGCCTGTGCAATGTCTATATGTGTTCTGAGGACAAAGACCAGACTCCTGGGATTCAGGCGACAGTCACAGGCCTGTGCCATGTTATGTGTTCTATGGAGAAAGACCAGACTCCTGAGATTCAGGGAGAAAGCCAAAATTTCCCTTATACATTTTCCTTTAACATTTATGCACAATTTTTTCTCTCTATTCTGCAACATAATATTTATGACAGTTGTAAATAAAACTCAGTATTATTTATTATCTAAATTACATATTTAACAGATGAACACTACTGAAAGTTGCATTAATGTCTTTATTTTCTCAAGAAATGTGAACGGTAATACCTGGAGGGGGCTCAGTGAATACTGGCTAAAATAAAACTGCTACATTTTTTAGTTGCTATCAATCTTAGAAATTTTTGAAAAAAATCTCCTCAACAAAAAAGAAAACTCAGGAATCATCCCAAGATTTTTTTTTCTCTGTGGTTAATAGATATTTTTAATTTTTCAGATCTCATTAACTAGTCCATTTGCTCTGATGTTACTGAGATTTACATATTGATGGATCAGGGTAATTTCTGGCACTCCCTCATTAGGAGATTTCACTGAGATTATGCTGAGTTTCAAGATTTTCCTCAAATTCCAAGAATTTCACTAATAGTTTCTACCAGTCCCAATCTAGCAATTAACTCAAAATCAGAATCCCACTGGCCTCTCTGCTCCTCTTGCCGTTCCAGTTCTTCAACACCACTGTTCCCTTCTCAGCCTTATGGAGCACTGCACATTTCACAGCAGGACCACACTGAAATGGGTGAGAAAGTAGGGTAGGCAGCCAGAAAAGGCTGAGATTTAGCAGTGCTGAATATGTAGCCCTGGGCCTTATTTACTTAACTCCATTTACCCTTTCTGAATATTCAATTATTAATTTCCTTCTGGACTTTCCTTTTATGATTTTGGTCCCTCGATGTCAGGGTGAATAATTACAGTGAAAGCTGTTCACAGCCTCAGCCTTTTCATGATGCAACATGACTAGAACAGATAACCTGAAAAACTAACACTGGGAAGTTGCAAAGAGATGTTCAGAAGCATGTTTCTTAACTAAAGTATATTTTCACAGGGATCAAAAAAGTATATATTTTTGGTTAGATTACCAAGTCTGGCAAATTTCAGATGAAAAATATTCCTAGATTAAAGACTGTCTGCAAAAAACCCCAGCATCTTGTAGGGTAATGGCACAGAAATTTTTCATACTTGATTGATTAAAAGGAAGAAATATCCTAAGTAATTCAGACCAAATTTTAAAAGTAGAAGTGTCCAGTGACTTGAATAAATTGTTCCTTATTGATTACATCTGGAAATATCATTGTCCTTCTTCCCCTCCTTTCATAAACTGCCAAAAAAATAATCTACTTTGACCATAAAGATTTTGAGGGTTTTTTTGGTACAGGATTCAGAGTGTTTAAATTCTACCAACATTTAAAAAAAAAAATCACAAAACTTTTGCCTTCAGGACAGTTTGTGATGACTTCCAAGATCCCTGGGCAACTGGGATTTCCTATTCAAGCCTGCTGTGGGATCACTGTGATCCACATACTACACATAGCATCAGTGGCATTATGTGGAAGGGATTTTGAACGTGCAGCCCAGCACTGGCAGTTGGGGTGCCAGAAGAAGCTGTGCTTCAGTGCCAATCAATTTTGAGGCATTTTGAACCACTTCAGAAGTGTCTTTGACAGTGTCACTTTTTCAGATGGGGGTGCACCTGGCCTTGGATCTTTTGTATCTCCTACTCCAGAACCTCAGGGACTGTCCTCAATTCTCCACAGGTACTTTTTGCCAAAGGCTCCAGGAAGAACCCTTCTCCCCAGCCAAGGTCTCTGTCCCAGCTGGCCCAAGGCCCAAGCCCACAGGGCTCCAGGCTCCACCTCCTCATGGCTACTGCAAAAAATTAACCCATCCTTGGCCTAAACAAGAAAAATCTTCTTCTAAACTTTTTCTTGTTCATGCCCATGTTCAGGATAACAAGAAAATGTGATAGGCAGCATGCTTGGATAAATAAGGAACTCCTAAAAAAAAAACCCTCAGACAGAAAAGGGAGCCTATGAAGATGCAAGGAGGATCAGGTCATCCAAAGTATAGAGAGGAGGCCAAGCATGTAGGAATTGGGTTAAAGAAGCCAAAGCTCATGTGAAATTAAATTTAGAGAGATTTTGACTGGAAATAAGTAGGACTTCTGCAGGTCCACTAGTTAAAAAAAAGAAGACTGAGGAAAATGCAGCCCTGATGAAAGATATTAAAGACAAAAAGATGATTTGGAATAGTCACCTGTCAGTGGGGAAATCGTGCCTAGCAAACTTGATAGCCTTCTACAAATTAATTGTTTGCTCAGTGGATGAAGGGTGATCAGTGGATATCTTGGCTTTAGAAGGCTTTCAGCATTGCCTCCCATAACATCCTTGTTGACAAACCAATCAAATAGGGTCTAGATAAGTGGATGATGAGGTGGATTGAAAAGACCAGTCACTGGTGTTGCACCCAAAGGATCAATACTGTGGCCAGTATTATTTAGTATTTTCTTTAGCAGCTAGGTAATGGAACAGAATGACACTTTCCAGATGACAAAAAGTTGGAAATAATGGATGGATGATACACCAGATGGTTGTGTTACCATTCAGACAGACTTTGAGAGGCTGGAGAGCTGGTCTGACAGGAACCTCATGAAGTTTGGCAAAGAGAAATGCCAAGTCCCATCCCTGGAGGAAGAAACCCCAAGCACTGACACATACAGGATGAGGACTGGTAAACAGTTTTGCAGAAAAAACCCTGGTTGTAGAGTGGACACCCAGTGAAACATAAGTCACCAGTGTGGCCTTGTGGCAAAAGTGGCCAGTAACACCTGGGGCTGCACTAGGAAGAGACAATAAGTAGAGGGACATAATCCCACCCCTCTATTCAGCATTGAAATGAATTAATCTGTTTCCAGAATCCTAGTTGACGAAGACCTTTGTGGGGTTTGGAGTAGTCATGTGACTGTGTGAAATAGTCCCTCTTGAAATGAAAGTGACTTAATTTTTCTCTAAAGTAGCTTTTGTATCATAGTTTGGTAAGACAAAATATATCTATGTGGAAAAAATTATTCTCAACCATCTTCAGCTGCCTAAAGGTTCTGGATGAGGTTCCTCCACTAATCAGCTGAGAGACAGAGATTCAAAATGTCAGAAATTGAGCCAGTCCACCAGTTTTAGGCAGCTGTCTCGGAATGAGATGAATTACCTTCTATTTAAAACTTCCTCTTCATGCTTGAAAAGTGAGTTTAGAGAAATGGTTAGAACTGTATGCTCTCCTTTTACGTGTCTAGAAGGAGGTGAAATTTATTCCAAATGGAGTGTTTTATGCTAATTAAAATGGATTTATTTTGGAGGTTATTTTTTGATTTGTTTTCAAAAGCATGAAGCAAATTCCAGTAATATCTGAGGAAGCAAAATCTGCTCATAGCATTTATCTGGTTATTGATTCACCCAAGTTATGGATTTATGGTTCAGATACTACAAATAGAAGATGTAAATTCATCACAAAAAACCCATCCAATCATGTTCTCTAATTTATCGTTACTGAGGCTTTTCTCAAGTAATGCTTGTTTAAAAGTGTTGTGTCCCCACCCTCTTATTTAAGGCTCCCTTCATAAGAAATAAATGGGTGTAGAAAGGTGATTAATTTTGCTTTCTGGAAACAACATTATAAAATTAACTCAAATTGAAACAGCACACATTGAATATTAAGGAGTATTTGTACAGTTTTCACTCTTGTGTCTTGCTGAAAAAAGTTAAATGAACCAGGCCAGGAAAAAGCACTTTTGAAAAATGAAGTCACAATCTCCCATAAATAACAAAAACTAATGTATCTTTCTGGGGAGGGGTTTGAGAAGGATGCAACAGAAATGTGTGTAAACCAAATCCTATTTAACATCTTCAATAGTGATCTATTATTGAAGCTCTATGATCTTTCTCCTGGAAGAGACAGGAGATAAAATGTTAATGAAATGCGTTGACACAGCTAAATCCTGAGGACTGCCAAAAGCCAGGCGAGAATGTGAAGAGAAGTTGGAGAACATCAAACCAAAATGTTATCCATACAGTGCTCTCTAAACATATGGTAGGAGAGCAAAGTGCACTAAAGAACTGTCAGCAAATGATTGAGTATCCAAAGAAATTTGTGGATGAATCCTCAGTACAGTCAACAACATAATACTGCAATACAGCAAAATTCTTTTCTTTATGCTGGTTGAACAATTACTTAGGACTATATTTGAACTCCATGGAATTTTGGGGTTCATTCATGGCTCTTGCCAAGTTCTGGTTCAAGGATCCTTTTTGGCCATAGGTGTCACAGGCTGTATATGAACTCAGTGGAGAATTAATTTGCTTTAAAATAAATGATTAATAATTTCATTCAAGACCTAATTTTTATTTTGAGAAAATGTAAACAGATCTTTGTAATCAGCTTTCAAATTACCTTTTTTGGACTGATAGTCACTAATTGGTGGTTTGAATTTTTTTTTTTAATTTTTTTGAAAATTAATTGATAATAACACATATAGGACTTGTCTGGGAGGCAGAACTTGAAAGAGAAGCCCTAAATGCAGTACTGTGGGCTTTCTTTCTCCTATTTCTGCAGCTTACTTCATCCTCATAGCCACAAACCTTTCTCTTCTTCCTCCTTTCTCCACCACACTGCGAAATTGCTTCCTGCCTGCCTTCAGAGCAGATCCCATTTGCTGTCTTGTGTCTGCTGGGTCTCTGGAAAAGGAAGAAATGGAGGGAAATGACAAATTATGGGCCCAGTCCTGAGACAAATCGTTTGGATATCTTGTGCTATACTGGTACAGAGGTTGCAATGATAATGTAACAAATATGGATGGGAGTTAAACTTGAGTTTTTACTAATAAATGCTACTGACCCTTTCTGGTTCACTTGCTGTCCAGAGCCTCTGCCAGTAAGCGAGCACACAGCCTCACCTCTCCCCCTTGCACAGGGCTTGCAGATGGACTGTGTACTCTGCTGTAGCCTAATTTAATAACAAGAAACATTCACTTTACCTAATATTTTTCAATGTCCATGAAAATTTGAAGAACTGAGGCACTACTGCAACCAAAGATCAAAGGTGCTAAATACCTGCTGGGATTCACGTTATATGAGGCGACTTTGCTCCAGCTTCACAGGATTTACCTTCTCTCTATCATTTATTTCTACACACTCATTTAAGGGACAACATTTCTCCAGTATATAATAGGACATTGTACAACCCACAATACTACTTGCTTCAAATCTGTCTTTCAAAGAATTTATGATAATTTGGGCCAACGTTACCCAGAGACTATCATTCTTCCTAGAAAATTTACACCTGCTTTTACACCTGACTGAAGATGTGAGTTAGAAGAGAACCACACTCCTGACACTTCCTACTTTGAATCTTGAATTTATGTAATACTGGACATTCAAATCAGGTCATGATATAAAAATCCAAATTCTCTAGAGCTACATGGGGCAGAAGTGGTGAAGGAGATAGCCCCCTTCTGTATTAGTCTTATGGTCCAAATCCTTCTCTACAGTCTAGATCTTCACAGAACCTGAAGTCTTACCTAGCTCCATTCCATCTTTCTGTCTCCACAGTCTTTGTGGAGCCTGTGTTCCTGAAATAATGCTTTAAAATTTCTATTATCATCCTCCCCTTATTTTCAGTAGTTGTAATGACTCACAAATTGCATGGTGGCACAAAAATATGTTCAACATTAAAGAAAACTACATACTGAAGAGCCCATGTAGGGTTTTTTTGGCAAAATAGTTTAGCGATCAAGTTATTTTGCATTGAATAACTGGTATCAATTTTTCATATTTCTAAGAAAGTTCTTTTATAAAAAACATATTAAAAATTTCAGAAATTACTAAGTGCATTTTCTGCTTATAACTGCACAAACTAAACAATCCAAGCAAATGAGCTGTGATCATTTAGACAAAACTAATGCCTTATTTACTACTGAGCCACAAAAGTACTAGAATTTCTGATTTTGAGATTTATAAGCTACTCATGTTTAGATGGATCAGTCAAAATTTCTCTGATCAATCTATATATGCATCTGCAACACAACCTATTGTTTGAACCTATATAGCATTGTACTATTGATGAAATCACATATTATTTGTTCTGCATATTGCATTTTGCCTCACAATGTCTATTGAAAATTTCTGATGTCAGAATGGTGCTCTCTCAACACTTAAATCTCCGTTTTGTTTGATTTAGAGCTTGTATTTGTGGTTATATCTTCAAGGTAGTACTTTTTCCTGTTTCCCTGTGTGTTTCTTTAATTGTTATATAGCAATGAAATGGGTGAGCTGATAAAGTACTGATTCAATTAAAAGCTCTGATTAGTGTGTGTGTGTGTGTGTTTGTGTGAGCGCGTGCGCATGTGTGTGTGTATCCCTCCCACTCAAATAGTAAAACTGACTGATTTTCATATATGGCTCTGAAGACTTTAAATACATTTACTGGCAGGCTACTGTAGTAGACACATGGTGGGGGGTGTCAGCTTTTAATTGTAACTGTCTTGCAGAGTGGTGTTGTTTTAATATCCTGTATAGATTTTTATGTAATACACTTACTTGCAGGCAGCCTGAAGCAAGAATCAATTCTGTGAAGGATTCTTCTTTTGTTAAAAGCCAATCTTGTTTTAATGATGCATGAAGAAATATTCGAGCATTGACATTTTTCTGTCAGGTTTCTTTTGAAAAATCAATTAAGATAATACTGCTTTGACCTAGTTATCTAGTTAATGCTTATTAGGAATGTAATATGATTTACTGTCAGCATAATAATTTTTGTATCTTATCCCATTAGCTTGTGCATATTTCAAAGTGTATTACACAATGGTCACTTCTTAAAATGTAATGTAGCAGAATACATTAATTAGATTGACTGGAATCATTAGACAGAAACTCTCCCATTGGCTCTTTGTATCAAATTTGTATATCATCCCTATCAAATTCATTCATTGTTTACTTGTCCGAAAAGTGTCTCTGGGTAACTGAGATATACAAAAAGTTTTTTATTTGGAAAGAGCTTCTTTATTTCCTGTTGGGGTTTTTTTTGTTGTTTGTTGGGGGGTTTTTTGTTTGTTTGTTTTTTTGGTTTTTTTGGTTTTTTTTAATTTATAGCTCCTCCTGGGTTAAGCACACTATTTATACATGGTCACCAAATAAATCTTAAGTGAGATTTTTTGAAATCCGATAGAACATAAAAGAATGCAGGTATATGTACATGAGAGGACTGGCAGAAGAGCACCAAAACTCCAGTGAAGCTCTTGATTTCTTAGGTGTTAAAAAATGAAAATGATTAGTCCATTTCTTTTTCCACTTTTTTTTTTTTTTTTTTGCATCTTAGCTGCTTAGTGTTAATGGAAAGGTCAATAAAGGAGTTGGCTTACTGTGGCATTAGTGAGGAACTATTGATTCCTACTCATTTAGTGGTCAATGTTAACCAAGAACCGAACTCTTTTAACCTTGTTAAGCAGAACAGAAATTAAATCTTCCCATCACTTTCAGAGCAGTGGTCTGTCTCAGAACAATACTGCAGTTAGACATTTTTGCAAAGTTTATCCAATTCCATCATACTAATGGTCTGTGTGAAGTAAAGAGAGAAAGAAAGACTGACTGTTTTGTAGATCTTAGTGAAAGAAATACCTTCATGTGGCAAGAGGAAGTAATGATGTTTCTCATCTCATGAAAGAGTCTTTCTTTTAGTCAAAAGTAAGCATTTATTTGTCAGGTAACTTTAAGCGAAGAATATTAATGATCTATACACTTGCATTATAATCATTATGTGTTTTTCTTCTGGAAGGATTCAGCTTTAATTTCAGGTGATTGTCTGAATTATAATTTTATTTTCCTGTTGAAACACACACTGTAGTAATGAAAACAATATCTACGTTAAGAAAGACAGAAAACAATAAATATTCACTTTCTTAAAACATCATTTCTGCAGATAGTACATACATGCAAAGAAAAAAGCCCCAACCTTTTACAAATATATATGTGTATATTTAATGCCAGAGAGCTATTTCAAAGCAGGTAACCAAAAGAATAATTGACTGGCCACACATTATTAGCACTGGAAAGAAAATGGCATCATAAGTTGTACTTTATTTCCTTATTTCTTCTTTTCCTAAAATGAAGGTTAAAAACAAAAACTAAAAAAAGAAACAAAACCAAAAAGCCAAACCTGAAACTCTCCAACACACTTGGCCTCTTACAGGTTTTCCAAATTTCCTGTTATTTCTCTACATTCTCTTCCCACTGAGTCAGAGTAGCCGAGGCCACCGTACTGATGTCATACATCATTTGAAATGCACCTCTGTACCATTTGCACTCTAACAAAAGCCACAGTGTTGCTTAGATTAAAATGATGAATATGTGCTGAAAGTTTCTAGAAGAATTTGTTCTCCTTTCTTTGAGCATTTACATAAAATAGAAGAGGATGCAAATGGAGAAATGCTTTCTCCATATGAGGAGTTCCCTAATTTAACTTAGACTTGTCTGCATTTATGGTAGTTGTAGATACCAGCAAATCTTTTTTTCTAAATATCATTCTAAATTTCAACAATCTGGAAGACTTTAGACACTTAATATACATAATTTATCTTAAGCCTGTGAATATATTTCTGTGAACAAGATGGCACCTTGAAATCTATAAATAATGGTTATAATGGTAAGATAGGTCCTTTCTTTCCTTGGATAAATGCAAGAAATTGGAATGAATTCAAGAAATATATATACATATATATATATATACAAAGAAATGAATCAGGATACAGGATTTTAAGATTGGCATTGTTTACAATTCACAAAGGAAGCAGGGAGAAAGGAACATCCTGATGCTATCAGTTATTCTTATTTGCATGTAAACTCTGATATTAGGATTCATTTTTGAGCATGTCACTTTTTAGCTCCTAATTAATTGCAATGGCAGTGTGGTGTGCGTCAGTTTATAGGAAAGATGCTGTTGTGGCTGAGATTTTAATTATATTAAATATTAATCATGGATTGAAATTGGAAACCTTAAATTATTGTTTAATGATCAATGATCAAACGCATAATCAAGATAAAGAAAATTAGGATGGCAGACAGCAACATCACAATTTGAATTTTACATTATTAGTCTTCTGCCTAACTAGGCACTTTTCTTGAGTATCTGAACTGTTTTGCCTTTTAACTGTGCTTGCAGTTGCTATAGTGATGGCATAATTTCGTAATGGTCTAAAAATGACACTGGCATAGATACTGACAGATAGGAATTAATTCACTAACAAGTAATTATGTAGCGAAATGTTGACTGCCATGCAGAAGGTGCACTGTGACACATTTACTGTTTTTCAGGGATGGCAGTAACATTAGCGTTGGTCATTAGTGGTAGACATCTCCGTACAGTGTTGGATACAGACTTATATGCAGACCTATTTAGTTACCTGTGTGACAGCCTTGTTCAGGACACCAGAAACAGCTGTCCTAGCCTGTATGAGCCAAAATAATTAGGCCTGTCATCTTCTCGCTCTGATTTCCCCTTCAACCTGCTCCACAAAATGCAAATATTTTGCTTTCATTGTCACATTCACCTTGACATGGATATTGCTTTGGCGCATAACTGGATGAGATGACTCAGAATTTGCATTGTTCATTCTAATAAATTTGCTTCCCCTCTACCGCATGGCAGGACCCATCAGATAAAGTCTCCCAGAGTGTCATCAATCAACATCGCTGACAGACGGCTTTTGCCTTCATTTGTTACATAGGAGAACATGCTTAATTATTTGTCCTGTAATTAGTTGGGAAAATGTCAGGAAATGTCAACTCTCTGTTCACTCTGGAAGGGCTCTGCTTGAAAGCCACAATGACTGAAGTGTCATTAATGCTGCCTAACAAGACGAGGATCAGCTGGGGAAAAGTGAAAGCTTCTAAAAAAGTAATCATGGCGAGTTAAGGAAAACTGCAAATCAGCACCAATAATAAGATGTGAATCCTATTAGCAAACACTTGTATTTTTCATCTGTTACTCCTCAAAATAAAAATATGGGAGAAAAAACCTCAAGGAACAAATACGGTGGGCTCATATAATTTCTGTCATATATTCATCGGCATTTCTTACACGGATCATACTTAATACATTACAGTAGGTAATATCTAATTTTTAATTTTCAGATTTGAGACCCATTTTTTCATTCATGCAGCAATATAATATTCATTGGATATGTGAAAGTAAATATTTTTACATTAATCGAAGAATGTAAGATTAATCAAATGTGGAAATTTCTTTTCTGAATTTTAAGCTGATAAGGAGGGTAAGCATTAGCTTTAATTTTAGGAACAGAAGTAAAAATAAACGAGCACAATATGTTTATCAGGTATTTACAGTTGAATGCAATAGGCAGCTAAACAGATTTCTTGAAATTACCTGAACTTCTAGGAAAGATCTTCTCCTTTCTGCAGTGCAATGCAAGGACAACCTGCTGTATTTCATATTACAAAATAAAAATAAAAAGGAAGGGACTATCAGTGAGACTAAATAACTGCAGTGCTTTATCCTTATCTGTATTTTGGAAAAGGAGAAGCATTTGGATTAATTTTGCAGTGGAAGGTTATAGAGCTTCATAATTGAAAGAGACTAGGATTAGAGGAATTATGTAGCTAAAAATTGTTTTTATGTTTACTAGGACCCTTTGATATTTTAGCAATTATTTATAATCACAACTTGTTTTCTGTTTTCATATTTCCTATATGGAATCTTACAGTATACATTTTTAATGCCTCATCTTCTCCCTCTTTTTTCTTTACATTATTACGAAAGGGTATAATCATTGGGGAATACTTTCTTACTTAATTACTTACATTATTTCATCCCTCGTTGCGATTAAGCAAATTATTGCTTGGTCTCTTTAGAAAGGATAATTAAGATACTGTTCTGGTGTTTTACAATTTACTCGTTGTCACAGG
>JACBWW010000003.1:3821988-3844488 GCA_020086605.1 Lanius collurio
ATGCAGCTTTGTGTCACACAGGGAATTATTATTTCCCAAGGGAGCACTTTTCCTCTCTTTCTTTCTGTAGCAATTAACATAAGTTTAGCTTAGTTGACCATAGTGTTAAGTGTTAGTGTTAAGGTCAATATGCACAACCCTAAGTTAACCCCATAGTATAAGGGAATAGTTTATTTATGAGAATAAGTAAATAACTTCAGTATAACCAACCTGTCAATCACTGGGAAAGTTATGAACACATGGAGACTCTTCAAGAAGAGCAGACTATGAGCATCAGCAGCAGCAAGAGCTGTTTGTAGACACAGAGTAAAAGAAAAAGTCAATGAAAAATCAGGTCTTTTTCACTCAGCCTGTATACTTTAGAGACCAGAGTAATTTGGGAAGAGGAGGACCTGGCACCATCCTGATACTTTGACTTTTGGACATGCCTGAGAGAACAAGGCTGCCAGTAGCTGCAGGGGATGCGTGACAATAGGTGAAAACACAGAGTTTTTTCTGCACTGTGCTGTTTCTCCCACAGAACAGGGAAATAGCAGAATTCCTAAAATTGCATATATCTGTGTTTAAAATGTTTTCATATGGAAACACATATAGTCTCCACATTTTCATTCAATTTTAAACCAAGACATCTAATTTCAGCATATTTTTCTTTTATCTACCACCAAACAGCCACCATACCCATAGAAAATTTGTGATTGCATGTTACATGATAACATTTGTTACATGATGCATTTAATACTGATATGACTTTGTGCCTTGCAAGAGAAGAACTAAGCAGTATACACCCCTGACCACTAGAATAGGAGATTGAAAAGAAAACGTGGGAAAAAACCCCAGAGTATTAACTCCCAGTGATGGCAATTAGGAAAGAAATAAGAAATCATTTCTCATAGGGATAAAAAAGTAGAACTAGAAACAGTTTGACTTTTATTCTAAGTACTAGCATTATGGCATATGGAAAAGAGGAGGAAATGTAATCAGAACATGCTGAGAAACAACAATTCTACCAACTTCTAGATTCCCCAAAGGGTTTTTCTACTTACCAACCCCTCCTGCATTGTTAATTATAAGATTGTATCATACTTTCATATAAATTGTTTTACCATGCAATATCATAGAAACACTTTCATTCCATTTGTGTTGCGTAAAACTCAAATTCTGTGGGATTGGATGAGATGTTCACTACTACTAGACAGATCTGACTGCAGACCTCTTCAAAAAATGTTTGCTTGACTTCTGTAGATTTTAGCTGAAGTTTTTAATGGTTCAAACATCCTCAGTGTGATTCAAAAATTCTAACCAGAGAAGAATGTGTTTTCATACTTCCCTATTCTTTGTGGAAGTGATGGTAAAATAAGAAAATTACCCAAGAATGTTTAAGCTTTTCAGATGACTAGTATAATTCTTTCCTTTTTTCCCTCTTTTTTTTTTTCACTCACTCCTTATGTATTTATGAAATTTAAAGGGAAAAATAGGAGAAAATATTTTCTTTCCTATCAGTTATATTTCATACATAAGCTTCAGATACGTATGACCCCTATTAGTTCTTATTTATTTAAATCACTGTTATTTGATTGTATATATTAATAATAAAGTACTCCTGGGTTTCAGTTGAACTAGAGAGGTTGAAAATATAGTTTATCTTTAGGATATCTGGAAAAGACCTGTATATAAACACACTGAATAATTGCACATTTTGTCCCTCTATTAACCATAGGCTGGATAAAGCTCCATCAAGTTCAGGAAAGATTCTTGTTGAATACACAAAGAGTTAACCTGGGACTTTTAACTTGATGTGTATACAAATTTTGTATAGGGTCTACAGGCATGCCTTAAAAATACATTTTCTGGCCTTCCTCAAGGAAGCATTTTCTGGCACTCCACTGGAAGCATTTATTCACTAAAATTCCTAGAGCTTGTTAAGCTTGAATACATGGTATTAAATGTAGAAACTTTAATTGTCATAGCATTAAAAACAAAATCCGGAATTGAATGTTAACTGTATAAAATAAAATAAAGGTTGCTTTTCACTGTCAGGCTAAGCCATATTTATAAAAATTGAAACTATTTGTTTAACAGATAAGTATTAAACATTTATTAGCTGTTGGCTTTATGGAATTGAGTTTCCTTTAAAAAAAAAGAAGAAAAAGAGGAAGACATAAAAAAAAAAACCCTAAGTTTTACTTCATTGTACACACATGAAACAAAACAATGCATAAAAGTGTTCACTAAAGTCATGTAGTATGCAGTCACAGATTCTCTTTTAATGACAGGTGATGATCTTCAGGAAATATGTTGCTTCCTCTTGAATAAGATAACCCAAACATAGTAAAGAGTAGGCACTTTAGAAATCCATTTGTTTTATTCTGTTGTTATCTTTCCATCTCACTAGATGTTGTGATTGCTCAAATATGTTGGATATTCCTCAAGGCAAACACTAACATCTGCTCTTGCAATCCTTTCCCAAGCAGAGATAATAGTGATTTCGGTGGAGATTTTCCCCAGGGAATGACTTCACACTTGGGGCCAGGATGAAGTTAGATAATATAGGGTCTGATCTGCAACATGTGGAAATCCAGCACAATTGAGAAAGGTTCACCAGCACTTCACAACTGGTCTCATCTTGCATCATTCAGAGTAACAAGAGTTTTCATTGCTGACTTTAATCAGAGCAACATCTGGGCTGGTACAAAGTTAAACCCCTATGGGATTTTCCTCAGTTACAGGAGCACCTATCCTGGCTTCAGTGAGATTACGTTTATCATAAGGGCAAGAAGAGCTGGCCTTTAGAAGACAAATTTTTAAACCTTAAAATCAATATTGTTAAATTAGAACCATGAATTTCCCCATTTCCTTTCAAAAGCTGCCTGGCTGAAACTTCAAGTGTAGAAATAATCTCCATTTTAGTGAATTAACACTGAAACAGCAGAAATGGCTCATCCTTTTTTACATCATTTTTCTAGTACCATTGAAGTTACCACTCAAAAAAAAAAAGTTCTTTGCTGCACCATAAGCCAATTTTTTTCTCTTTGCACTGCGCCTCTTTTCATTATCTATATACTATTAAATGTATTAAGAATAAAGACTCAAAATATTAAAACCAGTCACTAAGAGTGAGACATTCTGTTTATTATAAGTCATGACACTGTCATGTTCTGTATTTTTTCATCTCTTATTAGTAGCTGGGCATTATTCAGCTTTCCATCTGAAAAATATCATGCTGATTGTTGTCACTTGGAAAGCAGGGCATTTAGCTTTTAACCACACTGGTGTCTCTAAAAAGGTATTTCTCTCACACAAATAGCCCAACCAGCTATTTATCAAGTTATCTTTAAAGTTCTAGCTCTGTAAGATCCTTTTCATGCACTTGTGGGCAAACATACATCTTAATGCACATACAGAAAAATATCACTGAATCACAGTTGGTGTGCTATTATCTCTTTTCTCTTATGACTGAAAGACTGTAAGCTTGCATTCAAAATAGTTTCCTTTAAATTTTTTTACTATAGATTTTTTTACTATTCAGTGGCATCTACAGGTTGTATAGTTCACATGACAATGAAGGCTATTATTGTGCCTCTTAGATCAAATAATAGAGTATGTTGAATAGAGATTGTCACTTTTCCATGGTACAGAATTATTTAAATGTAGTATGGACTTGGTGATAAGCCAGTTACTATTTTGGTCAAATTTTGACTGTTGATATTACTTTGGGATGTCATTGGCATACTGTCATCTCTCATTTTGGTTGCCAGTAAAACTAACAACTATGTCACCAGTCACAATAAGTGGAATACATTCTGGAATGTTTCTCCAACTTTTCCTCTGTGTCTCAGTCTTCTGCTCTGGTAAGTGCACCTGCAATTCTCTCTATTTCCACAGACTATAGAGACAAATTATAGAAAAGTAGAATTTTTGCCACAAAAAAAAAAAAAAAAGGGTTTTGTCTGGCTGCTGATTCCCTCTCTGTGGTGAGAAAGTGATTTGTCTTGTCTAATGAGAGAGGTGTAACTTGACTGGCTTGAACCTACCTCCCTTTTGAAACTGTCTGTCTCCACTGATTACAGAAGGAAGCCAAATTATTGCCTTGGACAATTCATCTTATTTGTAGCAAGGAGAGGTGAATTCTATCCAAGCCTTTTCTGCAAAATGAAAAGAGAATTTTAGAAAGAAAACCATCTCCCTTATGCCTTTGAGAAATATGTACCTTTATTAAAAAAATACTAGTTTCCTCCTGCAAAGACTTGTAGTTATAAAAGGAAAGGGGAGGTATTTTCTATTTTAAGAGAATTTATTTACATAACTCTTTAAAAATAAGACAAAGTCTAATAAATTTCAAATTAAACCATCAAAGATGTCCTGAAGTGGGTGGTTTCCATCTAGAGTGTAGCAATTCTCCTCTTACTACAATATGTTTGCCAAAATGGGATGTATTTTAAAAAATCACATATACAAACTTATAAATCCTATCAATATCATCGATAAGATGCCAAACACATGGTGTGTCCCTCTCTCTCTCTCCCAAATACCTGCACAGACACAAACACAGGAATAAAGCAACTACATTGCTGCTTCCACCTTTACTAAATTAATTCTTCCCAGGCCCAGCTTTGGCAGCCAGCCATGGAGCACTAATCTAGCCAGGATCAAACACGCAATGTGCTCATGGTGTTTTCTCGCACACTTGTGAAAGGCACCTCAGAAAATAAACTTATAAGGTATCAGAGAGATGCAGAAAGTGTCTGCATGCTCAGAGCACAAACCACTTGCTCTTGGCCTCATAACGGACAGAGAAGCTGGGAAAAAGGCTCATTCCCAGTGCCAATTTGGAAAATCCTGCGTATTTCAGTAAACCAATTGAATACCACTAAACTAATAAAATGCCACACAAGGTAGCAGCTCTCTTCCACTGCTTTGCAGGGACTTGGATGAAGGAGAAATAAATCATGAGCTGTGTGTTTTCATGATGTTCGTATCTATCGGCTGTGAGGAAGGCAGTGACATACTCTTTTAGTCTTGTTAGTTGTTCTGACTGCACTGAAATAAGAACTGTTTTGTGTGTATCTGCATGTTTTCTGCTGTAGTCTCATGCTGTGGTATGATTGAATGTGGGTTTTTTGGTTCTCTTTATGTAGCTTGAAATTATTTTTTGTCATAAAAATTACCGTCGATGTTTTTGAAATCTTTGGTCAGCCCTGTAAGGCCTTTATAAGTTACTGTTTTCTTAAAAGCATTCAAAATGAAAGTCTTAAAAAAAACACATTGGAGATGGAATAACAGTAAAGTGTAGAAAGTTACAAAATGCATCAAACAGCACAAGTGAATAATTTCATCTACAACTACACGCTTTTATGGCTTATGCAATCACCTCTTATTATCACAGTGCCTCATTTCTGCTGTTTCTCTCAAGTCCAATGACACAAAAGCTGCTCTGCTCAGTTCTGGGCTTGGGTGCTCGCAGCAAGCCTCAGTGACAGGCCACTCTCAGCTGCTCCTGGTCCCCAATAATTAGCCTGCTATGGCAGCTACCTCTTGTGGTTTTGCCTGTGAGAGACATTTGACACAGCAGACATCAGAGGGATTTTTCAGGAGGCTCTTGTGGCGTCCGAATGGCTCTTAATTAACCACTTAGGTATCCTCGTTCACTCTCCTGCTTGGCACTTTCCAAATGGTAGGGGTTGCACTGTGGATCTAAACACCGGGGAAGCATGCTATCAAAAGATCTTGTAAATGAAGGCTTGTGTAAATTATTTTTAATGATTCCCTCCTGGCACATCATTATGTTTGTAGTTACACACAGGCACTTCAGAGATGGCTCATCTTCCGTAAGGTCAGCTGCAGGACCACCATAACTAGCTGCAGTCAGTAAATGGCTTATTAATTAGCACAGTGATTTTACATTGCTAAGAGCTCTGATGTATGGAGCTAGAATTGTAATTGTGTAGGATTGAAATAATAAGCCATCTCAGGGCTCCTTATGCAAATTGCCATATTATAAAATCATTACCTATCTAAACACTGAGTTTTAATAAGAATTACAATGATGAATTTTATGATAATTGACACTCAAATTTTAATCTCTTGGATTTTTATCATTTTGGTGGTTAAAGTGTGTTTCTAATTAAATGTTGTTTAAAATGCAAAGGATTGTTTAACAATTCTATTCAGTTCTTCTAGTTCAAATCAGGTTATTCTCTTTGGTCATAGAAGATGGGCCTTCTTAGTAATAGGTATGTGACATTATGTATTACTTCTAGAGTAAAATGTTTAATCTTTCTTTTTTTAACAATTATGATTTTGATGGCACTGAATTGTCAACTGTGAGATATAGCACAGTGCATGTCATTGGGTCTGACTTCTGTAGTAAAAATGACTTAAAATAAGGATTTAAAATCTAGGGAAGATTTTGAATGCTTATGACATTTAATAGATTTTTCCTTCTTTATTTGTTATTCCAAAGGGTTTAAACAGAGATCTAATAGTTTTAATCTTAGATATGCATGCAAAGCTAACAAATTTCAAATTACTATTTATAGCATAGTACAAAATACCTAAAACTGATAGATAGATCATTAAAATTTCACAATTGTATTTGCAGACAGATTTTATTTGCATATTACAATGTTTGTTTACTTTACAACAACTTCTGTAAAATAATTACTTCAAAGTAGATGCATCAGCAACAAATCTGGAAAAAAGTTTTTATGGGTAGAGGAACAAAGCATAAATCTCAATATACCTCATCTCAGTGCCTCTCCTAAGATCTTACACTGCTTGGAAATTCTCTAAAGAACACCAAATCATACACATTAACTTGTTAACATAATGAAGACAAAATTTTGGGACGTGAAAAAGTTTTCTCCTATGAATTGATCATTCCAATGCAGAGTATGGCATTGAGGAAATAGTCTATGTCAAATGAAAAGCAGAGAATTGTGTAAAAAATGGCTGTACCATATGAGACTAGAATTCCATCTGAAGGAGAGTTTTTCTTCCCGCAATGACCAAAAATGTGTGTCTTCACAACAATATGAACAGGCGGGGGAAAAAAAAAAGGTGTGGTATTTCATCTGAATAGACTTCAAGCCCCTGTTTACTTGCAGCTCAGAAGCCATCCTGAGTTGAATATGACCTCTCTCTACACAATCCTAAACACACTTCCTCCATGAAATTAACTGATTGTCCTTGGAATCTTGTAAGCCTTCAGTAGCCGCAATTCTCTTTGGCAAGATGTTCCACAGATCTATCCATTATTGCACATCCCTTGGTGTGTTTTGATCAGGGCTCCTCAACATTTCTCTGGATAGATTTCTGCACTAGAACCTCCATGCTGACAAGAATTTTGTGGATACTAGAAAAATACTGTGATCCTAATACAAGCTAAGACTGCAAATGGAGAAACAGTGCTCAAAGTCTCATAGCCGCTGTTCAGATCTTAGTACAAATTGGTGCAGTCTTTCCAGTTTTACAAACAATCATTTTTAAATGGATAGGTACAACTTGTAAGTACTTGAAATAACTAAAACAGATCACAAAATATCTGTGGTATTCCCAAAGTATGGAAAGAATATAGTGAGACTTGAAATGCTCACCTATTCCAATAAGTTTTGGCTGCCATCTCAGATAAATATCAATACCATAATATGATGTCCTGCAGCTTTCTGCCAAATTGTTTCACTGGGGACATTGGGAGAAGATTAAAATTGACATTTTATTATTTATTTTTATTGAAAATAAAATATATAGATCAAAAGTGATTATTTGAGCTTTTCTGTGATTCAGATATTTCTCACAAAAAGCTTAAAAAAAAAGGGGAAGAGGTAATTAAAGTAACTCTCTACAGTTAATAACTATCTAGTGGCCTTGTTGCAGTCAACACTTTGAGGAAGTCCCTTCATGCTGGTCTACCATTGTGATGAGGTGTAAGAATTAATGGAGATGGACAGTCACTATGGTTCTTCCATGTTTCTTGTTTTAAACCATATTGCAAAATTGGCAAATAGGCCATATGGAAACAAAGAATTTTAAAAGTCAGTGAAGGTTGATAGAATGCTAAAATTGACAGATTCATAGGGTCCTTAAAATAATTGTTACCTGACTGGAAAATGGATTAAGGTGGATTTCAACACATACTGTACACATAAGACTTTCTTTTAGCAAAGTAAATCTAGCTTTTACATCTGAGTATAGAAATAGGTAGTTACAGTATGAAGCTGCATTTCACTTTGTGTGGATATATGTATTATGTATAAAAGCTTGTTCCAACTTGTAACTGAGCAAGGCCAGATCTTGGTGCTTTTATATGTTATATTGGATAATTTATAGAATTCTGAATGGCACTGAACTACAGAGTTTCATTCATACTTTTTTCCCTAGTTTGTCCTGAAGTTTTATTTTAAGAAGAGTCTGCCACAATCTAGTGTTTTGACAGCTATAAAGTATTGCTTAGGAAGGGGCAGAAAAAGCATACAATTGTTACACTGTAATGACTGCATTTGGCAGAGAAGAATGATTAAACCAAAGCCAGACAACTACCAAGCTTTTTTTCCTGCGGTTTTGCTACTTTAACTCTGCTTTACAGGCATCCAATGGCATGGTCTCTTTACAATCTTTTAAACATTCCTCTGTGATTTTTGGTATGCTGTGCACACTAGAATGCAATCAACATCTGTTAATTTCTGTCCATTAAATGTATTATCATAACACACAAGCATGATGTTTTATTTGTATGGCTGAAATGAGACTTATGACCCATAATCCATCATCTTCCTGTCATATTTTTATATGTTGTCTATTCAATCCCCAGTACAGTTTAAAAAGCGTAAAGCAAAACTCTCCTTAAGTTATAGACCAGCTGCTGAAGTGTCCAGCTGAAGAGGTCATTGTGCTTTATTTTTGCTGAATCTAGCAGGAGTTGCTCATTCTAAGCCAAACATAATACAACGTGGATGTCCCCAGAAGCTTACAGTTGAACTACCATGTCTAAACTTTCTAGCAGGCATTTTTCTGAAAATATCATATTGCAACAGATAATGCTTAGGAACATGGATTCAGCTTAAAAAAAAAAAAAAAAAAGATCAAAACATCAACAAATGTTGGAACACTTTTTGTGTATGACAACAAAGAAACCCTCACTCATATTTCATTGATAAAAATAGGAAAAAAATATTTGGGGGAGAAGTGGTTTTTATTTTAGCATGGAATATAATTTAAATATAAATCACTGGATTATTTAATAGTCTGTTATTCTTTTAATTTTAAAATTCAGTTATATGGAGCTTAAAATTATTTTTAAAGCTTTGGCAAAATGTATGACTTCTCAAGAGTTGGCTGTATTTTATTGTATTTTCATAAAAGTCTGACTGACCAGTTAAAGTCTGCCATCAGGGATAAATAAAGGTCCTTTGCAGTCAAAACTTGGCCGTTGCTGTTTTACCTTACAGTAGTGCAGCTCCATACCAGTAGGAAGTCTAATATAAGATATAAACAGCAATACCTACATATATTTTGCAAATTATGGGTGGAGTTTCAGAGTTTATGTTGAGTTTTGCACCCTTTAGAAAAATAAATAAACATCATAATGCAACCTTGTATCTATTTTCAATCATGGTAGATATTCATACACTGAGAATAGATATCCCCTTTTTAATAAAATTTGGAAATTAAGAAATCCAGGGGAAATGGAAGAATGGTGAGAAGAAACTAATGTAGCATTGACTTACTCCGTGTGACACCAAGGTGTCCCATCAGCACAAACTGCACCTCTCCCATTTGTATTGCCAGGACAACTTGAAGAGTTTCCTTTTCCCAAACACCAGTACAAGCGTGGGAGAAACTGTGTAGATTATCCATTTTTCCACTATGATACACTGTAATCATCTTACTGAAGAAGTTGAATTTTTAATATTTTCTGACTTTTTCAGTAAAAACTAATATCCTGGAACAAGGAAAAGTCATTTTCCCATCTTTTTTTTTCTCTTACCAAGGTCCGACAATAAAACATGAATGTGCCTAGGCTGCTAAAAGAAGTGGCAGTAAGTCTGCAAAGCAGCAACATTAGCAAAGCAAATACAGAAGTTTTCACTAGCAGCCCTAGCAAGCCTTCAATAAGTGCTTGATTGTGACTATCAAAAACAAGATGATCACACATGACAGCAGCTGATAACGGTAATATCATGTTCATGTAAGTTACCGACCTGTAGTGCAAAAAATTTTTTCCTGTTTGGGGAAAAAAAGAGAAAATATAAAAACTTTAGTGATCGTAAAAGAAGCTCTGTTTATTTTCATACAAGTTTAGTTTTTCTATATAAATTTCTAAGAGGGTGAAAAATAGAATTCACTGCAGGAGCTGGCTGTATCCTTAATTATGCACTCTAAATACTCGCTTCCTGATGAGTCAATCTTTCTCACAGGTCAGTTCTTATTTTCTAACTATTTTTGCTGCTGTTTTCTACACTCCCTCTGGTTTGAAAATAGCTTCATGGTATGGAGATACACAGGGCTCTATATTATTCCAAACAACTCAAGGCAGATGTTAACTCAACAGAATTAATTCAGTTGAAAGTTAGTTTTATATTTAACTTACCTTTCCAATTAATTTATACAATTATGCACTATCATTCATGCTTCATCTCCTCTCTCTTTCTAGCTTGTTTCCTAGTGTTTCATACCATTGCTGTATATTTGTCTTTGATTTCTAATTTTGCTGAGCTTTGCTTGCCTTAAAAAATAATAATTACTAGGACCCTGTACTTACTATTGCTGTTAAATCTTAAAAGGTCTTGAATTGAAATTACTCTAATTTTTGACCTATGTCAAGTAAATCTTTAAATTCTGACATTTTAACAACTTTGTATTTTCTTTAAAATAGATTTCAAGAAGAAGTAGTTACAGGAATTAATGACCTGAGGGGACTCTTGTCCCCTTTCTTCAGTATAATCTCTATCAAGAAAAGAGTCACTGTATTGAACGAGTGTGGGTTTTGGTCAGCAAATATTGAATCTTAGAAGAAAAAATTTCACTGTTTATTGCTGAATTTGTGTTGATACCCTTTCTTGGGAGAGGAGGTTTAGCAAAAGCCACTTTTATACTAGCCTCCACAGTAAACTTCTTCTGGGAGTGGTTTCCTCGGATTTGAGCAGAAGAGATTGCTGAGGTGACCAACTTTCTCTAAAGACCAATGAGCTGCCATGTTAGTAACACTCCTGCTGTTAGGTGGAAGGTTGCAAAGATGTGTGAGGCAGAGTTTAAGTGAAGGCAATATGTCTGTGTAAATCACTGTGCTGACCCATCTGCCTTCCATTTCAAAATATGTGGTATCTCTGTACACATTTGTTGCTGCTGTCAACACATCTTGTTCTGTTTGCCATTCCTAACAAAGCAAACACCATTTTTATTCACAGAGATCTGTGTCCACTCTCTCTTTGGCATCTCTGTCTATTTGAAGCAAAAAGATCTAAGGAGGGAGCCAATGGATTGAACTCAGTCAGGCATTTTCTTTTGGGTGACCACAGCAGGTTTACCTGAGTAAATGTCCAAGCAGTGAAAAAATGTCCCTCTGCTCACAATTCCGTTTATCCTAGAGCTTTGTGGGCATTTGTACAGCTTTTTCTGAGCTGAGTCTGGCCTTGAAAAGATGGTTTTAATTATGAGGACCATTCTATGTTATCATTACTCCAAATTCTGCAGTATTCTTGTATCTTTTCAGATTGTCGTAAAACTTCACTTGGAATTCTGTGTGAAGAAGTTTCTGGTGGAATTTTCCATTGGTCATGCATATGCCCACTGTTGTCATTTCCAACATCATGTGCATAAAGCCTTTGCATGGATTTAATTTTGCAAATAATGTCATCCCATGATGGCTTCACACTTGCTCCTTAAGTTCATAAATGCCGTGCCATTCTCCTGCTTTCGCATCAGTGCTAAATTTGATCAGTCAAAACAATTCCACAGTAAAAAATGTCTTTGAAATACTGGAAGGGTTTTTTCTTTTTTTTTCTTTTTTTTCTTTTTTTTCTTTTTTTTTTTTTTTTTGTTTTTTTGACTGGGTAGCAAGGATATCTAGTGGAGGTATGTGTTAAGGTGTTATTGTATATAAACCAAGTTACACTAAGAAAATACCCAAGCTTCATGCCTTTAATTTCTCTATTGAAAATAATGGATACACAGAACCCTTTATCTCAGAAATAAGGCCGTTCTGATATATATATGTACATATAAAATCCCTGATTAGGGTTAATTTAAAGAGCTAAACCTTCCCAATCTATTTTTTTTTCCCAAATTGTCTTGTAACATTGAAGTTTTTTTGGTAAAGATATTTACAAGTAATGATTGCTTAGATGGTGTATTACTGGCATTCAATGAGTAATAAGAACATTTAATTTTAAAGATAAATTCTGTCTGAAGATACTATTATTCAAGTGTTTTCAGGACTTCCATGTCTAGTACTAAGTGTTTATAATTTCTAACAAAAAATATTTTCTTTATTTATTAGAATGCTTAATGCCAAACTTGTGGTACGTATTGTGAAGCAGCAGCAAAGCAATAGTTGATATTTAACGAAAGAACAGCAAATCCATTGGCATGGACTAGGGAGAGCTGCTTGTTTCATCATATATCCTGTGATAACTTTCCTTCACACAGTCAGAATAATTTCTTTTTCTGGATGCTTCGACTGTCTTTTCTAGCATTTTTAATGCCTAATAGAACTCATGTTTTATCCTCCTAGTAGTGACTCATCGGTGGAACATGGAGTGGTCTTACTCATGTGTGTATCTGGGGATGTACTAATACCCAGCTATCTCTGGTTAGCCAAAACCACCTCATGATACTCTGCCAGCTAAATTAGCATAAGCCAAGAAAATTGGTGAAGGACTTGTTTAAATCTTATTCTTTCCCATTTTTTTGTGGCTGTCTCTAGCCAAAATTTTTATATTTTCTTATCCCTGAGAATAATTATTTCTGCGTTCTTTTGCCTAAATAAACCTTGCTGTTGTTATGTTTTTCCTGGCATGATTTTCTTCTGTAATCCTTTTGCATACAGTTTTGACCACTGCAAGTGCTTCTTGCTTCCATCACTTGCAAATGTAATCCTGTATGTTTTTAAACTGAACTTAAGCAGTTTATTTATTTATTTATCACTGGGTGGAAGAAGTGATAAACTACACCGAGAAAAGAACACAGATGCAAAAGAGTCGTCTTATTGTCAAGACATCTTATTGTGTGTTCTAACCAACCACAGATTTACAGTTAATAGTAAAGTATACAGCAATTTCCCTTGACCGTCCCTAGCAGGATAGCAGTGGGGAGTTATTTAAATTAAATCAGAATAATTATTTTAAAATAGGCTTCATTAGATATATAAATATAAATTATACCACCACAGATTGTTTTAAAGTGGTTGTCCCAGGGGCTTTGGAAAGACTGGATGATGAAAAAGGAAAAGGGCTTGGAATGACTCCCAAGAGAGTACTTTTGAGTCTTTTCAGTTTTACATTATCACATTATATTAAACATATTGAAAAAACTATAAAGACTTGTGAAGCAGTGACAACAGTGAGGTGACATGATCTTGCATTATTTCTCAGATTTTTTTTGGTAGTTGAGATTGACTTTGTGCAGTTTTTAATGTTTTTGCAACATAAAATGTAAAATTTTATACAATAAAGCATACTGACTATACAGAATCTTAGATAATAGGTATTTATCTACAGGTTAGGTTGTGCTTCTTACAGAAGATGGCAAGAATTGCTTACTTGCATTATGAATTCAAATTAGGGCAATATTTAGGAAAATATTGTTTATCCTGAGACACTTGTTTTTAAAGGAATCACAACTTTTACTATAGTCATCCTTATTTCTTTATTTACTTATTTTCTTATAAACTTTTCTGTAGTAAATTTTGGAGGAATGTGAAAGCACAGCGTGTGCAGAGTTTGCTCTCATGAGGTAGAGGACTAAGACCTAATGTACAGATTTTGGCTGACTCAAAGGAGAAGATAAAGATTGTGGGTATAAGGAAGGATAAAGAAAAAAAACATAAAGAAATTTTAATATAATGAGAGGTTAAATTCTATTACTTACAAAAACAAATAAAAAAATATAACTCTTTCACCAGGTTCCACATTTGTGTATCCTATGATATATCTAAGAGAATTAGTATAAACCAAAAATCATCATTCCATCCTTAGGAAAAGATCATCTAAACAAGATGTGAACTTGATAGCAATAAAAAGTCAGTTTTTCAGAATTAAATTAATGTCATAGTCACACCTGCCTTACAAAGATCTTTTTCAAGCCAACAGAAATAATATTTTTGTATTTTTTGTATGCATGGCTGATTTTTCATGTTAGGAATTTAGAAAGAATAGCTCAGAGTGGTTTCTTGGGATGTAATATTTAAGAACTTCATTATTGTTATAATATAAATTTATACTAGGAATGTATAGCATTGTCATAGGCAGGAATAAACAGGAAATATTAATGAAGCTTTCAGATCAGAAACGTTGGTGTCTCCCAGTACTGCCCACTTTGTAACAGCTGTCAATAAATCATGCCAACCTGGGTGAAACTACATCAATCTGCCCTGAAAGCAAACTGAAGAGGTTGTGGTATACATGTGATCTACATCATAGTTTATAAAAGAGGAGGAAAGGGATTTCCTTCTTTCTTTCTGAAACTGACATTCTCGTAGCAGAATAGTTCATCAGCATATTTTCCTGAATTATGGCTCAAGCAGAAATGTAAAAAATTCGAAAAAAATATAACCACTTCAAAAAATTTCTTTCTAAGCAATAGGGAGCGAGACAAGTTAGTAATACAGGCACTGAGCTGGAAAGTAAGGAAAAGTTAAAAAGGTTTTAGTCCCTAAATTAAATATAACTCAAAAAATTATCCACATTTCAAACTGCTCCTGTATACCTCATAAATCCAAGAGTTTGGGCTATCTTTCCAAAGATCTCCCACCTTGGAAGTAGAAAAAAATTACAGAAATCAGTACACAGAAAGCATCTGGAACTTAACAGTCAGGAAATTTTTAAGTAATCTGTTATTCTTTCTATATTAATTTATTTTTCAAAGACGTTCCATAAAAACATTGACATAGCATTTAATATTCTGCATTTTGTTTATTTTCATTTCAAGGATATCTGAAAGAAATAAGTGTTTAAACTTCTTGTTAATATGAACGTGGTAAGGCAATACTGACACAGTGCCTCTATTGTTTTTCCATAATAAGAAACAAGCATAAAATATATTTTATTCAACTGAAACAATTTTCTCCAACATGCCAGCTGGTGATGATATGTCACTATCATATAATAAAACTTTTTGTGCTTTCTCTCTGGAGCTTATTTCATCACTCTACTATTAAGGAGCCTCAATTACAGCATTTCCTGATTATAATTGTTTGCTTTTGCAACAATAACTTTTTCAAACATAATTTTGGTCTGAATTTTATCTTACTCTTTTTAATGTTTGGCAGCAATAAATATTTGGTCATGACCTTTCTGTATCGAGGTGTAAGCTACATCATTTAGTATGATTTAATTGGAAATGTTTGGACAGAAAAAAAAATCAGCCAAGTTCTTTAGTAATACAATGTGGAAGCAAAGAAATATCCATTATATTGAAAGCAATAGTATTAATCTCTATTGTCTGTGATGTGTTTTACAATGGTATTTGTGAAATTGACCATGAGAATACATAGTATTTTATGCAGCCCACTCATTTCCTACTTAAATGAGAGCAAAGATGATCACTCTAAAATTGTACATAGCCTGATTCTAGCTCTTAGAAGATGTAATATTGGTGAAGATCAAGTTCTAGTCCTCACAAAAGACCCTACCCTGAGTAAGCCTGGACTACTGATGACTTCTCAGTTTTGTAGTAATGCATTTTTATGGAGGTAGAAGTATGATTCACCTAGCAAAGAGACAGCCCAAGGCATTTCTGAATTTCAGGAACAAGCAAAAGAGACTTCAGAAAAACTGTTCTAAATATCTATATGGCCTTAGCTTCCTCACAGTATGGCTTTGCACTCAAAACAACACACATTGAAGAGAGAAAGATAGAAAAAAGAGGGAACTTGTTCTGTAATTGTTGGAGTTGTTCACTATTCCATAAATTTCCCCTTAATTTTCCATTTCCCCTCATCCCACAGGAATTCTAGGCAGTGAGTGTGGTAAGGATTCCATCAAATCTTGGTACCTTGAACTCCAGAGACAGGATTGTTCTTACAGGGGTGCTTGGGACACACAAAGTTTGTCTCTTGTGGTTAAGAAGGGGATTGTACTGCCCTCACCATCATTTAGTTTTCTCACAGAAGAACTGAGAGGCAAAGAAAAAGAAGAACGTCAGTCTTTGAAAGGAAACAATTAATCAGTTATCAGCATACCTGTGTAGGATTCAGACCTGTTTTTATTAGGACCATTTTTACTACTGGGGACTACTGAGGAAATAATATAGGGCGAATCTTCTGATAAAAATATGCAAAAAATCTGGCACAAAAAGACATGGTCATTGTGTGCAAAGGTGGGAAAGCAAAGAGAAACAATCAAACCAAGGAGAAAAGGTTGTTGCTTTGG
The DNA here is from genome assembly GCA_020086605.1 of Lanius collurio. NCBI lineage: Eukaryota > Metazoa > Chordata > Aves > Passeriformes > Laniidae > Lanius > Lanius collurio. The sequence goes on from JACBWW010000003.1 coordinate 3,838,572, forward strand.
TTGTTTGTCCTTTTTTTCTCTTAAATGGGAAATTTCAAAATCATCTCTGATATAATTCAGCTGTTATCTAAATTATCCAGACTATGATTTTCCTGCTCTTCAGTAGGGTAAGCAAAGATAGACAAGCTGCAGAAATGTTCTCACAGTATTTTCACCTCAAAATCTGTTCTAGGTGATGTCCCTTAAAATTTCTATTCTTGCCAGAATAACAGCTCAGATAATGGGCTGAAATCAAAGCCTCCTAAATCAAATCCAGTGCTTTCCTAAAATACAAACAACAAACAAACTCTCCTGATCTGTTTACTCTGATTTCTGATTTAAAAAGCCCATGAGTATCTCTACTCCCCATTCATTTGCAGCTGGTTTATACTCAAGAATCAATTGTCAATTAGGAAATGTCCTCTTCACTTTGAGATGTCATTCTGTATAGGCCCTCAAAAAACCCTCCAAAAATCCCTTACTACATTACTACATTAGATGTAATTTGACTTTTTGGCAACGGAATATGGAAAGAATATACCCAAAAGATACCAAATGTATCCTAAAAAATCCAAGTTTTATTAAAGATGCTATTCCCTCAAGGCTGCCCCAAATTTATCCTTCATCAGTCTCACACTTCCTTATTGACTTAGTCAATGTCATTCCTGAGAAGGTACTAACACCTACTAGGAGCTCCTAAGATTGTTTTCTGAAGACTGAAGTAGGTAACTTGAGCATCCTTTAGTTTGAACAAGATTTGTTCAACAATATTCTTCAATCTGAAGCCCCATATTCAGCTTCCTTTCAAGTGACCTAAGCTGATCTAAAGGTCTATTTTGGGCTTTATGTTAATACATTGTCAACAGTCAGAACTGTAAATTTCTCAGGAAGCAGGAAAAGGAGATTGCATCTAGTAGCATGTCTTGTATCTATAAATTTTTAAAATTTAAATACTTAGTTATATGCAAAATTTCAGCCTAAATAAGATTTGCATATGTATATAGTTACATTTTAAAATTAAATCGGACAAGCATTTTTCAGTTTTCCCTACTTTTATATTCTTTTATTGGCCTCTACTCTATCCCTGAAATCCTAAGGAGGAGCTGAAACCAAAGAATGTCCAACTTCTTTTCCTCATGTATGATATACATATATACATATTCTGTATGCCATTTATGTGCATTTCTATCTACCCATATGTATATACCCATATACCTATACCTGTACATATGATGTACATATATCCAAGCCAAAGCCTCACAGCACTTTTTCATAAGGCCATATCTTAGGGGCATGGAGGGGGCTGGAAACTTCACCCATTGTGCAGCTAGTCTGAGTTTGACACCTGTACTCGCTAGAGAATGCAAACCAAAAATATTCTTGAACATCTAGAGTAAAACTGCTCTGCCCCTCTTTCAGAAACAAGGTTATTGTATAAAAATATGCGATTTATAGGGATTTTCTTTGCATAGTTTCATTTCACAAGTGAGTGGGCAGAGGGAGGGTATTAAGCAACAAGCTTAAGGTGAATGGTTTGGGTAGGGTGAAGGGTAAGTAAAGGAAGTAATTACTGTCTGCCCATGTAGCAGGGTAGAGCAAGTCTCTGTTAGCATCTCGTCATTCATGACTAATCGGCACCAGAAATGAACGCTGCCTTTTGTTTGTTTTGTTGTGGGTTTATTTTTTTCCTATTTCCAGTGGTTAAAATCTCATAGATGAGAGTAACTGTATGATCTTTACCACAGACAAAAGCCTGTCATCCCCTAGTGTTTTAATCAAAACAGAAGGGACCTTTAGCAATGAGTCCCATTTAGCTACATTTTTCTACCCTAACTGCTGAGTTTCTCCTAGGGGAAAGAGCAGCTCTGTTGCATCCCAAAACTGCCTTTCACAGAGGAAGTGCTCAAGCACAACAGTCCCTGTGATTTAGAGATATAAATTTGCATCTGATCATTTCTCTGTTTTTTGGGGTTTTTTTTTGTTCTTCTGACAAAGAGACTTTCTGTGCCCTTCTAAACACTTCATATTTGTTTTCTTTTGAGACAGTGGACAGCAAGGATATTGAAAGTGTCAGAACTGTTCAGTCTAGAAAAAGGAAACCAAGAGGACATGTGATATGTGTTCAACTACATTGAAGTATAGAGATGAAAAGAATAAACTGTTCTTGTGCCTCATAGATAAGACACACAGAAATGAAAATACTTATTTGCAAGGCAGGTTTAGGTTAGGCACCAGGAAAACACTCAGTACTACTAAGGCAATGAAATATATCTCTGGAGGGTTCTCCCTATTGGTATGCAAACACCTGCAAGGAATAACTCAGATATAATTTCCTCAGCTTTCATTTAAAGATGTGAACACTCAGGGCCTCCCCAGTCCTGTTTTCATAACTCTATGGCAATGAATACTGTATAGTCATGGGAAACTGCCCTCAAATTCATACACAGAACATTACAATCTATAGTCAATGGTTTATGTTCCATATTCTGAATTTATGTTCTATATTCTGTTCTATATTTTTGATTTTATTGTTTAAAAAAAGATCTATTTCCTATACTAACTTAAAATGCAATAGTTGGTTGCGAAAGTCACTCAGTACCTTGGCATAATAGCCTTATATTTATCTCCCTGTTTCTGTACAACAGAAATTTAAATTCTAAACTATTAAGCTTATAGATATAGGAATACTTTTACAAACCTGGCAAACAATTGTGAAGTTCACGGGTGTGATGCAATTGTCCTTGCTGTTCTGAGTAAGTCATTCTGCAGTAATTTGTGATACGTTTTATTCTATGCCATAACCAAAGATGGGGTTTTTTCATCTTTTCCTTGAAGAGTGGTCAGTAGCACATACTTAAAGATCAGAAGGTATCAGGCATATAGATTCAATTTCCCTGGCATGCCTTCCAAGCTAGAAAAATTGCTCAAGTGTTAATTATTTAGAGCAGGGTTCTCTGTGTAGACTAAAAGGCTTTGCAGTTGAGATGGCCCTGTCCCTTTGCAGTTTGCTGAGCCTTTCAGAAACCATTTATATATTTGGGCTTCTGTGACAAGTGATTCCACTGCCTCATTTCATGTGGTACAAAAAACCCTTTATTTTATTTTCTGCTAATTTTGCTGGCAACTCTACCATGGTCATGCCTTGTGCTTATGAGAGCTAGGGAATAACTTATTCATTATCTTCATGGCTTTCAGGATTATAACATTCCCACATCTTAGTTGAGCGTTCTTTACCCTACTTTATTCTGTTTCTCATGTTATAGGAATTATGGTACTTCTGCCTGCCCTTTACCTTCTCTAGTTTTCTTGTGGTATTTTGATACTGGATAACTGGAACTGTGTGAAGTACTCAAGACATGGTTTCACAATGCATTTTCTTAGCATTGTGTTTATGATCTCTTTGGTTTCACTTTCTTTCCTAAAATTTATAGTCTTTTTAACATGTCCTGAATGTTTAGAATGTAGTTTTAGAGGCTGGTATATATGTCCCTTTCTAGAGTGTTTTAGAGAGCCTTGCAGATTGCAGGTATAAATAGAATAAAATTTTCATTCAGCTACATTACTTTACATTAATTGACACTGAGTTTTACTCAATGTTGTAAGAATATTTTGTATTTCTTCAATCACTGCTCTGAAGTAATTATGTAGCATGAGAAGAAGAATGAGTACAGAAATCCAAATGCTTCAGTCTAGTGGACTGACCATGAAGAAGACAGTCCTCCCTAGATAAATTCAAGCACTTATTTGTGAGATTTGATTCATATTCCACCCATGTTTGAACCAACTCTGTCCTAGGATCAGGATAAAAGTAGTCTAGACCTACTTTATCCATTCCCATGTTCAATGGCATAGGTTGAACAGGGACTTTAATCTAGGCACATAACAAGAGTTCATCTTTTAGGGATAAATATTTAACATGTTATGGATTTATTCTTGTTGGTTAAGTGTTATTACCCTTGCAATGGAGCAATAAGATGATCACCTATAATGAAGCTATTAACTCTCAAATAGCTGTGTTATATTAATTAAAAAAATGGAAGACTGGATGAAATACTCATTCCATGTGTCTTTGAAATTAATTTGACTATAGTAAAGACTGTTATTCCCAGACTTATGCCAGACTATTAATATTCTATTTGTAATATGGATATGTAAGTATTTTAATTACAGAGCAGAAATAACGAAAAATCATAGTTGAAGTGGCAGAGATAAGGTTTCACTTTATTTGCATTTTACCATTTCCTGACATCTGACGCTGTCTTGACAATTTTCATATTCCCTCAATAGAAGTAGTGGTGCTTGTTTCTGTGACTATGGATCTACAAATACATATAACATATTTAAAGTGCTATTTTTATAGCTGAGCAGTCACAAACATCACCATTAGTTTTCCATGTAACTCTTTTTAGAATCCAAGAGGACATAGACATTAACACAATAACTATCAGTAAAGCAGAAAAGGGAAAAAATCTGTAGATGTTGATGAGGAAGTACTTACTCCTGGGTAATACAGATGAATTTGAATCACACTTTATGGGGGCTTGGGGAGGTAGTTCAAATAGGTTGTAGAAAAAGTGAACTGGTAAAAACTGGAGTATGATACATGTCTTCTGAGGGTGTTAATTAGGATAGTAATTTCAAAGGGAAAAAAGAAGGAAAAAAAAGTTGTTCCACCAGTGGTTCCAAAATATTCAGCAGCCAAAGACCGGATCTATGTGCCATGTTAGGACAGTGCATACACGTTTTATAGCACTAAAAACCTTAAAGGAGCCACAGCTTTAACTGGCAGCCAGTAGTGCCCTAGGGCATTCTAAAAACAATGGACAAGTTGGAAATAACTTCATGAGGACTACGTCTTATTCACACTTTTATGCTAAATCTGTCTTAGGAAGCTTTGAGGCATATCCCTTAAGCAATCAAGCTATTAACTAAGCTCTACTTGCTCCACTGACAGGAGTAGTAAAGAGGAAAGACAGCACCTCGAATTAAAGAAACATTATTGGGACTTGCTCTGTTTTGCTTTTTTGCTTCAAAGTTTGCACACAAGTGAGTATGTTAAATCTAGTTTCTGTGTGAGGGAGTTGGGGCATAGAAGTTGCTTGGGAAGCAGCAATACACATTAGTACCCAATGTGTTGCTGCTTTACCAGACGAGACTGGAAGTCTAGGAAGGCATGGGTAATTGTTTTCTAAAATTTTCATTATCATTTCATGCAGTTATCAAACAGAACCCAAGTACTGACTTCTTCATTTCACAACTTTGAATCTTTCAAAGGTGTGTTTTTTCCATTTTCCCTGGAAAGCAAACTGAATTCCTCATACATCTGTGAAATGTTCGTGTTGAATTGCTCACTTTTATACTCAAGAATGTGTGTGTTGTGAATGCAAGCTCAAGATACTGCTCAGTTTTTCTAAGGGCTTTAGTTTTAGTCATATTTGATTAGTCTCTAAACATTGTAAGAGTAATTTGAATATTCTTTCTGACAATATTTTATTTGAATTGTGTTTATCAGTTTGGATAAATATCGGTTGACTTTGAGCATTATATTGGTTCCTCAACTGATTATATACAGCAGATATTAAAAACAACAAAGTTTACTCACACAATATCTGCAGTCAAAATAATGTTACATAATAATTGTATAAAGATTTAAACCTACAATAAGTACAGATCCTTTTGTCTGTGTGTGAATAAACATGACTAACCTTTCCATATACTAATTTGGATTTGAAAAATACTCCCTTGTTCCAAGATTATTCTGAAAGCTAAATACCAAGTTTTTACATAGTACCCCTTAAACAACTCTTTTTTTGTTTTTGCAAAGTTCTTAATCTGAATCTCTTCACCTTTAAATCACTTTGCAAATTTTTCTTAGCTGACAATTTTAATGTCTAGATGCTACTTGGAGAGGCAGCAAAGGTATAAATACAAAATGATA
>JACBWW010000003.1:3846988-4006988 GCA_020086605.1 Lanius collurio
TTTTCTGTGACTAAAAGGTATTCTTTTTTTTTTTACTCTTTTTTATTTTAAATTTCTTTTTTGTTTGTTTGTTTGGGGTTTTTTTGTTTGTTTGTTTGTGGTTTTTTGGTTTTTGTTTTTTGGGGTTTTTTTTGTTTTTGTTTTTGTTTTGGTTTTGGGTTTTTTGGGTTTTTTTGTGTGTGTGATGGTCCATGCACATTCCTCTTCTAGGTAGGCAGACCTGGATGGCATTGTGTGATTGGCTGAATATGGTTTGTTGCTTGAGCTTCCATCATTATTTAAACATCCTCAACCTTTCCCCCATGCCATAGCTGTGAAGAAGAGTAAGTTAGTTCAATACACAGCTAGGTATAGTGAGTCTACTTGCTCATGAGTGTCTCAGAGCAGTTTTTAAATTAATTTACACTCTCAGTGGGGAACAAAACACCTAAGGTAGAATCAGAACAGCCAATGTTTATCAAGACTATTTTCTCAACATGTCCTCCAATAATTTAGACTAATGCCACATAACTTTTGATAACATCCAATACTGAGTTCCTTAGACTAAGCTGGGGAGAAGATTTCTATCTAATTGCAAAAATCAATAAATTAGGCAAGCAAAAACATCTCTGCACCTTTGTATTTGACCTGATGGTATATTTTAAATGGGTGTTTGTGTTAAGTACTGCATGGTTCCCTATATTTGCCTTGGCACAAAAAAATGTTATGGTTTTATATTTTATACCTGAGAAAGACAAGATGACCTTGAAATTAAAGTCCCTCATAATTCACTGAAAAAATGGGGCAGAATTAGGACTGCATAGGCAAATTTTTCTTTTCCAAGTGTCAGTTAAATATTTATGTTCTCTCAACATATTTTTATTAATGAAATCTCAATATATATATTAACATATCTTTGTATGGATATGCATATGCATTGCATAGGGCAAAACACAACATGGTGACAGAGGGGATAGGGAAGTAGACAACTTGCAGAGGGAGCACTGTTTATGATGTCTTCTTAAGCAAGATGTGATGAACAGACAAGTGAATTGTGCAACATATCCCACTCACATAACAAGAAAGTCTTTACTTTTGTTTATTACTTTTGGCATAAGTTACAGAAGCATGTTTCATTAATATTTTAGATTTTCTGTAATACTTTGAGGTCATACAGTTTGGGCTTTGCTGCATGTTTTTAATTTTCAAATTCATGTTTTAAAAAAATTCAACTGGAAAAGTCAAAATAATTTACAGACACTCTTTAAGGAAACTAAAAAGTAACCTTGTGAAATTAAAAAAAGAGTATTATCACTAATTAGGTTAAGAAACGGCACAACAGAGATATTTATACTAGTTCTTACAAATCTAAACTTACCCCAGGTCACACAAGAAGGCTGTGTAGAGTCCCAAATAGAATTCACCTCTCCAGACTTGCACATTTGTTCCTCAATGATGTTTATGTCTGTTTGGCATTAGGTATGGTCATAAAGTGATCAATTTCATTGGCTATTTAACATTATTCAAATGGGGAAAATGAACTGGATTGCTAGTCTTTTTCAAATAAAAGGAACATAATATGAAACTGGTCATTATTCATTATCAGTTAAACAAATATAAATACTTCATAGATCTTTTTATTCACTTTGTATTCATTTAAGGCCAAATTTTCAGCGCAAGGGATCACACACACAGGTTTGCCTATTTATCTGCACACCAGGATTGGCACAGAGAAATGAGGTGATTGTGTATGGAAACTGGTAGCTGGACATACAGTAATCTGACCCACACACTTTCAGGAAAATGGTTTTGCATTTTATACAGGGGTGTGTTAGGGAAACATATGAATATGCAGACAATTTACTAGATGTCTACTGGGAATAAAATACAGCACAGAGGAAAAAGTCTAGGAGGTTCCTGGAATGTCTGGAAGATACCTTCCTCTCAAAGCTGGTGAGAGAGTCAGCTAGGCATGTCGTTTGTGAACAGAGAAGGACTTGTGGATGACATGATAGTTGGAGCCTGTCTTGGGTACAGAGATCATGAAATGAGAGAGGTTTTGATTCTTGGATAAGTAAGGAGGGATGCCCAGGGAAGTGGCTGAGTCACTACCTCTGGACATATTTAAAAGATGTGTAGAGTTGGCACTAAAGGACATGGTTTAGTGGTGCTCTTGGCTGTGCTGGGTTAATGGTTGGACTTGATGATCCAAAAGGTCTTTTCCAAGCGAAATAATTCTATGAAAATTTTGGAAATTTTTCTCCAGCTTTTATTGGTGATAAAATGGAAATCAGGCTTTTCTTCTTTTGAGGAAAATACATCCAAAAACTTCGTAACAGTAAAAATAGACTGGATTATCTCTTGAACTGACTTTTTTTCTCACAATAATTCTTTTGGTTTTCCTGCAAAATACACTAGAGTTTTATATGTTTTGTTAGTTTTAAATGAAGTTGTTAAAACAAAAAGTACTTTCAATTAGACCACGCAACTTTAATGATGAAAAGGGTTAAATCTTCTCTTTCTAGCTTATGTACATATCAAATAGAAAAACAAGTATTTGCTTTTGAAATAACCCAGTGATAAAGATCCTGGTAGGTTTAGTTCAAATAATCTTTCCATGAAAAATTGTGCAAATTAGCTCTTAAATATAAAGTTTATGCTTTATTTTTCTGCTAGGATCACCCATCCTTAAGTCTGTCCCTCCTGGCAATCTGCATTCTCAACTGGCTGTCCCATCTCCTATTAGGAACAGATTCATACCTCAGCAGTACAAGGTGCTGGATAAAGCAACAATGAGGTATGACTATCATTCCTTTTCTTTTTAAACACATCTTTACTCATTAGAGTACATAAAGAAGTTAGGCCCAAGAGCCCTAAAGAAAGAGGATAAAGTATGCTTTCTCATCTTCCTCAACCTCATCACTTTTAATCTATTGAATTTGTTTATTCTCTTCTGATGCACATTGTTAAGTGCATTTAGAGAAGTATTTTATGCATGGTTATTTTGTGACTAGTGTGATAGACATCACTTTTTATTAGTTACAATTGCAAAGATGTTCATTAGAGATTTTGGGTGTATTCTTTATCAAGCTCTCATATTTCACTGAGTCATTCTTGTTAAATTCCTTCCAATTATGTAAGCTAAGGAAAGGATGGCTCTGCAGTGACATTTGCACTCCATGTGTTGGTTTACAACCTCTTTAATTATAGCCAGTCTCTAAAGCACTTCCACATACCCTTAAATATAGCTGATCCTTTTTATATAATTTCATTTGGCTGTTGGAGTTTGGAGAATATCCAGTAAAGCACTCCAGCAAATTCAATGAAGTACATACTATAATTAATATAGAGTCCAATAATGATGGTAAACTGGTCTTCCTAGAGAACAGCCAATAAGACATCATGATTTGGCTATTGGCATGAATATTTTTTGTGAATTGTTTAACCACAGTAGCTTAGAATTCACCCTGATTTAAAATATGAGGTTTAAATACTGTGCTGTGTATACAAATTGTATCAAGGATACTATACCTTAAATGTATGAGTAAGCATACTGCAAATTTATATTACTACTTGTCCTCTGCTGTAGCTGCAGAGGATGAATTAACATGTTGTTTCACTTCAAGGTTTAGCTTTACATTTACTTCAATAGCAAAAATGCCAGAGAGATGCACTGAGCTGCATTGTAATTCAAATATTTGTTCCAGTATTTTTATTCATATGTGACTGTGCATAGAGGAAAAAGAAATGGTATCTTTCATCAACAGCCATTAAGTAAAATCAAGCAGTTAAGGCAATTTCACTTTTTGACATATATACTCACTTAAAATATCTATTCTATATGTCAAACCAGATATTGTAAAAGTGGATTTTAATGGGAATAATGTATCTGACTTTATTTTAAGTGTACCTATCATTCTGTATTTGACAGGCAGCATCACAAGGCTTTCTAACACGCAATAATTTTGTCATTCTTCTCTGTAATGACCTGTCCACCCAGAAGTATCTCTAAACTAGAAGAATGAATCTCAGTCTGAAGAGAAAAATAAACTCCTCAGAATCAGCTTCTTTTCAAGATGCTTCCAATGTTATTATTCCATTAATAATGCATTTTTAGTTGTCAAAATTGATCAACATCATAGTTTTTTCCTAGATACTGTTTATTATAAATCACTTCATAACAATGCATTATTTTGAGGTGACTAAGAAACAAAACCATTCACTGTCAAAGGGAATTAACAGTCAGGAAGCTATAGTCTTTCAGATGGGGAAATAAGAAAATTAACATACAGAGATCTGTTTTAAAATATCAGTATGTACTTGTTGGCATAAAAAATGAACAATGTGTAGCCAAGCAGAGAGATTAAAGTTACCTGAAGCATTTCCTAATTGTTCTTGTTGGCTAATTAGAAAGTAATATTTGAGCAATAATAACTTTTTTCTACAGTCTCAGGGTTTGTATCACACAAGATTATTATATCAAGAACCCTCTCAGGAAATCAAAATTGTTTAAATCAAACTTTGCTATTTTAACAACATTTTAATCTTATCCTCAGACCTTTTAAAATCTTATTGTTTACCAGTTACAATAAGAATTCAACCTCCACATGATGTTTATGTATGTTGAATGAGGGGAGACATTCCATCAGAGAGATCCCCACTGCTAGAACAGATGGGCATTGTCTCAGTACTGTTAAACAGGGCAATGTGGAACATTTTATTCCACACATAAAGCAAACCCAGTAAAATTAGCTCTTTTCACTGCTTTTGACACTTTGGTGGAGAAAATCTCCTCTCACCTAGGGAGATGAGTATAAGACATCTGAATCAGTTTTGACTTGGGGAATTCTGTATGTAAAAACTGACATTTTCTTTTTTTCAGCTTCCCACCCAGTGCCCCAGATTCCTATAAAAACCTGTTAAATGCTAGTGAGAAAAAATCAGGACGTTCCACTCTCTTTTGTCTCACATTAAAAAACCTCAATATTTTCACATTACTTTATATTTATAATTTCCATTTGAGAAATTATGGTTATCTTCTGCTGCTCATTAATGAGAGCTTTTGCCATTTAAATCCTAGATTTCAAGAGATCTTCGGGAATTTGCTCAAATGTAATTACTAAAGATGGGACTCTCAATTACAAGGAGATTGTGTTACACAAAATGCAGCAGGTACAAGTCATTACCAAAAAACAAAGTCCAGACATTCTTGTGTGCCAGTCTTGATCCCCAATAATATATCCTAAAGAGCTGAGGAGCATCTGAGAGAAAAATAGCACAGAAATCATAAACTACAGTTGTTACTGATATATTCTGAACTGTCAGGATGCTTGGTTGGTAATTAACCTCACAGTTCCAAAAACAAAATCCAGAAAATCTCAAAGAATTTTCCTTGAAGTCTGCAAAGTGGAGGTGACAATTTATGATCCACAATTTTGGTAAAACAATTTTGAGAATCTTTTTCTCATCCCTGAACATACCAATGAATGGCTTCCACTTTTTCTTGCATGCCTCAGGCCAAATTGGTACCAACTGGAAAAAACAAAACAAAAAAAAACCCATAAAACTTGCATTGAAACCTTTCTTGTAAGGAATACAAATAACACAAATGATAACTGCCTGTCAGTTATATCAGGTTAATTAAACCTTTTTTAAGTAACAATAAAGAAGATACGATAAAGATATTTTTCAAAAAACTACTACATTCTGCCATACAGGCCTAATTCACCACACAAGATTTGTTCAGCCAATCCTTTAAGTAAGTCAAAAAAGCAACCTTTGATATAATCTGGTAATTTGCTCGAGTCCTTCATAGAGCTGCTTTGCCCTCCTTGTTCCATGGTTATGTCAGAGTTAGGAAGAAAGACTTGACCTTTTGTACCTGTACCCAAATAGGTATGTGTTTTCTTAATTCAGTTGGGCAAATTTATCCCCATATCCCACTAAATTGTTTCCTCTTGTAGCCGGATAAAGAAGAGACAACAGCTAAGCGAATATTTCATCTCCTTCAGTAAGTTTATTTCTGAGCTAATCTTAAAGCTTCATTCAAATATTGTAATGTTTTTATTCAAACCACCACCAATACAATCCAGTCTGTTTCAGTTTATTACCAATCAATACCCAAACTGGAGTGCTGTAACTAGAGTCCCAATAAGTAGAAAGGAACTCCTGCCTTAAAAAATAAACCACTACAAAATCCCTAAAGGAAAATGTTTGTGTATTAAGTCATCTATCATCCCAGATTCATGCCAGGATGTTTAAAATGTTCTCTTCCCCATTGAAATACTTTTTCTTGGGTATCTTTTACCACAGACAGAATCTCTTGCAAGCAGGATGCAGGATTGCATGTAGCTTATGAGTACATAGCTGTTCCTTTTTTTTTTTTTTTCCATCAAGGTCTGATTTAACTTTTCTTGTCCTGCATAGAGATAGCTAATATAATCTCTCACAACCCAACAACATCCATCTGGCATAAAGGGGGATAAATGTCCTATAGTGGTGCTCCTTAAGGCTGGACCATGGGACAGATCCCTTGAAGGCTACAAGGCTCCTTTGGGGAAGTATTGAACAAGAAGCAGCAGCAGCTGAAGCCAAGGGTGATTGGTGTGCTGTGTGACATGACTTTCACAAACCACTCTATATGGCTGTACATTTTGACATGCTCTCTTGATCAAATTAACACAGTTGCAAACAACGAAAAGCAATGCTTCTTATTTAGCTATAGAAAATAAAAAATCTATATAGAACTTTTATCAGTGTTTGCAACTGATTAAAAAAAGCTAGTTAAAAATAATTCAGCAGCTATTGAAAATTCTCTTATGAATGGCAGGAAATGCTAGGTTAGTTTTCACCAACATTAAAAAAAAGTTGACAAAAGCTTGTTTTTTTTAATTAAAAAAATATGTTCCATTCTGCACCCTGGGAAAAGGTAACCATTTTCATCTTAAAATTATTCATGATTTTAAAAATTTTGCTTGTCTTTTGACTAAATGTGATACTGCAAGAACTAAGGTCTTCACAATTTTTAATCCTTTCAAAACTGTCAAAGAAATATCTGAGAAACTGCATATGCTGCTAACAGTGCATTGCCAAGCACACAAAACTCCCTGTTTTCTTTCTTGCTCTCTCCTTTAAGATATTCAGACTAACTTGGGCAGCCTAGGACTCTTGCACAATGCATGCTAACCTGAATATTTAACAGTCATCTGTGCTAGTTAAAGTTTAACAATAATTTTTCCCATACACTTTTTCCAACTTAGAAAAGAGGGTTCAAGTTTGAAAGAGTGCTTTGATTTGTACAAGAACACAGTAGCCTGTTGCACGCCATTCCGATCTGAGGGCTGTCACTTCTTCCAGCCATCAAGAGACTTCTGAAGAACCAGAAACCTGTCAAGTACTACTCTCTGTCAAAAAGCAAAAAGAAAATACACATTTTGATCTGGAAATTCATCTCAGACCAGGTACATCGGCTTGCTGATGACAATTGCCTCTCCACAAGTCTATAATGTTTTTGTTGTATGGTTACAGGAACCTTGTATCTTGTATCAATCAAAGTGTACTCAAGTATATGACAAGATGCTGAACTTAAGAACAAGCCTGAAGTCCCAGCTGGTTTTCAAGTTAAGTAGAATGCGAAAGAGGTAAGAGTTTCTGACCAGAAAATAATTGTCTTTTGGTAGGAACTGTACTACCACAGGAGGCAGAAATAATGTGAAAAAAAAAATCCGGTCAGAACCTATTTTCACATATTTTACAACTAAGATATTTAGAATAAAATTCCCCAAATAATTTCAGAAATAATAACCATGACAAGGTAATGACAACCATTTAAATTAGAAGTGTAGAGTTACCTCAGAGCTAGCACTGGAAGTGAATTATGACAGTACAAAATGATGCTGATGCCTTTAGAATATCACAGGCTAAGCAGCTGGCCTAAGAACAGTTGACCAAAGAAGGTCTCATCTGCTCAGGATAAAGTTTATTGTGACAACTATTACTATCAACAAATAAACTGAATCTTTTGAAGACAGGACTTAGACATCACAATGTAAGAGCAACTAACTAGTCATAGATTTGTCTGTGTTGGAGCTTTAGTTAGATACATGTGACTTTTAAGAAAATTAATTCTTGTAGAGGACACTGCAGAGTTCTCTTCTTCAAAGACTTGTAATTCTAGGGGTAAATAAGTACTTACTAATCAATGAGTACAAACCCCTTGGAGGATATGCAACACAAATATTATTAATAAGAGTAGATATTCCATATGCATGTGTTTGGTTCAAAGGAGAGAAACTTCCGTAGCTTTTTAACTGTGATAAGAAGTAATTGTATTACATATGTATGTGCAAAAAAATTGTTGCTGAAACACTTAAATTTGAGATATGGGAGAAGGGGCTTCACCCACACTTACAAAACTAAAAAAATTTCTGTAGCAAGGACCTTCCCCAGCTGATCCCTGACCAGTGCAACTGGTTAAGCAGGTTTCTCCAGTGGTGATTATTTATTCTTTGTCTGCATTCTTCACCTCACAAGAAGGCAGTCAGCAGCATGGCTTCACATCAATTGGTTCATGGGAATGGTACCTAAGTACTCTAGTGCCTTTTCCTCAGATCTCTTAGTTGCTCAAGAAGAACTACCACATAAGTGCTGATAGCATTAAAATTGCAAGTAGACCATGTCCTTGAATCAGTCCTGTTGACTTTCTTCACCCAGTGCATTTCCATAGGTGCAGTTGCTGTTTGTTGCCACCCTTCTCTCTTGCAGCAATGTCTTTACCTGTGGGCTTAAGCAGTACTCTTGTCCACTGCCAAAAAAAAAAAGAAAAAAAAAATTATGTGGTATAACTCAACAGGCTGCTTTGCAAAAATTATTTCAAAGGCACTTTTCATGTGAAACTGAAATATACTTCAGAACAGCCAAGCTGCTAAATAATTCTTAAAAATTTTGGTTCAATGACTCTGTTGGGTTTTTTTATCGGTGCTAACTTCTCTTCTGATGTTAATCTTTTTTGACATAATTGTTTTCCTCTTTCTCTGTTGTTACAGAATACTTTTTCTACCATTTCATTTTGCCTCCTCAGTCATACAGCTTTTACAACACCAAGACGAAACACACAAGCATGTCTTGGCACTGGTGTTTGATTAAGGTCAGCAATAGAAGCCTCACACCCAGAAGCAGTTAGCATGAGGATATCAAATAAAAGCAATGAAAATGTACTGTTTTGGAGGTCTGTTTTGGCTAAATGAAATATTACTTGACTGCTGTAGCATCCCAGCTCCACAGAAAGCAGTGTTAAGTGTGTGTAGTACTGAAAAGATCTGGCAAATGCAGAAATAAGGACAACTTAAGGATATAGTTCACAGTGACATAAAATCCAGAAGGGTAATTGTAAATGTTATGGTGGTCTGCTTATGTATGTTGGTCAGAGCATGGTGCTAAATAACACCAAAGTCCTGGGTTTGATCCCAGTAAGGGCCATTCGTTTAAGAGTTAGACTTCATGATCCTTGTGGATCCCTTCCAACTCAAAATATTCTGTGGTTCTGATAACATCTGATATATTCTTACTATGTTCATATTAAAACATTCATTTTACACAACTTGATCTTTGCCTTCTTTATCAGATATATTGCTCTGCTTTCCATCATTGGCCATATATTATTTTTCAAATAACATAGATACCCACACCCACACTAATATTACATCTGAGCTTACCATAACTTCTGACTGTTCAACTGCCAAAAAAGATCCATATTTATATTATACAAGGCAAGGATCTCTTTATACAGCCAGCAAGGGCTGCCCATTCCTACCTACTTGTAGGTAAGATACAGGCATCGTTAAAACTAGACGTTTAGATGAAAAGTCAAGACAGTAACAGGGTGTGGCAACCCTCTCAGTTATCTATTTTTTCTTCCTTGTGCCTCCTCTCTAATTCTTTAGTCAAAACACTCAATTCTCATTTTCCTTATTTTCTGCCTGCCAACTGTAGACTTCTGTATTGCATGGAGTAGGACCTGCATGTGGTGCCTATGGAGGCCACATAGCCATTATTTCAATTTTGCACTTTCAAAGATTTTACTCATATTTTTCTGATGACAACACGATATCAGGATTCTCTTTTCTTGCCCAAGTTTTCACCATGCAATGTGAGAGGATGCTAAAGAGATCCAGTATAGGTTCAAATGTATACTTGCAAATAGAGACTTGCAGTGCCCCTTTGGAACAGAGATTCCAGAGACACAGAACACCCTCAGAAACCCTCCAAGATGTAAACAGAGACAGACAAACAGGTCTTGGCAGTTCCTCCAAGCAAAAAACTTCACAAACTTACCAATATTTCAAGTTATGACATAGAGTATTACATAGAATGGAAAATGCCTAAACCTGATCACCTTTTACAGCCCCAAGCTTTGATGTGTCTATCCATCAGCCTGTCCTCACAGGTAATTTCTCAAAGATAATGTAGTTAAATCTTAAAATAAACAAAAGTTATAGATGTTTTTTTTCCATTTCTGGAGAAGTACTTTTTAATGAAACAATATCTTTATAACTGACAGACCTGGGATTTTCCCAGAACAACAAAACTGTTACCAGGACTCTAGAACTCTTAAATGTGTATGATTGCAGGGCATTTCAAGTAGGGAGAACTGACACATCACTTTTCAGCAGTAGCAGTTCCAAAAATGCAGTGTCTTCATTAGAAACACTATGTCATACAGGGATAAGGTAAAATAGACACATTTGTCTGCTGCTCAGTAAAGGTTGCAGGCAGATTAATTCATCTGTTCTTCTCTAAGGCCTTTTCTCTCTCACTGTCTGACTCCAGCAATTGAAGTGACATACTGCTAATGCAGAAAGCTTACCTTAAATGCTCCCTGCCCTTTCCCTACTCAATACCACAATCGTACCATGCCTGGGGAAACACTCTCAAGAGAGATCTCCCATAACCACTGGTCTCAAGATCAACTAGAGATTCCAGTCAGCATGGTAAAATAGATAAAAGCTGCCAACCATGGCCATGCAAGGCATAAAAGTCTGAGGAGCCTAGCAGAGCTACCTGAATTGTGGGGAGTTTAAATGAATGACAAAATTGCTCTTCAGTCTCAAAAGACTGAAGAAATTCCATCAGTATTCCTTTCTTCCATCCTCTAAAGGCTTTAATGGCATGCTTAGGAAAGTTGGACTGTGGATGATCCTGAAGAGTTTTCCCAGTGAGTGGAGCTTGCACAGTTTCTGTCATGAATAGGAGAATAGGCAAAAGCAGACTGCAGAAAAGTAGGGTTCCTTCAGGAAAGAAGTGTCTGGAACAAAAAAAAAAAATCACAAGCTCCTTCACGTTTGTTTTTCAGTCAGGTCCTCAAAGTGATGATGGTGTTCCCCATAGAGGCTTCCTTTACTAAGGGCTGCTGAGGGATCTCATGCTATTATGGCCACAATCAGACACAGCAGGGGTGTCAGAATGCACTCCATTTTCATCACCACCTGCCAAAGACCCCAGTGTGTGCTTTCCTTCCTAAGATGAATAGGAAAGAAGAGAATGAAAAAACCTTTGGGATGCAGAGTTGAAGATGCAAAGGATCAATGATGATTACAGTCATATTTGAAAATAGGGCTTGTGGTGCTTAACACAAATGATCACCTTTTGAGGTAATGGTTGCGCTTTTTTTTTTGCCAATGTGCTGGGAATAATTTCTTCAATTTGTATGTCTGTTGTTTTCCAATCTGTGACAGTGCTTCAAGCCTAAAATAACACAAAGACTTACATTTAAAATATTTTTTTTATGCAGCCCTCTTAATTTTGAGCCTTGCTTCAGGGGCAAAACCACAAAGATTGAATGAAATCATTGCACTGAAGTAGTAAGAGAGAAGATACCAAACATGGACTGTTCCATCCCAAGTCTAGCCTATAGTGATAAATCTTTGAAAAGCAAGCACACTAAGGAAATTTCCAAACATTAAAGAAATGTTCAAAGAGAAAAGGTAGTTAGTGTAATCAGGCAGACATCTGTTTTTTGATATCAGGGTCTCACTTTCCTTTAGATATCCTGCTTTTTGGAGCAAATATAATACTTAAACAGAGTCTGAGTGGTTGCATTATATGTCTGACTGTCTCAGGATGTCTATTCTGCACATTTCCATCAATATTATTTTAATTTTAGATTTGTGCATTTCAGAGCGATTTACTGCTAAGGGAAACCACCCATTTGGGTCATAAGATTCATTCCAGAGTCTGATGCCAACATTTTGTGGATGAGCTGGAGATTCCACAGACAAGTATGATACCTCAAGAAAGAAAAGAAATGAAAATTTTTCATATACGCTCAGGTGGTCCCTGATCTGCAAGATGTTCAGCTACATGTTTGTGCTAGACACAGAGTGCCAGAAGCAGTCTGGTAATTATGTTCTATGAGAGCTAACTCCTCTAAACTCTCCAGATGAGCTACCTCAGAGAAGCTCACACTGTCCTGGGTTTCACATAGTCTGAGCTGTCAAAGGTCTCTGATTAGCAAGGCACACCTCTGCCTACACATTCATTTGGCCAGAACCACTTCTCAAGTCCTGTTACTCTTTCCTCCATTCTTGGCTGAAGATGCCAAAAGGATGAAAAGATGACAAGCAGAGAACCCCAATGTCAGCTGAAGAAAAAGACTGTAAGATTTATCCTGCGCCAGATCTCAGCCTGCTGTGATTGGTGGATATTCTAATGCCTGAAGAAAATGTGTGCTACGAGGGTGCTGAAAGTATAAGCAACAGGCATTAAAAACATATATTAAACTTTCTATTAGATATAGCTTCAGCAACCTGGTTTTCTGTATTTTCTAATTTTCCTTTTTTTTTTCTTGTCTCCTGAAAGCCTCAAAGAATTTCATGCTATGATATCCCAATGTTATCAATGAATGTTTTCAGAAATAACAGCTCAAACCCATGACCTACAGGATCTTATTAGAAACAGAGATACTTGATGATCATATTCCATTTATTATTACAACTTGAAGTATGTTAGATTCAGAATTTTTAATCCACTTGATGTGCGCCATGTTGATTTTATATCCCTCTTAACCAACTGTGCTGAGTTTGGCCTGAATAGAGATTCTTTTCTTCACAGTAGGTAGCAGGGGTCTATGTTTTGGATTTGTGCTGCAGTGTTGATAAAAAGGACATTTTTTTAGTTGTTGCTGAGCAGTGCTTACACAGAGGAAATGTCTCTTCCACTTCTCATACCACACCACCAGTGTGGCTGGTGGGCATAACAAGAGGGGACATGGCTGGAACAGCTGACCCCAGCTGTCCAAAGGGATATTCCATAGCATATAGCTCAGCACATGCAGCTGGGGAAAGAAGAAGGAAGGAGGTGTGATGACTTTGTCTTTCCAAGTCACCATGATTTCTGATGGAGACCTGCTTTCCTGGAGATGGCTGAACTGCTACCTGCCCATGGGAAGGGGTAAATGAATCCTTGCTTTGCTTTGATTGCGTGCATGGCTTTCACTTTACCTTTTACGTTGTCTTTATTTCAACACTTGAGTTTGTTTTCTCACTTTTCTAATTCTTCCCTTGTCACACTGTGGGGGGAGTGAGTGAGCAGCTGTGTGCTGCTGATTTGCTGGCTGGGATAAAACCATGGCACGAATGCATTCTGTAGCATGAAATCAAACGTTCTGTAGAAGTCTAAGTATATTGTATCAACATTATTACCTTATCAACCCAACTTGTAATCTCACAAAAATATCAAATTAGTTTGACAAGATCTATTTTCCATAAAACCACATTGATTGGCATTAATTATATTTCCCTCCTTTCATTATTAATCGAGTCTCATACCAGTCATCCCATTGTTTTCCTCAGGACTGATGTCAGGTTAACATGACTGTATTTACCCCATTTTTCTTGTTTACCCTTTCCTGCCTTTGTTCATTTTCTTATAGACTCCTAGGAGTTCCCTATTGTTCACATAATTATTAAAAGATTCTTTTTGCATTAGATCTGAAAGATCTCTTCTTCACAGCTAAATATTCTTTTCTCCTTGTATCCTTTCAATTCCTTTACCAGTGTTCTGTTTTCCTTGCTTCTGTATTTGTTTCAATTAAATTCTCCTTTCTTTCAGCAGTTATGCATGTTTTTATTATTTTTCTAGCTGCTTTCATCCTCACTTTACTGTTGTTTTCATAACCCCTGGTTCCTTCTTTCCTTAGTTCTAACACTGGCACTTCAGAGTCTAGTGAAATGTTATCAGGAGGTTTCCTATGATTATTTGTTTTTTGTGATTCAGTCCTTTCAAAAGATGTCCTTCCTAATTATTTTCAGCTTTAAAAACTTGATCATTTGGCTAGGATTCCAATTCCATAAAATAATAAATAATTTAATAGGAAAGCCTAACTTTTTGATATCCACAGCAGATTCTGGACCTGGTGTTAAGGCTGCATTTTTCCACTAGTGTGTCTGCAGAAACAGGGTTTGTCAAAGGCAGAAGCCCATCTTAAGCAGAAAATTAGTTGAAACTAAATGATAATCAGTCAATGAATGGAATTATGATTGAAGATCTAGCCTTTCTAGAGCTTGGTCATACAAATTATGTTCTCAAGCATTACCTTTCATTTATAGCCTTCCTCCTAAAGACTGGTGCTTACATTTGCTCTTCCCAAGAATTATGTAACCTTTCCTCTTTTTTTTTTCCCAAAAGATGACCAGTGTTTGCAATGACTTTTCTCATAACTTCTTATCAGCAAAAGATCTCGCCCAAAGAAAAGGTTAAAATCAATCTAGAAGACTTTAAGCTTAAATATCTCAGTCAGCACCCAAATCTTGGTTTCACATATAGTTTTTAATTTCATTGTCTTACATCAGTCATCCAAATAAAGCTAACACACAAAATGGATGCAATTACAGAAGCAGAGACCAAAATGTGGAGTTATGGCTGACTGTGGTCTTACTATACTGTTGGAGTGATGCCTCATCTCACCTTCAGGCTTCTGGTTCCATAGATGTGGCATTCGTGTCTATTTTTTCTACAGGAAATGTGAATTCTCTGGTTGGTACTACCCTATAACCAATGCATGAGAGCTTTCTTTGGAGAGTGCAAGAGTGAGCCCTTTCTAAATACAGCAAAACACAGTAAAATCTCACACTTCCTGAGTGATAAAGCCAGTGGGGGTTCAATGGTGTATAAAAGAAAGACAGCTTTTGAAACTGCTTTTTTCTTCTGTGAATACCCTAATGTTGTTAGTTTATTTTTAATTTCTAGATTTTCCTCTATAATTTAAATTATGCTTGAGGTGATTAAGGTGTTGTCTGCTTAATTTCTAGAAGTAAGTTCCTCAGGGTAAATATAACCCTATTACACAATACAGAAGTGGAGGCTCAGGGAAGCTTTTGCTTTGGAATGAAAAGCAGTTTATGAATAGAGGCTATCTTGAGCTAGGCAATCACCTACCTCATGTAGGATTTTTGGGCTGCAATTTTTGGATTTTGACACTCAAAACCTTCCTATATTCCTGACTTTTTGTCTTTATTTTGAGATCTGGTATGAGGTATGAGAAAAACAGTGCTTCCAACAGCAGGTGCTTTGTGGTAAATGATGTTTTTTTGACAAAGTCCCCGTGGTTATCAGGTGGCTTTTGCAACATCTAGCCCTTAACTAGGATTTGGGAAGCAATCTACCTCTAAGTTTGATTGTTTGGTATGAGGAACTAGTTTGATGAAAGATTAGAACTAATATTTGCTTTTCCATGAAAGACAGTTTATGGCTTCATTGTAAAAGGCAGGAAATCTGAGAGTCATGTTTCTGATATCAAGTTAACAGCAGAGGCTGTGAATCATTTCAGTTCAATTGCATGAGGTAACAACATTGGCAGTCTTGTTTTGGGGGTAGCTTTTCTCAGTCATTAATGCAAACATGGCAATTTCACTCCAAAATACCTCAGGTACAGCAACGCACTCCTTTGAAATGTCTGTTAAATCAGATTATAGTAGGATATTTAATCAGCTATATATCACATGTGGAGTACATTACATCTGAACTTCTAAAATATTCTTTATCTTTTAGGTGAAATTTGAAAGTTTTGTTTTGATTTATAAAATACTATTTATTGTGACTTATACTCTTCATAAAGTCCTACTTAATATCTGACTTCGACTCAGCAAATGAAATCAGCTTGGCTTAACCAGACAGCCCTCAAGGACTCAGGGTGGAAGACTTTTAGGGCCTTTAGCTTCCGGTGGGTATGCAGTAGTACATAGACTAAAGATTCAGATCTTCTGGATATATTGAAAAGCCTGTGTAATTACTGAGGCTTTCTCAGAGATAAAGTATGTGAAGTGTTGTGAGAGGAGCATACAACTACTATTGTTTACATAATGCCACTGTAGATCTTTTTTGTTTGTATGTACATATTCATTTCTTTAAATTGCATCCCTCCATCATGATAGATACACACTGTAAAGTAAATATGCTCTTTCACCAAATTTACATTCTTAAAAACATTTTTAAAAGATGACACACAAACTTACCCAAATGAATTGATGGCTACATAGACTGAGACCAGGCTGTTTAGTCCAACCTGAGAGATGACCTGCACATTTTAGCTTTTTCCATCTAAGGACTTGAATATGATTTACTGTCTTTCTACCCACTGAAGAGTTTTCAACCACTGAGTTTTTACAAGCATACATCCAGGACTTCTGACTCACAAATTTCTTATCCAGCTCAATCAGCCTCTATGCAAAGATCCCTTGTTGTGCCCACAGAAAGCCTTTGACCAATTGGACAGCCTTTCAAGAATCATTTATGAAATTCTAGTGTCTGTATGGATGTCACTTTCAAATTAAAATTTCATGTCTTATATGCCTACATACAATTCTAAATTTCAAGGGAAAACCACCAAATTTCCTAAACTTTCCAAAATTTAAATAAATAAATAAGTAAATAATCATGAACAGAGAAAATGTAATTAACAGTTATAAAAAAGTATATCATGTGTGATTTGAGGTTTTTTTCATAAGAAGCAATTTACACTACTTTTACATTTATATTTTTGAGATTTTATAATGATTGGATGCATGGTTTTAACTTAGTTTTAGTAGAAACTGATATACTATATTTTTAGGTTGTTTGGAGAAAGAATGGCTTTTTTTAAAGCTAGACATCATAAAAAACTTTATTTCATCAAGCTTAAAATGATATATTTACTGCTTTTTAAGTCAAAGTTACCACATACATGCTACTTTGTTTTAATTTTACAGAAGGAATTTTATATATATATTTGTATGTATGTATGTATATATACATGCATATATACATCTCCTCTGCTAACGTAACAAAGTAGAAAGGTGGGGGAGACTTCACAGCAGAACAATGTGTAACAGCTGCCTTCCTTTCTCTCAGAAAAGATATAAAGGATTGTTTTTCCTTTTACAGTGATCCCTTAAGTCATGGCAACCTTCTCCAGTTGCCATTAATTCGACACCCTGACAACTTAAAGACAACAGCAGCACATCAGATCTAAAAGGAATTGTGTCTAATTTTCTCTGCTAATGCATTGTATCTGCAGAACTGATACTAAAGGTAATTCTGCACATCATGTCTTGAAACCAGATACCAGGAGGGAACGATGAACAAATTGAAACCTCTTGTGGGAAAGAATTTGACCAAATCCTAGCATTCCGTAGACCATTCACATGAAATTGATAAGACTATTGTAAATCACTCCAGTGCCTTTGAAGAGATGAAAGATATAGACCTGCAATAGTAAATAAGCAATAGGAAAGGAGACATTACTATGGGAAAAGGCTAGTTAATGTTTGTGTTTTTCAGGGAAGATTGCAAATAACAAAATTGACTTTTAAAATAAATACATGCTTATAATTTCCACAGCTATTTCTTCCTCTTCAGCTTTGTTTTAAGCACTGCAATTTCTACAAACATTCGTTACAAAGAAGGCTAAAAGTCATATTCTGTGTTCAGCAACGTGTCTTTTTTTTTTTCAACTAGACCTCTCTCTATATTCCCATATGAAAAATGAATTGGCTTTTTCTTTTAGTACATGGACAAGTATTTACTGCCCCACTCTTGTCTCAGAACTGAAATACAGATGAGACATCCTGAAATAAATACCTCTGTGATGGCCTTCACTGTTCTGCCTACTTTTGATCTCTTTGTAGCTTTTCAGCATAATTAAGAACACTAGCTGTTAATTGCCTCACAGGCTGGATCCAGAAGCCAAGAGAGTGCAGAATGCTTTGAGGTACACCTTACATCAGGTAGTCAACAAACCATTTGATCATTAAGCTAGAGGAAAGTGGGAAAGGTGGGGAGGGGGTAAAATGTTGGCATTGCTGTTCATCCTACACCCTAAACCATCATGTTACAAGCCTTCAGAGACAGATTTTGTTGACTCTAAGTACAGAATTCAACACTGATACAAAGAAAGACTTTATATCATCAAGAATCTCAGTTTATGTGCTTGCAGTTGCTTGGTTTGTTTTGATTTTGGGTGGGGAAGAGAGGGGAAAAAAAAGGATGTAAGAAAGGTAATATTAGCATTCTGCATATTTAAAGTACTTTCAATCCTCTAAATAAAAGATTTCCTGGAAATTTCCATAAAATATTATAAAACTATAACTTAGAAAATGTAGCTTCTTAAAATGCAAATTAATTTAGAGATTTGCTGTGCTTAAACTAGTGGTATGCAAGTTTCTAATATAGTTCAATTGGTGTACACAGAAGAGTGTTCATTAAATAGTAAGAAAAGAAACAGGTAGCAAATATAGCCAGGTACCTCTAACAATCCCTTTCATTTTCTGAAATTGATGAACTAAGTTTTCATTTAGTAAAAAGTGGGTTTTTTTAAATAAGAATCACAAAATTTTTGTGTCACAATTCTTATTTACTATATATAAGTGAAGCCACATTGTTATTTAGCACCATATCTAACACTCTGTGTAGCACATTACTGAAAAAAGCCACAAAATTACTTGTAGCCTAATGATAACTTTTACTTGATTTATGCTTACCATGATATGTATTTTCTCTTAAGAAAGTGGATATCTTTTCCTGTAGGGAAAAAAAAATATTTCTAATTGAATCTAGTAAAATATATCTCTCACCTAATTTCTGGAATTCAGAAATACATATTTACATTGCAAATGGTAAAGGTCAGTTTGCTTAGGTGATTCCCTGGGTTTCTTAAATATCAGTTCTTCCTTTGTTGCATGTTTTCATAGTCAATCACATTACACTGTGGTTTTTAGTAATATTTCTCAAAAATCCTCATGTGATTTCCCATGAAAAGGGAGGATATAATTGGATTTTTAATCCGTAGCTAATCAAGCAACACATTGCATATACTGTTTTAGGTAGAAACTGAGAAGTTCTTTCCACTGCCCTATTATAACAAGACAAGTTTGGATGTAACTTGAAGCAGCAGAAAAATAACAAGGTAAATTCCCAATACTGTATAGATGTTACATGAAAACAATACTCTCCTTTCTTTAAACTGCAGCCAGTGCATAGCCTTTGATGAAGCTCTGGAATAATGGAGTGCCATGGGCTATTTTCTTCTGGTTTCTATAGCTCAATACAGGGCTTGTCTCTTCTGTTTGTTTTCAGCTAATTGCCTCAAGATCTAATAAGTTAGTGATGATGTATGCTGAGCACCAGTGACCCCTTGCCAAAAGAAATATTATGTCGCACCAAAGTTTAAGGAGCTAGGTTTTTATCAGCCAAATATCTTTTCCCTAAAAGGCTCTAATTTCCACTGTGTAGGTTGTAAGTGGCATCCATGATTGCATTGGTTCTTTTAAATGGCTAAGACAGAAATAATACTTGAGGGGGAAATCCACTGTGGAGGCCAAATGCTAACCTGCATGTGTGCTCTTACTTATTGTTGCAAGGCTTGGGTATTTGTTATTCAGCATACCCCAAGGAAATAAAACACTTAAGAAGTGATCAATTTAAGAGGACATTCAACTTAAATTAGATGTTTACTCAGGTTTTTCTCTTTGCATATAATTTTAATGATCTTATTTAAAATGTTCCTTACTTATTTTCTTCTTCTTAGAGCAAAGATATTCAGGGAAAGCAAAGATATTAGCAGTTACTATCAATTATATTGAAAGTTAACATATAGAGATAATTAATAGAATGTTGTTTAGGTAGATAACTTTTGATATAGATAACTGCATTGAACAAAATTACACAGATTTCAAGTTGAAATTAATTTTATTTATTGAAAAATAAAACACTGCTCTTGCAAATTTGAAGTATATCAGGATTAAATAAATTCCAAGGAATGTTTCTGCTATTCTTCAAATTTTATTTTAATAGAAGCAACAGCCTCTTTTTAAGATGCTTAAGAACTGGGCTTCTATGCAAAAAAAAAAAAAAAAAGAAAAAGAAAAAAGAAAAAAAGAAAAAATGAGCATTATAGAAATTACAGGAAAACCAAATAATTTCTTTATATGTGGAGTCATCATCCTACCTTACCAAAACAGTTTCTCATATTACAGGGCAGATCTTACAACTGTCTGAACTTTATAGGACTATTGG
This sequence comes from Lanius collurio, assembly GCA_020086605.1. Lineage (NCBI taxonomy): Eukaryota > Metazoa > Chordata > Aves > Passeriformes > Laniidae > Lanius > Lanius collurio. The sequence continues at coordinate 3,867,512 of JACBWW010000003.1, forward strand.
TGTTGTAATGTTCCCAAACCTAGTTTCCTGGCTTCTCACTGGAAAAGAGAGCCCTCAGCTCAATGGAAATGCCTGCCATGGGAGTCCCAGAAGTCAGCCTGCTGGCAAGTAATTCCTTCCCTTTGCCAAGAGGAGACACTGAGAGCAGGTTTTGCCTTGACCTCAGGGTGAAGCTAAGGAATACTTGCTGGTTGATCTAATGCCTATCCCATCATTTTTTCTCCTCTGCTATCTTGTACACACCCTGCTGCACCATCCTTTGCACTACAATGTTTGAGCAACTATTGAGCTCATTGATCTCACTGCCTGGCAGAGAACTAATGCCCCAAGGAAAGGAAAAAAAAAATGTATATTTTCTACCATGTTAGAGAGCTGAACCTGCAGCTCACCAGAAGGAAAGGCCTTGAAGATGGAAGGAAGAGTAGGCATATTTTTTAAGTTTCAAATTGCTGTGGAGCTGCACCCATACAAACTTTCATTACTTTCATTCTACCGCTTGCACTCCCTGACTCACCATGCCCGGAACATTTCATCCAATGAATGGCGTTGGCCCAGTTTGGTCCAGTGATCGCCTGTCTTAGAGAACTGATCTCTGTAAAATGTCAGAAAAAAAAAGATTTCTCATTAATGTTTGTTCCACACAGTAGGAGGTATGGGATATGGTCCCAGTTCTCTCCTGGAAATGAAGGGATAGGGTCTTCCATTTTTCAGTGCTCAGGTGAGTGCACAGGCACTGACAGGCTGCAAAGCATGGCAACATGAGCAGGTCACACCCCCTTGTGCAATCTCTGTTTCGTATGAACGGTGAAACGTGCACTGCATCAGAGACTGGAAGCCAAGTCTAAAATTATTTTGCCTCAGAATTGTGATTTTGCTATTTCTGTTTCCCTAAATAATCTGTTATCCCACACCACATGGTATGCAGCACAAAGAATTGAAACCACAGCTTCTGCACATAAATCACAGGCTTTGGTGCAGATGATCCACAGGAGAAGGAAGAAATGAAACACAGGTGTCCTACATCCTGTGTGTATGCTCTGGCTGCAGAGCTGTTGCATAACAGGCACTGATTTGTATTTGTTGCATTTGTGCCCATTTGCAGTGGGCCAAATCATTACATGTTCCAGAAAAATGTCTACCACTCTGGGTGTAGTAGGTGGAGGAAATATGAGCCTGAAAACTCTCCATTATTACCTGAGTGCCTAAACTGCTCGGGAATCCCCAGAGAAGAGGCAGTTCTTGCAAGGCCCAGGGACAGGCAGTTTGATGTGAAGGCAGCTGAACTCATAAGAAAAAAACAAACCTATGGATTTTGTATGGCTCTGGGGTCAGATGGCAAATGAGAAGGAATGTTGTGATTCAATATGTTGGATTTAAGCAAGATGCTTTTTAAGTATTATGTCTTTTAGGGCATAGTCAGATGCTGCAGTGTCAGAAGAGAGGTCCAAGAAAAAGAATAAACCAAAACATTTAAATTCTGGGTGAGCTGCTAGCAAAACAAAAACAAAAATAGGCAATATTTTATTTAAATTTGTAACTATATCAGATAGTATCAAGAGTTCTTATCTAATTTTAAATGGGAAGTAGGGAAACTTCTGGGATTTATGAATTAATATCAGGAAATTGGTTGAAACTAATGAAAAGTAATGAATAATGTATAATGAAACAACTGAGTGGCCATGACATGATAGCAACAAAGGCGAATTTGCGCACATCACAATTCTCTGCTTTACAAGGAAATAATAGAAACATATTAACTTGCACTTTCATAATAGCAATAACATTGCTTCTGTATGATATTTAAGCAGTCATGAGGTGAGAGGTCAGGTTCTGCTTTTGGTTGGAAAATAGCTAAGTCAGAATCTAGGTATAATGGCTGTTTTTGGTAGAGAGTAATACTTTAACAGCTAGGTATCTCACAGTTCCTTAATCAACAGTATTTATTATCAGTGGGAAAAGCAAGCACAGTAATTGAGAGGCTTTCATTTGTCACAGGATTTTTTATGTCCTTATATATTCTATATCTAGATACCTATATCTATCTATATAATCTATATCTATATCTATATGTCTATATCTATATCTATATCTATATATCTGTCTATATCTGTATCTATATCTATATATATCTATATCTATATATCATCTATATCTATATCTATATCATCTATATCTATATCAACTATATCTATATCTATCTACAAACACAATTTTCAGTAAGAAAGGGTTAAGAAATGACATGTCAACATTTGCAAATGCCAGTGCTCTTTATATTGGTCAAAATTAGAGAAGACTTTGAGAAGCTTCACAGGGACTTATTGAAGCAAGTTGAGTCGGCAGTTTGATGGTAGTTAAGAGCCAGTGTCTTCCTAATGAAAAGAAATATACTCTGGAGAGATTAATGTAAAGTCAATGAGATTGATGCATGTGCTTAACTTAAGTGCATATTTGACTGCCTTGCTGAATAAGGATGGCATTACATTCTTAAAGTTAATTCACCGCTATACTCATTGAATCTTGAAATCTTAATGATTCTTAACTATTAAAACTATTCCCTATTTAGAGTAATGCTGTATTCTTTTTTCCTTTTTTAAGATATTATGTCATGAAAAAATTCATGTGATTAGCAATTTATTGTGTAATCAGAGAAATGCTGTTAAATAAGAAATTAATAATTTTAAAAAATTACATTGTAGAATTTTATCAGCTATTAGTTGCACTGGAAGGAATCCCCCCAAAACAGCAGAACTGATTTCAGGGTAAGAAACAAAATCCACTCATAAGTCTCATTTTCTAGAGAACACAGTACATTAATTTATTTTTTCTGACACATTATTCCCTCTTGTTTTGGATTAAATGCCCAATATAGCATTTATTTCTTCCTTTATTTTATGATACTGCTAAATACGTATTGTTCCATACTTGAGAACAAGTTGGCAATATAATATGCTAGCATGAAAGAAAGAAAAATATATGTTGCATGCATGAGTCTTGATTATTTGAAACATTGTTTTGTGTAATATGATTTAACCCCTTTTCTGATTGAGATCATGTTTGCTATTCCCTTTGTTTAAAATATGTCTACGAATTCTATTTCTACTGCAAAAATAAATGATGAATTATTTATATATACCAATTATTTATTATCATTTATGCAAAGCTTGTCATATTATGCATGCATAAGGGGATTAAATCACTGTTAACCCATAATGCCTTTAGGGGCATTATATGATAGGCAAAAGGTTGCTTATGTTTACTATTGTAGATAAACATATACATTAAGAACATACATATTGTTTATACAGATTGCCAAGTTGAATATCAGTTCTGTTAGGAAAATGAAGTGTTTATTGAGCAATTTGGTTTCTAAATAATGATCAACTAATCCATTTAATGCACTATACTTTCTCTAGCTTGAAAAGATGAGCTTTTTTCAACTAATGATTCTCAAGTTGAATTTAGTTCAAACCTGTTTAATGGAAGTAGTAAAAGAATGTACTCAAATCTTTTCTTTTCTTTCTTTGTCTCTCCTGAGGCAGTCCCTTCATCAACTAATGATGCATCATTATACCATTACCATTAAAATAAGTCGGCACAATCTACAAAATGTTAAAAGAATATGTTTTCCTATTATTTCCAATAATTGCTATGAAATACAAAGCAAATCCTTAAACAGGTGGAAAGATTGGATGCTGTTGCTTTAAGCAGGTATAGAATGGAAGCACATTTTTGCAGGGTATGGGCCAAAATTAAGTTTAACAGTACAGCAGTAAATACTCCTTATGTTTTGACATCATGCTGCAAAAACAATAAATTATTCTTTTACATTTGCATAGAAATATACTTCTTTCAACTTTGATAAGCAAAAAAATACAAGTCTCTGGTCAGGGTATTCTTGTTCTCATCTTTTCTCCTCCCTCTTTATCAAGCAACATGTTGGTTCCTTCACCTATCCCATTTGAACTCCTAAAGCAGCTTAATTTTTTCTGTTCACTCTGGAACCTACAAGTCCTGAGGATCTGTTGTTTTAGCTGCTGTGGCTCTTTAAAGCTTCCCCTAAGTAGCCAGCACAAACACACAGCAACATATCTTGGAACTGAGAAATTGAAAATAATGAGTCCTATGGCAGCAGAGCTAAGGCCAGGTGGTTAACTGATCTTGACCAACTCATCTGAGAGAAAATGTGTAACTGTTATTGTACATAGATTAGGAAAAGGTCAGGTCAGATAAGCAACATCTTTTCCTAATTTAGACCGACTATGATGAAATCAAAGGTTGCCATTGTCTTCAGCAGAGTTTCTAACTGAACACTGCAGGCTTGATTCACAAAATCCTTTGTATATTTTTAGCTTCAAACTGGGAAGAAGTCCTCCAGAAAGCAAATTTTTAAGGTTTAGCACATGTCCACCTGCTATGGATAACCTGTCCTGAAGCCTCACATAAGCCCTGGAGGTGAGCTCCATGCTGCAAGCACTCCCAGGGATCTAGAGGCTTCAGATCTGAATCCGAACCAAGCCACTTTATGAAACTCAGCCCTACAAGCACATTCTTTTTCACATGGCAGATTAGTGCTAGTAAATCCTAATTTACACTAAATGCAAGTGCAGCCTTGTTTTAGCCATCTGCAATTAAGCAACACACTTTAAGACTCTCCCCTTGTTTAGGTTGATTTGATATCAGAACGTTGTGCTGGTTTATAGTGACTTTTTCTGATTAAAACCAATACAAGTGAGATCAAAATCAAGTCCACTGACTGTAAAAAGCTAAAGAATGTATTAAAAGAAAATGTAGTTGGAGGGCAAGTAAAATCTCTGGCTTGTTTTTTTAATTAATATTTTCTTTTTGTGACATAGCCCCAGGCATCCAAATATATATTCTTCTAATCCCACTTGACCTCAACACAAATGTTTATGCCAAGGGTGTTCTCATGTTCCCAAGACTGGGGTTTAGGATAATGGATTCTACCAAAGGGCATTCTTGCATTTTTCTTCTTTCATTTTCAACCACCTTTCCATCCACATTTTAATCCTGATTCTCTTCTCTCCCACAGATATGGTCATGCATAATATTCCTACAGATGCTAGACTAAGGGCTATGCCTACTACAATCAGTACTAATAAATGCCTTTGACCTCCTAGCTACTGGGCTGATCTAAAAGAGGTTCTGTTCTCTATGTACATCTGGGTTCTCTGTACATGTTGCTGCTGTTTTAGTTCTGTTGAATTTCTGATCCATGAAGTCAAATTCATTACTTCACATGGAAAGAGTAGGAAAGACAAATTTTTAAAATTCATTTACTGACTGAAATAACAGATTTTTAAAGAAAGAACCAACTTTCTCTTAATTCTTTTTCTTTCAGCTTATGCCATGAATTTTGTAAAAGATAAATCTGAAAAAAATGGTGATATCAGAAGTGAGCAGATTAGAATTTAATTCTGTGTTAATGGAGTCAGAAATGAACATACAAGATTTTTTTGTGCAATTCTAATTAATTCTTTGTCAGAAAGGTAGATCCACACTGAAATTGCATTCATAAAATTAATCAGATAGCATGCAAAAATATTGTTGCTGATATTTATTAACCAAAATAAGCTTTCTTTGAAAATTCCACCTATGAGAATCAGTAACAAAAAATTAAGATCAAACTTATGGATCTGCAAGCACTTTGAAGGGTTTCTATTGCTATACAATAAAAAAGTGATAGTAGTAGTAATATTACTACTAATTTCTTAACTTTAGTTTTACATGTAAAAGATTTTCTGATACACTATTTTTTACTGTTCAAAGGTGTCAAATAAAACCACAACAAAATGCATTGTTCCAAAGAAAAATGCTTAAAAGCAAAGCCCATATTAATTTTTTTTTGCCAAAGTTTACATTTAAAATTTGTTTTGTTAACGCTTGTGATGGAATGACATTCACGAAATGACATTCACAAAATAACCTTATGCACTTAGATTATTTTTAAGAAAAAAAAAATGATGGTAAAAGGAGAAGATAAAAAGCCAATAAATGTAAAAATTAGATTTTGTCAAGTCCATAGAAGAATTCACTAATTTATAACACCTATCACTATATCACTTTTCTATCACTTTTCTTTGAATCACAGTCCTTTAATACAACTTGTATGAGACATTTAACACCAGTATAATTGAAGTCTTTCTATTTATTTACTAAAAAGAACGTCAGCTAATCAACATGATAGACCCAGAATTTGATTGTGGTTTGTTATGATAGATTGCCTTCATGACAGCAATATAATTTGAGAACTGTAGGAGGGTTAGTTTAGGAAGGCTACTTCTAATCCTTCTAACCCTTTTACTAACCCCTCTATCTGTAGGAGGGTTAATTCTAATTTGCAGAAAAATATTAAAGGCAAATTCAACAAATAACTACAGTAACAACAACTTACTACAATAACTACAAATAAATTCAACACCCTTAAAGAAAGTAAGGAATCAAGAAACAAAAGTCACAATACAATTCACTGAGTTAGCAATTGCTTCTGTCTTTTCTTTTAGTCATCCTTACTCGAGATTTCTGGTAATGGAGTCTACGCAGAAAACTACTGAACTTCACATTATTTGAACTTGGGGCTATTACTCTTCCTAAACTGCTTTTTCAAAATGGATTGCTAATAGGCACTTATAGGAGGTAGTTCCTGAATGTTTTCTCTTGAACAAGGTAAAACATCTAAATATCTTAATTTATTTAATCATTACCCTGGAATTCTTAAGAATAAACTCTTTCATGTCTTGACAGTGGATTGTGGGGGAGAAATAACTTTAAAACTGTTGCAATATACAAACAGGCTATACTGTGTAAAACACAATTCCCCGTGTAGTCATATACACATACACTGATATTCATTCCCTGAATCTTAAAGTAATTTAAAAGGATAATTAGTGTGTAGTGCCTGAATTGGTTCCTCAGAGGGTTAGTGTCCACCCTGTTTGTCACTGTTTCTTGCCTAATCCTGTCTAATGAGGGTTTATGTTAACATGGCTAAGCACTTGCAGATATGCGCTACCAAGCTATCTAAGCTTAGAGAAGACATGCTGTTCAAATGTCACTGCCTTTGGCTATCATGCTATAAGATACTGATTATTGCTTATTACGTTTTTAATTCAAAAAGCTGCCATTTGTACTTGTTTTGAGGCCCTTGTGGTTCTTGCACAGGTGACAAGTAATGTCTGTGTTTTACCTAGAGTTACACTTTTTAATTTCCTTATTCTTTCTTTTGTTAAGAACTCTCTCAGTGAGATGAAATACTTTTGATGCACTGTTTTAAAGCACTGAGAGCAAGTTAAATGGAACTACATTGAAAATCACACTAAAGTTTAAACATTGGCAAATATGTGTATAATATACATATGTTGGGGAGTTGAGTTGTGTTTGGGGGGGCAGGTTGGTTTGCGTTTTTATAATCAATTTGCTGTCACCTCATGAGAATATTTCAGTATAAAATATTAGTTCTGGTTTTTCAGGTCTGGGCTAGAAGTTTTCATTTCAAAGAAAAAAATTACTTCTTTTTACTCTTTTTTCCTGTTTTAGAGGCTACCAGACCCTGTAGAGCATTAAACATCACAGTCAGGCCTTTTCTCTCTGGCTAGTTGTGATTATCCTTTGCAGGTAGGAAGGCATCCTACTAGAGTTTGAAACGAGAGGTCAGTCTTCAGATCTGAGATTTGCTTCGAGTCTTTTTTTCATTTCAGAGAGGTGAAGATCTGCTCCTGTTATAATTGCCTGCATTAGCTGTTTCTACACTGCTGCTAGAAAGCAGTCTCAGGAGTGCACTCGAGCAGCTGACTCGCATGTACTCTCCCATGCACACTGTTGCCTGTCAGGTTGCCTAGGGCCAGCCTGCAGGCAGCCCATGAGCAGCCTGTTTGGAGCTGCACTCGGCTACCAGGCACACCGAGGATGGAACTTTCTGACCACTGACTCCCCTCCAAACACAGCACAGATATATCAGGGAGGGCCCTGACACCAGTTCAGTGCCAGGAGGGTGTCCTGACATGGCTGCTGCGTGACCCTTGCCTTCTCCTGTGTGCCAAATTATCCTGCCCAGGAGCAAGCAGGGCTCATGCAGAGGGGATCCACATGGAGTGCCATCACTGAAGGCAAAGCAAAAAGAGGGCAACGAGGCAGCAGCACCAGAACTCCCGGACCTTTGTCCTGGCTGGGACTGGGGCTGGCTTCCACTTGCTCAGTTCCCCTCATTCCTTGCCTTAAAACCTTGAGTAGCTCTGTTTGCTGTCAGTGAAGTGGATATCATTGTGATTCACCGAATTCACAGTGCATGGGTTTGTGTACAGGTGCTTAAGACGAGCCCGTAATCCCAAAATAAATTAGCCTGAGTGCTTACATTTTCAACCAGCTAAGTCATTGGGTGCAGCACTGGTTTATACTCTTGTAATTATATAAAATATATCTGTACCTCAGAGTTTAATAGGGAACCTTGCAAAAATTCTACAGGTTCTCTTTCCACTGAAGAGTAGTGTTGCTGTGACTGAGGTAAACAGTTATGCACGCCAACATTTTGCTTGGTTTCATCATGTATGTCACTTAAAAATTGGTGTGGCAGCAGTACCCAGCTAAAACTCAGCTGAGGTGTGCTGCAAAGCTTTCTGAATCTTTCTGTCCCTTTCCACAACTGTGTTAAAAACAAACTGTATAATGAAATATGAAAGAGAATTTACTGATTATCTTCTATTCTAAAGTATGCTAGTTAAAATAGACATAACTACAAAGTGGGAAATATCAGTATAATTTACCAGATAACGACAATTTCATTTTCTCTATTACAATATATTTCCTTTGCTACACTGCATTCATTACATGTGATGTAGTTTTGAGACCTACGTGAAAAGAATTCTAGACAAAACTCATTATCTCATTTTTGTGGGTTGGTTTTTGTTGAGGTTTTTTTGTTTCAGAAGAAGGAATATTCTTAGACAACTAGTCTAACCAGAAACTCAGGTTAGAATGATCCTACAAAATAAGTAATAACTATCTCATACTAAAGCTGACATCATTATAATTGTTACAGTGGTAAAGTAGTTCACCTTTGTAACTATTAACAAGACAATAACAATGAGCCTGGTGTCAGCAGAACTTCTGTGTTGTGCCTGATAGAGTGGTCACCCTGGCAGCATCTTGTCTCTGGCAATGACTTAGGGATGCTCAGGTAATGAAATGAGCCAACTCTGGGATAACTTCTATTTATGGTACCACTCATCCTCTGGAAACCAGTGGTTTGCTGAGTTAGACCTAAATATGTAGAATGTATTTACAAGTCCTTCAGAGTGCTTATCTGGAATAAATGTGTCTTTTCTGAATCTGTTAATACTTTTGGCTTCCTTAGATCAGTATTGTGTCAAAAAAGATTTACAATCAAAATAAGAGTACAATTTCACTGCCAGAAAATTTCTAGTTCTCACCCTAAAACACTTGAGTGCAAGCTATAGTATTTTATAGTATAGTATTTTATATTATAGGATGCTAACATTGTATGTGAAAAGTAAAGTTGTTTTTCTACCAGATGGGCGTGTGGGGGAGGAGGATTCAACACATTGAAACATTTCTGTTACACTCACATTCCATCTCTTCTCCAAACTGGAAAATTATTTTCAAGGAATGAGACCATTCTTGTTTTGGCTACTGTCTGGAAACAGATGTCTTTCAGCAATGACTTTACAACTGTTTCCCAAATCATGCACCTCAGTGTAAGGAAAGAAATAACTGGCTATATGTAAGGAAGGAAATCTATTGAGAAAATTTCTCAAGAATATGCCTCTACATCCTTTACGTGTTATCAACTGTGCATTTGGTTTCCTCAGAAGATAACTACTGTGTCCCCAGTTCCCAGAGTGTTACACCTACTAGATGGAAAATAGCTTCCCCAGCTGCCAGAGCTCATCCCTGCTAGACAAAAGTAAGAGTCCCATTGAGCTTGCTTGGGCTAGCAGCCACATAGGCTATTTTCTGCTGTATCAGTCCTGCAGTGACTTGTAATTACTGGAAGCTGAATCTAGTCCATTTTTAATTTATTTAAATCACTTAATTTCATTATATCATAGACAAATTACAGGAACTGTTACTGCTTTGGCCACACAAAACTGTCTGTGGCCAAGATGTACAATGATTCTCTAATTTGTCTCCAAGGGAATTTAATTAATTATGAAGTGGGCAATATGGCAAACACTGGAATTTGTATTAATCATTAGCTCTGTAAAAAGTACAATTCCTTTTCCACTCATCCTGACCAGAAAGAAGCAGAAGGTTGTTGCAGAACAAAGGTACAAGCTCTTTTGCAGCTGCTCCTTCTGCATTAGTGACATTCACTGTTCTGATTTCTACTTCATAAGGTCATTTATCAGTAAAATGTGCACCAGGATTGATCCACTGGTCCAGTTAGCCTTCCAAGCACCCAAATATAAAAGCAGTTGATTTTTGCTGTTCCACAATGTCCCCAGCAAATCAATTTATTCCTTCGTCTTGCCACACAAAGAAGTCCCATTGGGACTTGAGAGGAGAAGGAGCAGAAAAAAAGAGAAAGGGCAAAAGAGGGACATACCATAATCACAAGAGGTAACCTTGGACTGTTAGAGATTATTTTAAAGCCATGATTTTTGAGTGAAAATCCATCTTTACAATGAACATTTCACACAGTAATTGACAAATTCAGCAGCAATTTCACACAGTTCTAGTCATCAGTCATTTGAAATGTACAACTACAGTATTCTACTGCTAATGAGTTTCAAGTGCATAATAAGTCAATTTGATTGACAGGCCTTGACCAATAGTAAAGTCAATTTTTACAGTTGAAATAAATGTTTCTCCTATTGTATGTATTCATTCATTTCAACTGTAGAAAAATTATCATTTTTAGCACCATGATAGTCATAAAACAAATATGCTGTCACTTATAGGAATATTCTCTTAAAATAAGCTTTTAAACGTTTCCCTTAATGAGTGTACATATGAATTTAGATCTGTCAAGACAAACAGGTTTATGCAACCAACTAAAAAGTCAGGAATCTACCTACCAGGTTTGCATGTGCTGCTTAAATAGACTGTGCTTGCAAATGAGTTTTGCAACTTATCTAAGAATACAGATGAAGATTCAAGGCTGGATTGAGGTATCTTTAAAACCTCATCCTGAGTGTGACATATTTAATAAAGCTGAATTTCCTGGGGAAGATGAAGTATGGCAACTATATCATGCATTCCTGTAATTTCCATGGTAGGATTCTCAATAGCACACAGTAAGGACTGAAAACCAGATTGCTTTAACAAGGAATTTTATCCTACGTCTGACATTTTAAGCAAATAATATTACTACTCCAGGCATTGTCTTGACTGCAAGATAGAGAATAGTTAGCCAGAGCAAAACACAGAAATCTAGAGAAAAAAAAAAATCCAGTACTGTTATCAACTCTAATGTGATTAAAGCATTTCTCAAAAACTGAGTCTGGATTTCTTCTTTACTAATTTTTACAAAAAAAAAAAAACAAAAAAACAAAAAAAAAAAAAAAACCAAAAAAACCCCCCAAAAAAAACAACAAAAAAAAAACAAAAACAAAAACAAAAACAAAAACAAAACAGGAAACTCATTTTCAAGATATGTTAAACACATAATGAATAAAAGAAAGTGGACAGGTTAAATTAGGATGACTGACCAAGAAAGATATGACATCCTATAAGATCTATAAGAAATTTAATTCTGACACACTCTTGCTATAGTTACCTTTTTTGGAGGTAATTGGAAAGTTTATAGTGAAACACATTTTGGTGGGACACTAAGGCAATATTCACTTTAGTGCCAACACTGCTTCCAGTTTTTCTTTAAAGAATACACAAACAGCTTACTTTGGTTCAAATTCACTGGAGCTGAATTAAAATATAGTTTAACACCAGTATTTTATTTTGAATTTTTCTACTTGAGGACTGCATGCTTGAACCAGTAAATAGACTTCAGTCAGGAAGAGTCACAGAACTCTGACCTCATAAAAAGGACATGAACATATGAATAATGCAGATATAAATTTCAGTGTAACTCAAAAATAAATTTCACTCATCAAAAATGGTCTGTGTGATTAGGAGTTAATATCTGAGTGCTTTTTGCCAAATATTCTTCCAGGTTCAATGTTTTCATGGTAAGACAGTCTCTTCAACAATTTGCCATTTGTGATGGGACTTTCTTTGTCTTACTGAATGATTTTATGAGGTTCATCACACAGTTTTTACAGATTAAAAATCATGTGAAAGGTACAGAACAAAGAGGGCATGAAAATGCTGCAAAGAAGGAGTAAATATTTTGTACTTTGTTGTTAAGTCAAAGCATTGTGTATTAAAACACAGTGAAGTACTGTCCTGAATCATTGGTACAGAAGATCAGGGTATTTTCTTCATAGTACTTTTAAGAGAAATCCATAGTAATGGGAAAGAAGTATTCCAGCAAACTAATGTAGAGTATTTATAATTTTCAAGTATATTAACTGGAAGTAATTTCATCAGCTTTTAAGTGTGAAAACCTCTTTAAACATACATTTAGAATGTATTATAGATACCCAGCGTGTGTTTAAAAATGCACGTTAGGTATTAAGTTACATACCTCAGCACACACAATGAAGTATAAGAATTTTGGGTTTTATTGAGAATATATAGGTTTCTACTGCAATTATATTGTAACATGCTACACTGAAAGACCTCGTTGTAAGAGACAACATGAGTGTAATCTTTCTGCACCTCATCAACATTGTCTTTAAGACATTCTCCAGAGGGAAAATTGATTGGGCAAGAGGTCAATTCACTTTCAGTTCCCATTTAATGCCAGGGCACTTTGCTAACTGTGACCAATTAAATGATATTTTCTGTGAGAAACATTTTTTTTACAGGAACCACTGAATTGTTACTTACTAATTTCATGTTAAGCCCTGAAAAGCCATCAGGTAGCAGAATTCTGTTAATTTTAAACTGAAAGCCCAAAGGCTTTGTTTCACAGAATAAATAATACAAAATAAATATCAAATAAAAGCAGCGTTAGCTGATATTTCTTACCTCTTGACTATATAAAATAAATCTAGAAATCTGAGAAGAAATCACAATCTAAACTATTTAATCTCAGCTGACTGTGTTGAAATCAGTGGGCTGGATTCACAGGCCTTGAAATATGACTTACAATGAGATACTTAGAGATCAGAATCTGTTTAAGTAAACCAGACTTAAGGACAGAATTAATCCTTGTCTGCAAGCATCTGTACAAGGAGGAGAAATGTGATATTAGAAGCTTCCTTGGTTAAACAGTGCCTTGATAAGAACACAACATAAGAAAAAACCCAAAACTCATACAAAACCAAAACCATAAAAAAAGGAAATAGGCACATTCATAAAAATGTGAGCAACTTCAACAAGATCAACTTGCCAGGATGTGAAGATGTTTCTCCACCTCCTCAAGAGGAGGGGCTGTAATCCCCCAGCATGTCATAAGTCTCCTGGCAGAGCCTTGGCAGATGTGGCACAGATCCAAACCTCAGCCTCAGAAATCCGTATTCACCTTCCAGCCATCGATGATGTTAACTGGCTGTCTGTCTGCCTGACTGACTGGAAGGTTCTCTGGGAGAAGCATCCAGAAGCTGCCCCATCTCAGAAGGAGGCAGGAGTGTGCAGCCGTGGTCTGACAGAGAGCCAGAGAGCAGCAGTTGCTCTGTGCCACCACACAAGTGTGCAGGGACTTTGCTGGGTCCCACACCGTGACAGCATGTGCCCTCTTCCTAAAGAAGGGTAATGGCTGTACCATCACCTCCCTTTCTGTGTATTCCTTAGCGGCTGAAGTATTTGAGGCTCAGTCAATATCCTCCATATGAACAGATAAGGAGGCACAGCTCTCTTCTCCCAGGAGACTGCATTAACCACAAGCCACACAGCTGGGAAAGGAGGGGGCTGCTCCTGTTGAAACTCTATGTCAGCAGAGGAAAGAATGCAATATATCCAAGGAAAATGTAAGAGGGAGTGCAAGAGAGAACATGACTCTGTGGCCTAGTGCCTACAGCACTCATCTGGGAGTGGGCAGACCTAGATTCCACTCCTCGCTTCAAGAACAGCTACTGTATTTTTATATTAAAGAATTATTGGTTTTGGATACCCTGAGGCTGAGCTGATGAGGTTATTGAACCCAAATCTCACACATTCCAAGTAAGTACCAATGAGCAAAACAACAAAGTCTTATACAAATGATAACTGCCATCTCAGATAGACTCAAAAAAAAAATAATAAAAGACTGTTGTGTGACTCTTTGAAGGAGCAGACTTTGGCACTGATTGTTGTGAGGGAGCCCAGCTCCAGAGCCTGTGGCTGCCTCCTCAGGCCCTGAGACCCTGAGGCATGGCCAGCTTTCCTCCACAGAGACATATACATCACCTCCCTCCCTCTGACAGGGTGGTTGCATCCCAGACTCTTACTGAAAACTCTCCTCAGCATATGCTGCCCCCCGAATTGTGCCTTGGGGACTGTCTGGAAGAGTTTCAGATGACCTGTTCAAACTCATGCCAAGGCAAGCTCAAAGGTAAACACTGCAGATGATGGCATGCCGGTGCTCGACCCCATGCCATGGTCTGATTTAGTTTGTCAGAGGAACTTTACTGACAAAACAGTATCTAGGGGTAGCAGTGGAGCCAGAAAACCTAATCTGAACTCCCAGTCATCATTCTGGGAGAGCTTTTACGACTTGTTTTACCAAATGCACTGGCAAGCCAGTGGTTAACCATACCAAGTTACTTTTATTTTCAGTGGTTTTCATGCTCAATAAAAATTTCTTTTACACAAGAATGCACTCTTTTTTTGGTTATTGCCATTCAAAATCATAAAACTGGCTATTTTTTATAAAAGCAATGAAAACACTCCAAGTGTATGCACAGTAACCCCCAATTCTCAGGCGGCAAAACTCATTCAGGTTTCCACCTCACACAAATGGCTTTTGCAAGTGTCTCCTGATAATGGAGTCCTTGTGAGCTCTTACTGAACCTTTTTCTTACAGTATACAGTTGTTTTTCTAAGGGCTCTGTTATTACTCAGAAAAGAAAAGATGGAATCAAGTGTTCAAGCTTACTTCAAAACTATGAGCAAATATTATGATAAATAAAGAAGGAATATTAAAGTTAAAATTATTTGCAGCACTAGAGGGACAATTTTCCTGTTAGCACTGAACACTTATTGGGAGTTTCACATCTGCAGCCCAGTGAGGGAAACTTAACCAGTAATTGCTTTATTTCCATCTGGAAAGGTAAGGATTATGAGGCAGCAGTTAACTGGCAAAATATCTGTGAAAATCTGGGCTGGAACAGCTGATATGAAATTAATAATTCTCAGTAATGTCTGAGAAAGCCAGCACATAGAGTACACAGTACTTATGAACAAATTTCATGTGGAAACAAAATCTCATCATTCACTCTTAGAATGACCTGAAATATCTTTCAGTCTGTTTCATTTGGTGTTCTAGAATTTGCTTTCAAGTTAATTAACTCACTACCATGCAAAAGACTAGCTAGGTTTTTGACTGGTGTCTCCTACAGCTTGCTGAACAGATGCACTGGAAAAAGAAAATAGAAAGGTAGACACACTAAGCTGAAGAATTTTAGATATAGCAGAAAATACCAGAAGTGGCTTCCAAGAAAAAAGAAAAAAAATCCACTTTTTCTTTTTATACATTGTGAGACAAAGTATAGTGACATGCTTACATACTAGTTTTATCTTGTAGGACTCAATTCTCCTTTTTTTCTGATTATAAATAATTTTATCCCATTTCTGACCTTTCTTCACATAATTGTAAAGTAATTTACTTCTCCAAGCAGGTATCCTGTTTTAACTGTTAAATGTCTACAGATCATTCTGAACAAAAACATTACCCCAAAGAATTTTGAGAATTTAAAAGAACTCTTCCTGAATTATTTATTTTTTCAAAAGGCAATAGAAATTATAACTGTGAAAATTAGGTTAGCCTTTTATTTTTTCACTACCTGTATTACTGCAGTATTACTTATAAGAAGTATTCAACACTTTTTTGTATCTTTACCAAAGATTTTCAGCCCTAAATTTGCAAAGCACCACTGTCATAAAATTAAGGTTGTTTTATCTATTTCAGGTATTGAAAAATGAGGTCTCCTTTTCTCGTGGGGTCATCTTTGTATTTTAAGATCTTATTCACTGTTTTATTCTCCTTATAATAAATATGTTTCATATAATAAAATCTATAGTGTGTTATAGCAAGTGTTTCTCCTTAAGCCATTCAGAGTTTGATTCCAGACAGTAACACACCCTTAGGGATGAAAAAAGTGTAAGGAATAAAACATATAAAGTAATATTTTTCTCTTTTTTTTTTTTCTTTTTTTTTTTTTTTTTTTATTCTTTTGATGGGGGGTATTACTTTTGGTTGCTTGCTTGCTTGATTTTCTTTGGTTTTTTTCCTCTGGATTTGTCCTTTTTGAACCTATTTATGCTTTTTGGCATTCCTGGCATCCCATAACAATGAGCTGCTTGAGAGGAGAATAGCTGACATGATCCTTGTCAGCAACTATTTATTGTCAGCCTCAGTATTCAAAAGAATGGAGTAGGAAGATCCTATGGGCTGAGTCAGCATGTGGAAATCAGAGAATGAGGAAGGATTAGCTGCAAACAGGTTATGACTCTCCCTTCACTCAGTGAAAGGGCTCAGAGGGGTATGAGACTCAATCTGCTTCCTTAGCTGCAGCCTGGACAATCTTCCTGACAGCCAGCACGATTTTTCCTTTCTTAGTCAGGAACGTTTTCTAGGGAGACCCATCACACTTGCTTCCCTCTAGCTTTGAGGGGATCATTCAGTCCTTGCTTGGGTTGGACAACAACCAGCACTATTCTTTGTCTCTGCTTCCTTCTGATCAATCTGTTTTCCAGTCTCATAAATCTCCTGTAGCTCTACTGTTCCCCTCTGTTATCAGTCCAATAATAAACACCCTTTGCTTCATGCAAGCCTTGCTCCCTGCTTGCCTGCAGTCCAGGCAATCCTCTCCCCCACTTAAGACAGACTAGAAAGCAGCCATGGCTCATGGGCATCCTGCCTACTCGTGAAGCCACTGACACCTGAATGTTTAATGGAGGTATGAAAGGAAGCACTGATCTGACTGACAAGGACACATATATAGCATGGGAAAGGGAATTCCTACCTGTCTGATTGCTTTCCACATGCTCATGATTTCTTCACAGTAAAATGGGAAAATAAATGGGGGAGGTAGGTCAGTTCCATGAGTAATACCAGACATCATTATGCCACAGATTTATCTACAAAATTTTTCCATTAGAGCTAGGCAAAATTTCTCCATTATAGGCCACATTCAAAATTATAAAATGGCATAGTCTGAGGCTGCTAGCAAAAGTAAAAGAGCAGGAAAGCAGAAATGATCATGAGATAAAGCATCTTCTAAAGCTTGACAGACTGACTACACTATGATTCAGCAGTTTAGAAAGATATATCTGCACCTATATAAAACTGACATATAGAGAAGGACTATCTTTCAATGTAGAACCCACAGAATGTCTGAAAAAAATTATCCCACAGCTAGTGACAAATGTCAGAATTGGTTTTGCACACTCATCATAGTTAAACTGTGAAACACATCTCAAATCTTGAAGTAAAAATTAGTTTAAAGGCACAAATTCATAGATGATAGATTCTCTGTGGCAATTGAAAGGTGAAACCTTTGAGTCAAGATGTCTTTGCCCATCTGATTACAGGATCAGATAGAGGATACCAAGAGAGGAGTCTCTCTAGAAATGTTCAGTTCCTTTCCATTAGCAGAAATAATATTGTACTATTTGTACCCGTGGTGCTGCCAGTCTCATGTTCTTACTATCTTAAAAGCCCATCCACCTACTGCCAGCAAAAAGCCTTCTCACCTGGGTGAAGGAAGACTGTGTTCTGAGATCCAGCAGTATCTTCCAGTCTCATTTGGGTATTGAAATCTAATACATATCAGGAGACAATTTACTGGGAATTTCCAGCCTGGATTCAAAGACCAAGGACTTTTTATAGATCAGGAGGTCATTGTAACAACAATAACAACTATCCAGCAAACTTCTGAGATCTAAAAGCTTGAAGACAGATTTGATCTTTTCAGTTAACAGTCGAAGAATTATGTCCACAGATATTGAGAACAATAATAAAAAAAGTCAGAAAGACAAAAAATTCTTTTGCTCTTATTTTAAAAATGAGGTTTACACACGCATTTAGACCTTTCATGTGAACATCTGAGCAACTTGATCTACATTGTCTCTGCCTTGGAGCAGGAGGTTGGGCTAGATGTCCTTCAGAGGTCCTTTCCAACTTAATTCCTCAGTTCTGTGATTCTGTTCTTGCAAAGTTCCCACAAGTCTGTACTCCAAACATCCCTCAACCTGCTCCCTTCACTAGCACCAGATTCATCAAAGCATTTTTTCTCCATTAATCCCTCACTTTAGTGTTTCTTAGACAACCCCATTCTTAGAGGGCACAGATATTCTAAAGCAAATCCTCACAACTCTCATGTTGTCCATATTTCTTCATCTGCAAGGAGGCAATTAATTCAATAAGCAATAGATAGCTATGAAGAATCCACAACCAAAAGGAGAAATAACATCCAGCCATAAGTTGCAAACCTAATAAGAATTTAAGAATTTCCTATAGATATTTTCCAGAGAACAGGTAAGAGAAACCAGCACCTTTGGACATGTCAGTCTCTCTGTGTCACTTGGAGAATTATCCCATTTGTGGTTAATCTGAAGGAAGCTGCTTAGAAACTGAGGGTCTTATACCATCACCACATCATTTTAAGGAGAGAATGCGAACCTCATTTCATTTCCTGAAATATTCTATTGGCTGTGGCAGCTGGAGGGTCACTGTACCTCTATGTGAGAGCAGGAAATCAAGGGAAGAAAAAAGAAGGAAACATAAAATTTGAAGTAGCAAAAATGTACTCATTTTTGAGGTGCAGAAATTACTAACTTGCAAAAATTCAATGAAGGCTTATATTTGTACCTTATTGAAGTAGAGTAATAAAATGCAGCTCTGTTACCACAAGAATGTTGTGATCATGTTGCCTATATGAAGCTATTCTCTCTCAACATCCTTTTGTTCAACAAGCAGAGGTTCTGACAGGGATAGTCATGCATATACATCCTCTTGTGATGGCAGATGGTTTGATTTTATGAACTACCTACCCACAAAAAATCTCACAAATAACTTGCTTATTGAGTATCTGAGTCAGTGAGAGTACAAACCAAATGGTAAAAGAGGGCTTTGCCTGCTATGTTTAGGTTCTCAGGAGAGGGAAGTGATTAGCTTAGTCCTGTAACAACCATTTGAGTGCAGCCTCTAATCCCTGCCAAGACCAATAGTTCATGTTGCTTCATAAAAGGACATTCTGTGGTGACCCAAAGACCTGCAATGATAGTTTGTCTGGCTTCCATGTCAGGCCATTGATTTTTGTTATGCTTTTCACCACCAGATTAAAGAGCTCATTTGTACCCGCTCCTTGTGTCTCTCCATGAATGATACATGGTAATCAAGTCACCTCTCAACCTTCTCTTTCATTAGCAATAAAATTATTTTTGCAAGTCTTTTCTGAATCATCTCCAATTGTGACACCCTTCTTAAAACTACCCCTTTTGTGCTGTATGCAGGATTTTAATAGGAGGTTTAAGCAGTGTCAGATGCAAACAATTTCTTGTGCTACTTGCTCTTCACCTGTTCCCATAGACTATAACAACATTAGCCCTTTTTTTTTCCCAGCAATACACTGGAGGCCACATTGAGTGACATATATACTACAAGTCCTAGGTGTAGTTCAGGATTATTGCTTTCCAGGGCATAGTACCTGTTTTTCTGTGGAAGATCAATACAAGCACAGCAGTAAATAGAGATGCATTGGAACCCCTTCTGATAAGGGTGACTGCTTTTTCTTTCCTAATCATTTCATTATTTTGTTTGCAAAATTAATTTTAAAAAACCAAAAAGTTGCATTTATCTTATAAAACTGCTGAGAAGCTGCTAATTTGGTCCTAGGAATTCAAAGCTTTAAGCACTAGAGCACAGTCAAAAAGGGGTACACTTGAGGGGTACATTTCAGGTGCCACAACACTGTGGGAACTCTAGAAACCCAAAATTATTCTTCTCCTTGCTAAATTGTCCAGGTCAAGGAAGGCTAGATATCAAAAAAACCTGATATGAATGCCTCACCTGTTTCTGTTCAGAGGACCTAAAGCAGCCTTTGCAGTCCAGTCTTCCTCCCAGCCGGCTGTGCTGGCAGCAGCAGGACTCAGAACAGCTGAGAAGGGAGAGCGTTGAGGCAGTCAGGTGTGGTGCTGCTTGGTGGCCTTGCAGCTGTGAGTGAGGGTGAGCACTTGACCTGAGATGTGCATTGCAAAATACTATCTGCTTTTAGGAAATCTGTTGCACTGTGGGTTGATTTGCTTTTAAAGGATTACATTTATTTTTAAATGTGAAACTTGAAATTAAGAGTTGGATTTAGTCTGTGCTGCTCAGCTATCCTCTAACTGAAGCAGGGATCTAAAGGACTACAAACATAAGAGATCTTCCAAGGCACGGATAAGGATTTTGATTGTATTTTGGAGTCTTTAATTAAAACAAGTTTTCCATTTACTTTGATTTGGACTCACTATATCACGTGTGAGTTAGAAAAAGCATCAGTAAAGTGCATGCAAAAGAAGTTGCCACAGTTCTGGCTCCTTTTACTGATTGCACAAGCAAAACAAACAGTTACAAAGAAGCTGCTTCAATTTTATTAACAGTAAATATAAACATTTAAACCAGAACAATGTTATAAAATTTTGTGTCAAGTAGATGAACCGCTACTGTTTATTGCTTGTTTCAATGTAAAGGGGAAAAAAAAAAAAGTAGAAAGAGTGGATTAGGTTTTTTGCTTTGTCTTTTTTTCCCTCTTGCATAATCCAGTTGCTATATGTAACAGCATGCAATGGATCAGGATGTGATTAACAAGACTCTTAGTGTGGGCACATCAAGAAATATCTGTTAGCTTTCTAAAAGGAACTGTATATTTCTATTTTTATTAAGTTTGTGATTAAGTAGTATTAGGCATAGCAGGTTGACTATTATTACAGTTTCCAAATTCCAAACCCCATTCTTTTCCTATTTTTTTTGTCTGGTAATGAGTAGCATTCTTATGCCTAATACTTGATATTTGCACAGTTTAACAAGATCTCACGACTGTCTCTTTGTGCTATTATTTTTATTAGAAAGTTACGGAATCTGAAGAACAATGCTTGAAGAAAGTAATTTTAATCTTGAATGTCTGCAATTATGTTTCAATCACTCATTGGTTCTTAAATATGTGATCTGCCTTTTTTCAAAGGCTCTGACTTGTCCATATTGACAGGGAAGTCAGTGGAACCTGAAAATACCCAGAACTTTAGAAATCGTGGCATCCATACAGGTAAGTGATATAACCTGCAGAAGTTGTTTTTCCTTTTTTTTTTGCTAAATGTCTTGCCTCAGGGAGCGATAAATCAGAGATTTAGGGGCCATGAATTACACTCTTGCTTTGACTATCAGCTTCACAAATCCTTGACTCTATCATATCCAAGTGCCATGGCTTTTTTTTTTTTTATTACTGCATTCATTTGAATTGTTGTCATGGGTTTGGAGGGGTTTAATGAACATTATTTTTCTGCAGCTGAAGAATTTCTCTTTCTACTTTAAAGGTGAAACAAAAATTAAATAAGATACTAGCATTAAGCTGATGCTTACAGAACTCTTTGCCATGTTGTCCAACAAATGAGTAGATGTAAATTACAAGGAATAGGTTTGATATTGCTTTCATTAATAAAAAATTATGGCATCAAATCAAATATTACTGGAATCAATCTAAATTATTATTTGGCCTTCAGTCAAATTAAGTTCAACAAAGTATCAGTAGTTTTATAATTATATTAATGTGTATGTGGCTTCAGCCTGACTGGGGTAAAAAAAAAGATCACCAGCAAAGTGCAAGTGAAAGTTTTCAAACTCTGCAGCTCCAGGCAGTCATGGAACCCCTTTTCCCAGGGAAGTGGATGGAGGGTCTGGGGCAGGGTCTGCTTCAGTGCTCCCTGTGCTGCCGTGCTCCCGGCTGAGGCAGTGGGATGAGCTCTGCCTCGATGGACCCGGGAAAGCTTCCAGCAGTCCTGGCTCACAGGGAGCCCACTGGGCATCCTTACCGGTACCTCTAAGGGAAAACTGAGTACTTAGGGATGGATCACTTAAAATGTTCACAGATTTCTTCTTAAACAAGAACAGGGAAGCAGGGATAGGAAATACTGCTTCTGCTTGAAATGATTAGTCTATCCATGGGCTGAGAGCAGAATGGGTAGATGGTCAACCTTTTGTACTCTTCCAACATAGGGAGACCTCTAAGCAGATCTCTAGGCTGTCCGTGTAGAATTGTGGAGGGTGGTTCTCTAAGGAGGTTAACAGATCACTATATGGAAGGTATATTCCTGATATGTCTGAATAAAATTTTCATAGATATATCATGTAACTTAATATTTTGTACTTACAAATGCAAAAGCACAATATATTTCAAAAATTAGGTTGGTTTATTGGCTTATGTGGCCTGGATAAGTATTTGAATCTTGGCTCACTAATTCTCTGAAGAACAGCATTTTGTGGTACCCTCTGTGTAATGACAAAAAATCTCTTAGTTTTTTAAAAGAGTTTTTATTCTCAATTCCCCTCTGCTTTTGGAGAAAATCAATTAATCTTTAAAGATATTTTTAAAAAAGAAATACTTTGCAATGTTTTGGTATCTGAACTGTATAATAAGTTTACTCATGAGCAAGAGAAAAGGTGCAGGATGATGGCTAAAATTTGTGTGTACATATATATAGAAACACTCTCTTTTAGCCAATAACATGGAAGCAAGTACACATGTATATATGCCTGTATGTGTGTATACATATTGTAGATATATATATATACATTTAATATATATATTTTTAAAGACTCATATAATTTGGATTTCTTTTTTTCATTGATATTTGCTGTACTGCTATACACTCCACGATGGATATCACAGAACACAACTCTGCTCTTACACATCAGCGCTGTTCTTTTTCTCTTTTTTTTTTCCATTCCTCTTTTTTAATTCCACAAAGAATGCTGCCTTCAGTCAAAACCTTTAATCCTCGTGTCCTATAGCGTTCATGGCAAGAAGTGAGGTCTATTTAGAGAGGCATTTCAATTCCCCCTCCGGCCAAAAGAAAAACATGTTATTTCTAATGCCAGCACTGTGGCCTCATATGCTAGGAAACTAGTGACATTTTGACATAGTCAGGGACAGTTCTGAATTACGTGGTGCTGCTGTTCATAACATAAACTGGAGCTTAAGCACTTAGAGAGCCTTCTCTATATCTGTAACCTTGTTTCTTTGCCAGACAAGTGACTGTCTGCAGGGAATGAAGCAACACTGATGTAGTATTTGAGCTAGGCTGTACAGTGTGTTTTCTGGGTTACCCCATTGCTTTGTGCCAGCACTGTGGCCAACTTCCTCCTCTGAGCAATTCAAATGCAGCTGCCGTGCTGGGAATACATCACATACTGGCTCAAGGACTCAACCACCAACTGTAAGGCATTTGAGCAAAAGTGGTCAGTCAGTGCTGCACTGTCATGGTCATCTTGCAATCCAGAAAAATGCCTGGCCTGGCCCCAAGCTCAGGGGGAAAGACTGTGTGAAGAAGCACTGCCATGTTCTGGCTGTGAGATCCTCATTTCTAATCTCTTCTCGAGATTTTGTCTTAGAGTAAATAAGATTTTTGTGTGCATGCTTGGGGGACCAAAATGTTGTTGAAAACCTTCAGGTTCTTCACTTTTCTGTAAATAACATTAAAAAGCATCTTAGTATGCATATACCAATATATTCACAGATTTCATTGCCCTCTCCGTTAGCAATACCTAGTGCTACCAATGGGCTGCCTCCTCTTTACACATGCCTCAGCTGTGGAGTGTTCTTTTAATTTTTTCTTTATATTCTGACCTTGAGGTAATTGGGTGAATGAAAAAACACCTTCCTTTCTTTTCACAGCTTTTACTATTTGAAAATCTACGTACAACACTGGATCCATAAACCTGATAGGACAGTTTGTTTAGAAAACATAAAAACCTCCCAGTATGTTACAAGTACATTGAATTTATACAAGTATTGCATCTGGATACCTGAAGTACTCATTGCATCTCCTGGAGTACTTCACTAGCCTTTCATTTCCTAGGCAACTCAATCTCTGCATCACCTCCAATGCTTTCTAATACAAAAATGGACTGCAGCATTTTAAAATTTCCTAACCTTAATATCTTTATTTTATTGAAAAATATGAAATAGAAGTAAATCACATACATTTTATCCTAAGCACACAGCAGACCCAGCCGACTTTCATAATTCATTGGACACCTTTAAGGTGAGAAATTGTCTAAACAATCACCAGGCAGATACACTGCTTTCATATTGTAAATGATATCTCATGTTTGAACAGGATAAATTTCTTCAAAAAATATTATGGTAAACACCAGTTCCTCTACTAACACGGTGCTGTAGCCAAGGCAATATCAAGTTCCTTACCACAAACACACCACAAATAAATGCAGGCAGAGAGAACTGAGGTGAGGAAGTAAGTTTTTCTCTATGGACAATGCTCTAGGATTACTTGTATGACCCAATAACTCTGGGGAGTAAACTCCACTTTGTGGCAGGAATAAAAATTCTAATTAGTTTTGTTGGTGGGATTATTTGTTTATTTCTTTGCCCACTTTGCTCTGATTTTGATGAAAAGTAATAAAACTGCTAGTAATGGAGGATGATAATCTGTATTCTGCAGGAAATGGGTATACACAAAAAAATAGCAATCCAAGCTAAACTAAGATGATCATCCTATTTTATGGGTTTAAATGGTGTACTTCTATAGGTATATATAGGTTTTGGTATTTATGGGTTTATTCTTCTTCTAGATTTACTGATTTCTATTGTATTTTAAGATATTTGAAAAGTAATTTGGAAATAGAAATATTTCATATTATGTTTTTCATCAGATTAGATTAAATTACAGCATTTCAAATGTACTAAAGTATCTCCAAATATTTGCTGGTTTTTTAATCAAAATATATCTTTGACTGAAAGAAATTACTTGATTTTACTAACTTCTTCCTGACTCTGTGTCTCAGTGGAAAATGTTATTTGATGTTTGATATGTGATGACATTTTTTCTCTTTTTACATGCAGAGTCTTGTTATCAAAAATCCTGGACATAATGATTTGATATTTTTTCTCTGCATGCATGCAAGAGAGATCATACACCAAGTTTTCCTTCCCACCCATGAAAATAGAAAATTTTTAAATTTCAAGGAGTCCAATCACTTTATTTTTAATATAGCAGTACCGTAATTCAGCTTTGTATTTTATAAAAAGCCTGTACTAAGTATTGTAATATTTGTTCTTTTTGGGTAAGCTAATTTTAAATATGTTCTTCAAGCCCCACTTTCTAGGCTTCTCAGCTTTAGTATGTGCAATACCTTATCAGAAGGGAAAATAAAACCCATGTATGCTTAAAAAAATTTTGGAAACTTTTAGAAATGTGTAAAGATCTGTGGCAAAAGCAGAGAATTTCACTGAGGTGGTTTCCAGTGACTGAATGAACTCTTAAAAAAGTGCATCCAGATTCCAAAAGAGGCAAATGAAATGGCTGGTAAATGTCATGATTATACAAGAACCAATTACAAGTTCTTTAATTACTCATTTGTGCTCAAGAAAGGGTGGATTTATGCTTCCTTAAAACCATAATTATCTTGTCTTCATTCCTGACAGTGAGAATATTGTGTAATATGAGCTCACACTGTGGGAATATGAACATTCAACTTTCTGGGTTACGATTCAGACAGTAAATGAAGTATGTTTTCCTCATTAAAATAACAAGAGCTTTAATCACATGCATTACTATCTAGACCACTTAGGCTAGAAAAGAAATTATGTTAGGTTGGATTTCTATTGCAAAGAAGACACATAGGTGACCCTCTGGTTCAAAAAGAGATTATTAGATAGACTTCACGACTTTATGCTTGTTTGCTAAACCACAGAGTCAGAGATTTATTTTTCTCCTTCTAGAGCATAATTTTAAGGTTTATCCAATGGTGATAGAAAACAAATCATAAGGGATTTCTTGATTTCAAATAGAAGAAATAATAAAGTGACAATTCTTGTAAATTTACAATTAAAGTAAATGGTTCCTCATACATCTTATTATCAAGATAAATACCTCACTTTCATGGTATTTACTCATCAAAATCAGCTTTTATCAGTATATGCTGTCATTACAAGACATGGAATTTCCAGAGATTTTTGCAGGGAAAATCATAAGCAGCTACCGTGAAGTATTATATTTTAAAAGGGAATGAAGTACATATTTCAGATTAGTATGAAAATTCTAGGTTTAATAAAGGTAACAATATTTAGAAAACTGACTTATAAAGAGGGGCAAATAAGGAGAGATTTTGATTTTTTGTCTTTTTATTTGCTGTAAAAGCTGATAATGATCGTTCACAATAATGATGACATTCTTGACAGCACTTGAGTATGTTTATATCTTAAATCCTGATCTTTTCCTTACTTTTGTAGCCAGACAAGGAGTTGAACCATAAATTTATTAACGAACATAAAATTCAGAATTATTACCATTTCAGAGGACTCAAAATAAACCCATCCTCTCTCTTCCTTAAATTCTTATTTAAAAAAAAATAATTTAAATAAAAGTCAGAAGAAATGGTGCTTTAAAATGCAAAGAAAGGAGCCCTTTACTTGTATTGTTTTTTCATCACATTTCACTTTTGAACAAAGGCCCTCGAGAAGAAGAGGGTAGGGAGTGCAGGGTTATGGATGTCTGTGGCCTGTGAACTAAGGAAGAGGCTGAAGGGACTAGAAGAAGCATTGGTGTCAAGACAGAAAGGAAAACTTACAGGGAAGACTGAGAAATACACAATGAAGCTTTGTTGCTTTCAAGTCAATGAAGTAATCTAACAGCTTTCAACAGTTACGTATCTTGCATAAAACAGGAGCTCAGCACATCCGGCTTTCTCGTAGTCCTAAACCTCAGCCTTACTGGCAGGGAAAGCTGTCTCAGCTGCTATGATCTCTCCTGCTGGAAGAGGTTGCAAAATGGTTGCACAATTGTAAAACAGGGAATTAGCAAAGGTGTTGCTTATGACTGGAGAAAAGTTACTAAATAATAGCATTTTCTTTGGTATATATTGGGTTTTGCAGTGAGAACAACACAGCTTCAATGTCATCAAAGTTTGGAAGCTTAACAAACCAGCTTGGTAGTTGAGCAAAGAGGTAGCTGAAGGAGATGAGTGCATGCAAACAGTTGAATGATGAGGAGAACTATAATGAAAGAAGCTCAATACAATATCTACCAGACTTCAATGAGGACCTTGTAGAATAGAAGAGAATTTGTAACACTGAGCCATGCAGGCACAGACAGGTTAACAGAGGGAGAGCAATTGTTTGGGTAATTGTGGTAGCACTTGGCTAAATCTCACAAATCTTCTGTTATTTTTTTTTTTTAAATTTTATTTTGCCTTGGTGGATGAGCTGCAGCCTGGTCTTTTTCAAAGCTCTCATGAATGGCTGTGTTCCTTGTTCTCTTAGCAGATAATTAATTACAGTGACTACGATGATTATGCTTTTCTCTGTCTCCAGTACCATATTCCAGCCAAGTGTTATCCCATGCTCTCATAATTCCTGTGCAAGCCTAGGAGGAAAGTAGCTGTGTAATAGCGGGATTTTAGGTTCCCACCTAGTGAAGAAATCAGCAAATTTCTATTGGAGTCACCATTGGTATAATTGCAACAGTTTAGGTAATGGTTTTGGGAATGAGAAAATAATCAATAAAAGTACACATTCTGATGATAATACACACAGAAACTTATGTAAATGCTAATAAAAGTGTCTGACCACCATCAGTCTGGTATATAACTCCTTAAACTTGGAGACTTCTCATTAACTTACCTGCTGGAAATTACCACACCAGGTAACAGAAGAATATTCTATGTTTTGGAGAGATTTTTATAAATTCTCATGGAAACATACTTAATACTATATTTTCAAAGTTGTAATGACTTCTAGAGAAAAAAAAATCTATAAAAATGTGTTTTTAAAAACTTGGAAATGAAGCATGTAGAATATTTAGTGGTGTAAATCATGCCAATAGAGTGTGTGCGAGTTTCACTCACTCTGCAAGTACCCATAAGTTTTCCATTGGTGTCCACTCAGTTGACTGAAGTGAAATTTACAAAAAATGCTCAAAATTGGTCATATACAAGTCACTTCCTTTGGTATTAATGGTGTTTTTGGGTATCTGAGAAGCAAAAACATTTGGAAAAGGTACATGCAAGGTACAGCAGTGCTTGAATTCAACACATATGCAAACACAGAATCAATTCAGCTATTTAAGTAAGAACATGACATACAGTTAATATGACTTCAGAGGGGAAATGTAAATAGGCTTAAGAGATGAAAAGCAGTAAGGAATGGAAATTGGAGGCCTGTGCTGGATACAGTAGGACTCAATAAGGAAAGAGGTTTCCATGTGAGCAGTAGGAAATGGTTAATCTGCTGAAGTTATGACACTTCCAAAAGTCTGCACTCCTATCTCATCATGTAATATATCCTCTGAGATGTACCATACCAACACAAGTATTTCAGTGTGCCAAAAATTAGCTTGGTGTGGACTAATTCCCTCACCTACATCCCCGTGAAGCTTTAGAAAGAAGCACTTATAGAACTGGTATGTGAACTGCCCTGATGAAGTATTTAAGATAATTTTACAAAGCAGTTGGAAGCATGCTCTGTCCTGAGGGCATCAGATCTTATGTGGCAGTGCTCACATAATTATACTAAGATGGATTGCCATATTCACTCCCTGGGCCTCTGCCTGGAATAAATCCCACATCCAGCTAGAGAAAGAAAAAAGCGACTTGCAGGACTGGCATGAATCTTATTACATCCCAGAACTCTAAAGAGAGACCCAAACCTTTTCAATCACTGATTTCTTTTAAGTGTCACTCAATTCTAGCCTCATCAGAAAATACGAGGGATACCCACATTAAAAAAAAAAATGTAGCTAAGATATTACTTTTGAGTTGAGCTGTCCCCTGAAACTACCTGTCCCACATCTCTGGTATTCCTTAAATTGACTGGTTAGACTTAAATTAATGACATCACATCTATAATTCTGTGACTTTTTCTCAATGTTAGGTACTGCTGCATTTTCTGAGGCTGAGGTTTCTGGATTTACACCCTACTCCACAAATTATCACCAAAGCTTTGGTGACAATGGCAAAGATACATTGCATAGTTACTGAATAAGTATGGATTCAAAGCCAGATACAGGTATGAGATCCTTGCAAAAAAAAAAAAAAGGTATCTTTTGCATGCTTAAGAGACAGAAAGCCTTTGCAGTTTACAGATAAAAAGCCATACTAATTTAAACTATATTTCTGAACAACCACAGAATTCAAATTAATGTCTCTCAGAATGTATAGAGATGGAATGTACAGGACAACACTCAGGTTGTAACTTGAGTTTACTCTTCAGCACACAGGAATTGTCAGAACCTGGGTCCTGGCTGGTGTTCCAAGAAAAGAGGCCAAAGACTAAACAGGACTGAGAACAGATTCTTTGTTCACTGTAAATAGACAGGGTGCAGGCTGCTGAAGCAGTTTAAGGTTGCTGATGATAATCAGCATTGTCATGCTCAAAGAATGAAAGAGTCACTTAATTCTCCAGGTATGCCAAGCACCTTTGACAGTTCCACTGGAGCTGGATGCATTGTGAAGAACAGCTGCACCAAATGCAGGCACACTTCTGGATGGATCTGTTCATTCAACTGTGAAGAAAAGTCTATGAGAAAGAAGACCAAGACATTAATAAATCTATATTTCTACCCATATTTTAAATTGTGAAAATTTAGACTTTGCATAATTTTAGAAATTTCTCCTTTTAAAAACTCTTTGCCTTCTGCTATGATGGAAGTTATTTAGAGAATTTTTAGTGTATTTGCCTCCAGTTCTACTTTTCTAACAGTAAAAAATAGACTATTTGTGTTATGCAGAATTTTTACTGTTCCTTTATTATATTTTTAAAAGTGACTAAAACCTTCTTCTAAAAGACTAAAGCCTAAAGGTCTTCTTGAAAACATTAACACTATCTGTGGAACATATTTAAGATAAAAAGATCATATTAAATGTATTTCTACTGTGAAATAATACTGTAAAGAAGAAAGAAGAATAATATTTTCTAAAAATAGAAGCCTTACAAAAATATTATCTCTGTCCTCATTTTACTTTCTCAGCAAAAACTATATCCCACCTACAACCAGTATTCTCCCCTCATCTTTCAAAAAAGCCTTTTATATCTGAACAGCCATGAAAAGTGACTAGGAAAGACATATTTCTCAGTTGTAGTACATCAATTTGTTCCTATTTTGAAACTGATGAAAGCACGATCGGTCTTGTCTGTGCATATTTGTCTGTTTCGGCACCCCTCTCTCAAAGAGGGTGGATCTGGCTCCTGCCTCTGTGGTGCAGGTCCTACAGTGTGGTGCTGTCTGATGGGGCAGACTCGGAGAGCCTGGCAAAGTCATCACTCCACTGGGTAGAGCTGTTGCATTTTTGCTGAAAAGTGCAGCGCTGTGGAAGAATATTCATTTGTGTCCTTTCTAAGCAGTAGTACTAATTGGTCTGTGAGGGGTGTAACACTCAGATCCGCAGATCTTCTGCTCAGTCAGAACATCACATTGCACTGAATCACACTGCTCAGCTTTCCTGCTTCAGCAAGAGCTTCCTTCAGATAGGAACCCAAGACTAGAGGACTTATGCTGGACTTGCAAATATCAGATGTAAAATCAAATTAGCTGGTGAACTGCTGTCAGGGTGCCTTCCCTTCATATGTTGTGGATACTACCATTGCCAAAACCTGGCTGATATACTTCTCTTGCAGGTTTCCCATGAAGAAAAACTACTTGTACAATTCTATAAGCATTGTGTAGCTGTAGTAGCCACAGAGCAAACTTTGTGATCCAATTACAATTTAACTTATTCTAACACTTAGCAGATGGCAAAATGTAACAATATCTCAATATATCTGAATCAATCCATTCTCTGTTTTTGACTGATCAATATCATTCAAAATTCAATTCAACACAGGCCAAATTCTGGCCATGTATGCATGACAACCAAAGGCTCATTGGCAGTGAACAATTTTACTTTCCTCTCTTTTTTTGCTTGACATTTTCCTCAGACATCTTTCATCCACCTTTCCATTTCACCACTGGGTTTCATATTTCTCAGAAAAAAACCAAACAGATCCATACTTTTTTACACATATTCCAAACTACAGACTATTAGCCTCAAGGGAGATCTTATGCCTTTCCTTCCTTGAACCAGTTTAAACATGGTGAAAGCATTCCTGTTGTGGCCTTTTTCTGTCATACTGATCTGCTCTTGAACGTTTCTGGCTATTTTGTCATGGGAAATTGCAGTACTCACTTTGAAAAATTAAGAAGTCAGGAGATAAACACAGAGAAAATATCAACTACAAAGTCACTAAGTTCCAACAGCAAGATGATGAAGCATATCAGAAAAATCTTTGATCAAACTAAAAATAATGAGCAAAACTAAGTAAAAACAATAAAAATAAGAACTTACTTGGAAAGTGATTGTTAAGTGACTTTCAATGTAAAAATTTTGTTTACAAATATTGAATATTTAATCAGGAAATATTATTCTGCTGATATGAAAGAATTTATTATGAATTAGTATAATATGAATTTTTTATCATTTCAATGTATTGAGCAAACCAAACTGATTTTCATATTAGCATTGTATCTGTCCGTGATAGAATATCCACATCTCAAAGAAATTATGTTGGCCACTCATGCTCCAGAAGCTCTTCTCCTTCAGAGGCAAAGCTTCTTGGTGGGCCCCTGTCTGGCATGTTGGTAATGGCATTCGGTGTGGAAAGAGTTGGAAGAGCAGAGAGCAGTGGGAACCCGGCAGCTCTGAACTACAGCCCAGAGTGAAGTGCAGGAGGGATCTAACAAACTGAAATGAAAACATTTTGACTTTATGATGTTTCAATGCTTTGTGTTAAAAAAAAAAGAAAAATAAAATATATATGTATATATATAAAATTCAATATTTCTTTAATAAAATTAGGCATGGTTCCTCACTCTGTATTTCTTGGTGTTTTAAGGTGAAGATTGAAATTCTTTGGCAGAAATTCTGAAATTTTGACCCCTGTTTAACTTCATTTGTGATCAAAAAGAAAAAAGAGAAAAGGAACTTAAGTTTTTTATGACTAGGAGAAAAATTGATCTTTTCCCTCATCATATTCCTCTGTTATGTAATTCTTGAAATAAAAACTTCTTCTGGAAAACAAGACTGATTTAGATTAAATGTCTTCCTCTACAGCTGACTGACAAAATCCACTAGACATTGAACATATTTCTTAAGGACATGAACTTCAGCTGAAGTTACATATATAAATCTGAGGTAGTATACAGTTCAGTTCACAACATATGTGGAATATTTTCATAAATATATGTGATAAATGAAAAGTAAGGTCAATCCGAAGATGTAATAATAGCAGAAATTGAAAAAAAAAATAGAATTCTTCTTCATACAGCATATCATTTCTTGCCATCCACACCCTTGAAAATTACTTTTAAGAAATTCTTGAGATATTGACTTTCAAAAGCAACTATTGTTTCTCTGTAGTCTTATCCCTTTCTAATTCATGTTTTTCTGCTCACAAAGTAGGACCAAGAAGTCATGAAATAATAAAAGCTTTACTTTTTATATCGTTAATATTTCTATCTTTCTAAGTTGTGGGCCAGGTTTTGTTAGAAAATAACAGAGTGAAATGTTTAGCAGCAATTAATGGTTACACCCTTGCTTAGTTGCAAAAGAACCTGTTATACTTTTCGTCCACATTAATGTATTCTTTATAGCAGTGGTGTGACCTTTGCCAAGAAAAAAAAATGCTGAGTCCTATACAACTAGTAACTGATGAGAAAGTGGAATCTTTCGTTCTGCCAATTACAGACAGTAATTGCCATGTAATGAAGTTAATGTTTTGTAGAATTTACAACCTGATATTAATGGTGTTTCTTTTCCACCCTCTCTTATCCAACTTAATTTTTGCCCAGCTTTTCACAACAAAAGAAACAGGACAATGTGTGAAGGCTCATTAATTCTATTTAGTTTTGATTTTTTTTTTTCTCCCTTCTCTTCTCCCCGCCTCCTGGAGGTGAAAAAAGAGCCATGCCATCAGGCCTTTACGTAAACTCTGGTTCATGTAAGGGTGAAAGTTACAGCCTCCACACAGCAGCTTGCACCATATAAATGCTCCCCTTTCAATTTCAGCTCGGGCCGTTTAATGGCCATGCCGTTTTATTGCCTTCTTGATCACCAATTACACCACCAAGAACAATGAGCCCAACACTTAAATGAGGAGGCCTCAAATTTGCCTTCATTTGCCAACGTGTTTCATAGCAACACTTTCTTTGAAAGCGCAGATCGCCTAATTACGAGGATGAAGATGGATCAGAGTTTGAAAAAGGCTCTCAGCACCAGAACAATATGCTAACCTAACTGTACGCCCTGTACTCCTACTGTATTATTGTGACCCCAAGCTGCCCTTCTAGCACTCTGCCTGACCTCCTGCCTCCAAGAGGAAGCCGTGCCTGCCCTCCCTATCTCCAGAGTGTCACTGCAGAATTTGGGAGGGTGCCACTGAGACTGGTGACAATGGAATCTAGGAAAAATAAATCATAAGACAGAAACTAGACAAATTGAGGAACCACAGGATACCAAAAGCATTTCCACGTTATTTTGTTTTGCCGCTAATGGCTGAAACGAATAAATCAGGACGAGTTAACTCCAGTGTGCTTCCCAGGGCAAATGCTAAGTGCTTCACTTTCTTTGTTAGGAACTAATAGCAGGGCTGAGGTATTGTAGATGCTCACTATTCTACCAGGAATTTGAATGGACTCTTAATACACTGAAAATAAACACAATTGCAATATATGGTAAAAATAAAAAACTAAATGGAATAAAGTTCTACACCAGTTCAAAGACTAAAGTTATGGAAATTACAGATTTTTTTCCCTGTTTAAAAATATGTCTTAATAAGAATTTATTTTTCCTTATATCTGCTTACATAAATCAGTCACCTTACTATTTTGATTTGGTTCCTTGCTGCAAAGTGCCACTAGGAAAAATGTTACTACCCCACCAGAATTAATCAGTGTGTTTACTACACACACTGTAACATCTCCCTCCAATTCTGGTGCTGCCTCATTCTGAGGGACATTCCACCAGGACTAATCCACTGAGGTAAAGTTAGATTACAGACATTCATCCCCATGGAAATATTTATCAAACTACTTCTGGAACCATGCATAAGCATCAACACGGGTAGACTCAGGTTTTGTAATGATATATAAAGCTGATGACTTTTCTTTTTCTGTTTCTTCAGGTTGCCAAATTTTTCTAACTGCAGTTAGTTCACATCTAACCATGTAACAATTTATGTATGTAGTTAACTTTACATTCTGTATGTAGTCCCCAGAAATATATAGTAGTAGCTAATAAGTATTTGCAGAATTGAGGCCTTTGTTGAAGAGTGAAAAAATGTGTGGGCTAATTGTTACAAGAGAATTACGCAGTAATAAACACAATTAAACTTTTGCTGCAGGGAAAGAATCAAGATTCATTTTCAATTTTAACTTTCATGTTTATCTGCCAAGACTTGAAATATGTAAACTTTACATTGTAATAGTGTAAGGCTTTGCATCTTGATTTTACATATGAAATAAAGCAGAAAATTCAAAGCTTATGGGCTTGGGTAGCTGAAAACTGTTCCATTTTCCCACTGTGCACTGTTACAAAGTGCAACACTCTCACAGTAAAACCAAGTTCTCTTCATATGGCTAAGTTTTCAGAAAAGGGAAAGCTATTCCAACCATAAAATACAGATAAATATAACACTTCTGTATTAGAAATTCTTTAGTAAAAAGGCTTACTGATTGCATTTAAAAAACCCACAAAAAATCCAGTAAAAGGGGTGCTCAGTGGATTCAGGCTGTAAACACTTAAAATTAGGTTATTGTTTGTATTTCTTCTGTGCATAAAAGTCCTACCCAAAATATGGAAAAAAACAATGAAAACATTAAAAATTACACATCCACTTGGGGTTTATGACAGCATATAAAATAATATTTTTAATAAAAATTATGCTTTCACCTGCCCTCACTCATAAATACTTCAACAGATTTTCTAATACATTCTCAGAATTGACAAATAGCATGCAAAAAATTCAGGCACAAAAGATAAGCATATGAGCAATCAAAAAAAAAAAAAAAACAGTTTGGCAATTTGAAGGCCATTTATTGCAGTAAGTGCAAACAAATAGATATACATTACATAAATAATAATGTGGAAGGTAGAGGTGCAAGAGGAGAAAAGCATCTTTCAAAATGAAACTGAAACACAGACAATCATAAAATGTTGTAACTTCACTGAATCCAGACCATGAGAAGCTGACTATAGGGGAATCCCATGCTTCCAGCACAATGCAGACATCCAGAAAATGCTCTCACCAAACAATCTGGCTCCCATCACACTTACATAAAAAGAGAAAGCTACTGAACCAAGATATCTTAAATGCAAAATCAAATTAGACCTAAATGAGATTTAAATGTCAAATAGCCTCTCTTAAACCACCCTGAATATGTTCTGAGTGTATGGAAACATCTTGTTTTCATTTTTTTGTGAATTCCAATAGTAGAGCAATTAGGGTGAACAACAGTGCTAAGTAATGTGTTATTGTGATTCAGGGAGACTTCATGTCATCACAGGAATTTCAAAACACAGAGGTACCAGACAAACACAGCAGCTGTATTTTAGAGTCAGTTAATTACAAAACACTCAGAGTTTTTAAATTAACCTTTGTGATCTTATAATTGTGGGTTTAATGTAAACGTAAATGTGTTTTAAGTAAATATATGCATAAATATTTGAGACTTTGAAATCTACCAGGGGTAGGTTGTACATCCAAGGCCAGTTCTGAGAAAAACAGTCCAGAAGGGGTTTTACTTTGGAAACTGCAGCAAGATAGCTGCCATGAGCTAAAAGACACTCCAAAATGGAGTTTAAAACATTATTGTCAAGCCCAACTTTAATGCTTGCTGGTAAGAATAAATGCTTTGTCTTCTGAGTTTTTTTATTGCTTGGCTGATGAAAATGTAAGGACTTGCATCTCTAAGCAGAAGGCACAAACTCTCCTCATGATGTGTTTAGCTTCAGAAGTCAGTGCATTGAAATCCAAACTTGTTTGCCAGATATTTTAATTTGTCTACAGCTGTCCTTGTGGGCAGGGTGGGGCAGATGAAAGCATCCTGATGCAGAACTCTTTCCCAAGCTACAGCTGGCAGGTTGGCTCAGACATCTGCAAGTGTCTGTGCACTGGAGTGTGTGGTTGAGCCAGAGAGGGAGGGAGAAAACAATATTGAAAAGACAAATGTTTAGAAATTATTTCACTTGTCTGGTATGTAATTTGGTTTTGACTTACGAATATGTTGGGCTTTTCTATCTGTAGGAATTCATCAGAAGCAATACTTTGAGGGGAGGTTTTTATTTACCATCTTCCAGGCTGCATTGATACCCAATGGAACATGCCAATATTCAGCAGCTTCCCATCACAAAAGTGTTAGAGCAAAACATTTGCTCTTGTATGGTTGTGATTTTCTTGGCAGAGAAATTAAGAACCGTATGACAACTGACATAGTCTTTTCTTTCTTTCCATTTGCATTTTTCTCCTGAGAAAGAGGGCTACCTCAAAGTGCTGTCATGGGAATTCATTTTGTTCTGTGTTACTCAACAAATCATTGTCTTATGAACTGGTGAGAAACCTCACATGGGTTCTGATCTTTGCTTTAAAAAGCATGTTTTTTAAAAAGCATGTATGGGGAGCATATGACTACAATGTCAAGGTAAAAGAAGTCTGAAAAGAGGCTCTTCAAAAAGTGGTCAGACTTCAGGACTTGAAGGACAAAAATCAGTGGCTCAATATCTAACTGCAAGCACTGAGCAATACTGGACTGACCTTGTTCAGTTGCTTGAATGAAAAAATTACGATTAAACCAAAATTAAAATTGCAGATACTAAACTGGAGACAAGTAGGCATCAGTACCATTTTAGAACCAAAAAAATTAATATCAGCCCAGATGAAAGGCCATGGGATTACAATAGATATCAAACAGAACTGGAGTTAATAGTACACTCTCTTCACAAATGGTATATGCCACTCCTGGAATACTGTGTTTAGTTTTGGCCAGACTAGTGCAAAATAGGTGTTGAAAAACTTACAAGGTCCCAGTGGCAGGTTATCAAGACAAATGAGAGCATTAATAAGCCTGTGGTACAGACTACAAGGAGATACTGAGCAAAGCTTAATCCGGAATACAGGAGTCTAAGGGTGGGAATCTGTGAGCAGCCTAACCTGGATGAAGGACAGTTCTGTGGATAATGGAGCCAGGTGCTTTTCAGCAGTGACAAATGATATTACAGGGAGAAATGACCACATGTCATGGTTTGGGATGTTCAGACTGAATATTAGAAAAAAAATATACTCCCCTAAGACAGTAGAGTAAAACTAAAACAGAATGATCAGCAGAATGATACCCAAAGGCATAGTGGAATCTTCATCCTACAAAGTTCCCAAAACTTGGCTGGAAATTTGGTGACCTGATCTAGTGTTGGCAGTATTCCTCCCTTCACGGGGACTAGATGATCTCCAGAGCTCCCTTCTAATCAGCACTTTTATGATTTTATGAAGAAGCCTGGTAGAAAAGCAAATGTAGAATAGTAAAGCAAATGTGCTGCATTGAAGAGGGGAAAAAGGGATTGAAGGGGAAAGATAAAACAGCACTGAAAAAGAGCTACTCTCTTCTTAAGCACAGAATGGGAAAGCTTTAATTACGTAGGACTGGTGCTGGAAAAGGGTTTGTACACAGAGTATTCACAGGGATAAGGGAAGGGAAGTCAATCTACAGATGACAAGCAGGATGCAAGGGAGAGAACTGAGATTGCGGACCAACCTGAAGAATAGGCAGGTCCATATAAATAGGGAACGTCTCACTTGAAAGAACTGACAGATATGCAACAAAAACGCCCACACACCAAAAATCACCACGCCACACACACCCCAAAAGGCTCTGCGCATGAACCTGAAAAGCATTCTGAAAACAGTCAGTGTGAAAGAAACTGCTGGTTAGCCTTTGGCTGTGTCACAGGAAAATTTTCACTGCAGTGCAGAAGGAATTACTAAACCAAGCAAAAGAAAATGCTTTAGTGGCGTTGTGTCATGATTTAGGAATACTTCTCAATTTAGTACTCCCAGTAAAAAGACCATGCACCACCCCCCATTCTGTCCCTCCAATGGAAGGCACAAAAGACAGAGACCATGGGTTAAGAACAATTTGCTAGAAACAGCAATAAGACAGGAAAACAGAACAATAATAGAGGTAATAATTCAAAACATCCGTGGATACATTTGTGCTTTTCCTGGTGACAGGCTTGCTGTAATTCATAAGAATAATTTAAAAAAAGAAGTAGAATGAGAAGTAGGAATTATTAAGTGGTGTCTCTTCTTCTGGGCTTAGAGAACAAAACTTAAGTGAAGTAACATAAATGTGTGAACCAATGGATAGAGAGAAGGAAAACCATAAAGTATCAATATCCATGAGAACATAAATTTCACAAAATCAGTGAAAAGTCTATTCTTTTCACTGGGAAACAGAGCCAGTATTCTGATCAAATAGCAAGTAGATGAGTCAGAAAAACAGAAAATCCTAAACTACCAGAGCAAGAAACATAATATTGACTAACTGAATCTAAAAGTACTGCAATAAAGCTGGTAAGGCTGTATTTGGAGGAGTTAACCCACAATTTTTGGAAGTCTAACAAGGTTAATAGTCCTGCCCATCATATAGAAGCTTAAATGGCAACTTCTGCAGAAATCTGGTAGGGTGATTGGAAATCTTTTGGAGAAAAGTAAAACTTACTTTCCTAAGCTTTTTAAGCTAATGAAAGAGTTAGCTGGCTTGAGTGTTACCTAGAAGCATAGAAAGAACAAAAAAGGAAGAAAGCTACCTAAATTAAAAGACAGTGTTGAGGTAAACTGAACTTTAAATTAAGACTTTGCTTTGTGTGTGTGAAATTAGATTTATAGTTTTAAAAGATACCAGGTTCTGAAACAATCTTCCAATAGTGGAGGATGCATTAAAAAATTAATAGCTTTTCAAATTGGAATTCAGAATGTTTGGAGCTTTATATCTGAGTTTAATATATCCAGCACAAAAGACTGTAAATTATGATTCAGAAAGTTCTTTAATTCCTCCTTTACTTTATTCTTGTTTCATTATCATCATCTTTCAATGCCACAACCCTTCAACAAAGACAAGTATATGTTTCAGTTTGGGAACTTCTTTGTAGTTTTTATGGAAGCAAGGTAAGACCTAGAGCATTGATTATAGACAATGCCTTTACCAGAGACTTTGGTTCTTTTAGATGAATTAAGAACACCCATTAAGAAAAAGAAAGTAAATGCTGAAGTTTTATTGTTTTCATGTAGTCATTGATAAGGTTCTATGAATGAAAACAACAGATATGGTGGAAACACATTTTACCTTAATCCTTGCCTTCCATGAAATGGTTTAATCATGACTTCCATTCTGAAGTAGGCTGTGATATTCCTCATATATTATAAATTGTATCTTGTAAAGTCATCACAGTCAGGTGAAGTCCCAGATTACTGGAAAAAGGGAAAATTGGACCTTTCTATAAAACAAGGGGAAAGTAGGACTCGGGGAACTATCAAGCTGTCAGCCTTACCTCTGTGCCCAGGAAGATCATGGATCTGTTGATCCTCTTAGAAATTACACTGAGGAGCATAGAGGACAGGGAGGTGATTGGAGGCAGCCAGCACATCTTCACCAAGGACAGGTCCTGTCTGACCAGCCTAGTAGGCTTCTATGATGGAGAAAACACATCAGTGAACAAGGGAAAGGCTACAGATCTTGTTCATCTGGACTGCTGTAAAGCATTTGGCATGGTCCCTCACAACTTACTTCTCTCTAAAGTGGAGAGAAATGGATTGATTAGATGGACTTTTAGATGGATAAGGAATTGGTTTCACAGTTGCATCTAGAAAGTAGTGGTAACTACTCAGTCCCAGTGGACATCAGTGACAAGTGGTGTTCCTCAGGGGTTCATATTGGGACAGGTGTTATTTCATACCTTCATTTATGACATAAAGGGATCCATTGCACCTTCAGCAAGTTTGCAGGTGACACTAAGCTGAGTGGGGCAGTTGACATGCCCTGAAGGACAAGACACCATCCAGAAGGATGTGGACAAGCTAGAGAAGTGGGCCCATGAGTATCTCACGGTGTTTATTAGACAAGACCAAGAGCAAGGTACTGTACCAGGGTCAGGGCAACCCCTACTGTCAGTACAGGCTGGGGGTGGACAGATCAAGAGCTGCCCTGCTGAGAAGGACTTGGGGGTGCTGGTGGATGAGAGGCTGGACATGAGCCAGCAATATGCACTTGCACACAGTAAAGCCCACAGTTGCATCCAAAGCAGTGAGGCCAGCAGGTTGAGGGAGGTGATTCTCCCCCTCTACTCCTGTTTGGTGAGACCCTACTTGCAAGTGCTGCATCCAGCTTTTGGGATTTCAGCACAGGAAGGACATGGACCTCTTAGACTGCAACCAGAGGAGGCCACCAAGATGATTAGAAGGATGAAGTACATCTCTTAGGAGGAAAGGCTGAGAGAATTGAGGTTATTCAGCCTGGAAAGACAAGGCTTTGGGGTGACCTAATTGTGTCCTTTCAATACATAAAGGAAACCAACAAGAAAGATGGAGAGTGACTTTTTGCTAGGGTATAAAGTGATAGGACAAGTGGGAAGGGTTTCAACTGAAAGAGGGTAGGTTTAGATTAGATATTAGGAAGAAATTCTTTACTGAGTGGGTGGCAAGGCACAGGAGCAAGTTGCCAGAGAAGTTGTGGATGTCCTATCCCTGAAAATGTTCAAGGCCAGGTTGGATGAGGTTTTGAGCAACCAGGTCTAGTGGAAAGCATCCCTGCCCACAGCAGAGATATTGGAACTAAATGATCTTTAAAGTCTCTTTCAACCCAAACCATTCTATGATTCTATGATTCTATACTTCTATGATTAAGATTCTTGGTTCATTCAGCAAATAGTCTTACATTCCTTTAGTAATTATAGTATGCATATTACATGGTTATAAAAAAACTCCCCACAAGCACAGAAAAGCAAAAATAATCAGCTTGTAAATCCTTACCAAGAACAGATGCTGAAATTGAGTGGTTGTAATATTTTATGCAAGTTAAGTCTAACTTAAAAAAAACTTTGTAATCTTTTGCAAAATATTACAGAAAGGGTGGAGGGTTGTATTTTATACACTAACACAGCTAAATGTATTTTGCCTTTTACTTTTGCCTTTTACTTTTCGTGTGTCTTTCCCCCCACTATACTAATTAGGATACCTGGATTTATTGCTTTAGGCACAGAGTAGAATAAACTATGTTTTCACACAGATGTTTGATCAAGCTTGGGTATATTCAACCTATTTGGGTTTTTGCAAGGAAGTGAAATCTTTCAGAGGACAGTGACCATGTTTACAAGTTAGAAATACCTAGTGAACATCCAGTGACAATTCCTGGAGGGTTTCAGAAAGCAATAAATGTTGTCTCAAGGATAAAGATAGCCAGTTCCACAACTCAATTGCTTGCAGAGGAACCTTCAGAGAATTCTTTACCTTGTGGCATTTTTGTACATTGCTGTTTACTCAGTGTTCCAGGATGTTCCTTTAATAAAAGGCCTGTTATTATGTCGAATGAATCCCAGCATGAAGTCATATCCCTCCCTAAATTGATGATAGCTGGACTTCATAATATTTTTTTTTTTTTGCTGTTTTATGAGCTCAATAAAAAATGGACTTGATACACATCATAGCTAAACTCTAGGGATCATCTTCTAAGGGTATGGCATTATTGAAATGTTAGAAATTAAGATACACGCTACAAAACAAGATGAAATTAAGAAATTTTTCTGTTAGTGGTTTCTCAAGTTCATCACAAAGTAGGAAGCATATGATACTAACTTATCTGTTGGACTACTAGAATAATGATATATATGACTGATCTTGTATTTTCTGGCCAATTAAGCATGAAAAGGAGGTCTGAAGAATGTTACATTTGAACTTCTAATTCTTCTGCTGATTTTTATTATTGTTGTTGTTGTTTTTATATTTCATGCATGCTAAAATAGGTTCATGTTCATTCCTGAAATTCCAAATTCAGAGATAGCTGTCTGATACTGCCCAGTCTTCCAAAACTTTGGGCTAAACGTGTTTTTGGTAATCTTAAAATAATGCTAGGAAGCCAAAGTAAATGTGATTGTTACATTTATAGCTATGTATGAAGCTATACTGTATGAAGCAGGACACAATAATAAAATTCAACTGAACATCATTCAACACACTGGGTAAAACTTTATCACAGAGATTTAATCAGATGCTAAACATGAATAATTGGATGTATGTGATGAAATGTCTTGATTTGCCAATTAGGGCTCTCAACTTATTTCACAATAAGCCCATACCTACAAGATGAAACATTGGAAAGA
This sequence comes from Lanius collurio, assembly GCA_020086605.1. NCBI lineage: Eukaryota > Metazoa > Chordata > Aves > Passeriformes > Laniidae > Lanius > Lanius collurio. The sequence continues at coordinate 3,910,356 of JACBWW010000003.1, forward strand.
AAATCTTATAACTGCTATAAATCATATTCTTATAGTTGTGATCTGGATTATAAGAAAATTTAAGAAAAGTAAGAGTATTAATAATGGTTTGCACATGAAGTTTTGATCCTCTTACAGAACAGCAAGAAAGTACTCATTTATATTGAGATAAATGCATATAAAATTACTATTATCTAGGCTGGAGTACTTTGGAGATTCAGATTCAAGCAGCTGCAATGTGTGGCATAAATACCAGATATATTAACTGGAGGCAAAAGCAATAACCTTTCAACTTCTTGAGATACCACTGCTGTGAATATTATTGCAATATTATGCTTTCTAAGTACTGATAGTTATAAGAATTTCAACATTTCTGTCTTTTAAATTTTACAAATGTAAATAATGTAGTGGATTTTTTTCTCATGATTCTTTATTCTCCTTTTAATTTATCATGTATATAGACTCTCCAAAGCCAGTCCTACGGAAAATAAGAAAAAAGAAAACAAAGCCAAAGAATAACTAAACCAATGAGGTGAAACTATTGATTTATTAATCAGATATGATAGTGAGTTTCTTTTTTTTTTTTTTAATCAGATGTGTTTCTCAATTTTGATTACATCTTGGTTCACAAGAATTGAACCTGTTTCTGGATCTTTAATATTGTTATCATCAACCTTAACTCAGATACTGATGCTAAGAAATCCAGAAAGAATGTTTTAAGAACTCAACTGACAAGCAAGACATTTCCAGCTGTGTTAGGGAGCACAGACAGTGGTACCCTAGGCAAGCACGATATATCATCAGTATTCCCAGTGTCACCTCAAGCTAGTCTAGCTTCTGGCTTTGTAAGAGACACTAAGGCACAGGGAGGAAAGCTCAGAATCAGAAAGTATGTCTGCCTTAGACTATTTTTTCATACAGAACAAGAATATCCACACTACTTTTGTCTGAACCTCCAGTTTTAAAGACAAGGAACTTTTTTGCACTTTAAAGTAGCTAATTATATACTGATTCTGTAGTGAAGCTGCATTTTTTAAGGAACTATTAAAAGTTTAGAGGGATTCCATGATCAAACATAGAGGCAAAATTTGATAAGCAAAGTTAATCAGTCATGATTTTATTAAAGACGAGATGATGAAACTAATTTAGGCATAGATTGATAGCAAAATAGGCATAATATACATTAACACACCATTTATGTTCATATTATCTGTTGATTAAATAGGTTCATAAGAAACCTAAATTTTGTAATATACTCTGTTTTACAATTGAATTCATTGTTTTTCAGTGGAACCTCTGCAAATACCTGCATGGAAGATGCAAGGCACATAAGGATGCTACACAAGCAAGAACTACCATCAAAATGTGGCATAAAGATAAACATAGAGTATGAATGATTCTTTGAACGTAAGTCCTACTCTTTACAAATAGTCTAAATTACTGACTAGTGTTATGGCTATATAAACAAATGCACACTGTGCCCATATTTTTCTAACAAGGCTTGATAATATTACAAGAACGCCTACTTTTAAAAAAAAAAAATTAAGCAAGAGCAATAGTTAGTAACAGTGACTATTTTGGTAGATGCAGTTCAACATTTATTATTTTTATGTATTTACCAATGTTGGTCAAAGCTCCTTGGTAAAATTTCAGTGCCTTGCTTTCTTATCCACTATAATAAATAATTTCAGAATTTATGTGAGAATCCCTGTTATAAATAAGATATTTTAATCAGAACAAAAGGAAGTCATTCTAATGCAGATCATAAACTACTCATGCTACATGGCAAAGGTCCACAATGATTTCAACAATTTATTTTCAAATGTACATAGTTAATGGTTAAACAACCAAATCCTGTTAAAGCTGCAGAATCTTATGCTTGGAAAACAATAGGTATGGTTAATAACTATATGGTCATTGAGCTAGTGATACAGTACAGCCTTGTGACAGATTTAGTAACATCATGATTTATGAAGGGTGAGAATTGACAATTCAGCAAGCAATACCATTTATTCATAATACTTAGTTTCCATTATATTTTATTTCAAAAGTAGTATTACAGGTAGATGTGCCGGAAAATTGTTTCTACTGCATAGCAATTATGCTTCCTGAAAACTTTGAACATTTATATGACCATACACACTGATAAGCTCAACTGAATGGATACATCTAACACATCTTTACCTTTTAAATAGAAAATATGGGGATATTTATTTATGAATTAATCTCTCATTCATTTCTGAAATTGAAATCCAGGCCCCAATATGTATGTATCAGCTTACATAAATTGAATATATATACTAGGATTGGTTTCCCTTTCATTGCTTAATATTAAGAGCTTCTTTTTGCAAGACATTTTTAGATGTGAAATAAAGTCAGCAATGTTTCCCAACATCATAATGCATGCCAGGTTCTGATGACCTTTTCTTGCAATATGATGTAATCCAAGGACTCCATGAACTATGGTATAGGTGTAACTATAGTCCTTTGTGTCTTCTCAACCTTATCTCTGCTGTATCTATGAGATGTTACAATGCACTCCTTTTGGGTGTAACACATGCATAAGCAGCTACCATTCTCAATGGCACCTCTATTCAAATATTTATTTCTGAAAATGACAACATGGAACTTGTCAGGTGAGTGGCATATACCTTGTTAGAATTTCCAAAACCATTGCAAAAATTGTTACATATTCTCAGATATATTGAAAGTCAAAAATATAAACCTCAGCTTTGCCAAGTCTAGGCTTAGAAATGGAAGGCTCATCTTAGGCATTTGCTTGGCGGTTTTTTCCTCTCTAACAAAATGCTATTTGTGCCTGTAATTACAGTAATAGCATTCAATGACTCAACATGTGAAAACACTGGTTTTAGTTTTCTAATGGGCAGTTTCCTGTGCATTTTTAATTTAGAATAATTTTTACACACACACATATATATATATGCACATTTATGCATACACATATATTCAGAAAAAAAACTTATGTAAGCATGTATATATTATATTATATGTATGTATGTATATATATATGTATATATATATATATATATATATATATGAGTGCATTCACATAAATATTCATGAAACAATAATGTTTCTTACAGGGAAATCCACATACAAACATTCTAAGTTAATGATTTCTTTCTTTGTCCCAGGAGAACAAAACAACAGAATAATATTAAATTACTTAACAGTTGCACTTTACATATTCAGGATATGTGAATTGAAATGACAACTCTGATATATCAGTGGTATTGTGTCATGGCATGACTATTTTTCATAACAGAGAGCTTCACTTGCCCATCAGACCTCACCTGAATAACACAGACTCCCATTCCAGCTGAGTATTCCAGATGACCTGAACTATCTATGTGCTAATCTTTCTGTTATTTTCATAAAGGAAATGGGAGAGATTTTTATATATTTACATGGAAAATACTTATATTCCCTCCAGCAACATGTTCATAATGACATGAGCTGAAAATGTAAATCACCTTGCTGTAGAGTAATATGAGAAATTTCAACACTTACTTACGCATGGAATAATTGCAATATTTTGAGACGCTGTCATGCTAGAAAAAGGTGGTAGATTATAACTGTGAAACACAAATATTTTGTATATCACAGGGGACAGCATAGGGCACCTTATTCCCCATTTCATAGAACCATAAAATCATTAAGATTGGAAAAGACCCCCCAGATCAACTCTAAGCTTTGACTGAGCACCACCATGTTAACTAAACCATAGCACTCAGTGCCTCACCCAGTCATTTCTTGAACACTTTCTGGGATGCTGACTCCACCCTTTCAGTGAAAAAATTCTTTCTGATTCTACCTGAACCTCTTCTAGTCCAGAGACCTTTTCTCCTTGTCCTGTTGCTAACTATGTGGGAGAAGAAGCTGAACCCTCACCTTACTAAAACCTCTTTTCAGGGAGTTGTAGAGAGTCATAAGGTCTCCTCCAGGCTAAACACCCCCATCTCACTCAGACATTCCTCCTATGACTTACTCTCCAGACCCCTCACCAGCTTTGTTGACCTTCTCTGGACGTGCTTCAGCACCTCAATGTCTCTGATGTGAGGAGCCCAGAGCTGTATCAGAGGGCTTGAGTCTGATCCCTGTCCCTGTCTGCCAGCTCAGGGGGCTGGCTGCCCTGGGAATAGCTTGTCATTCTTTCAAAGATTGAGTCAAAGAAAGCATTAAATAGCTGGACTTTTTCATTATACTTGGTTAAAATTTGTTTTGTGCAGTAAAGCATCCAACTTTATGGCTTAAAGAAAAAACTGAATTGTCTTACCTTCCCCAGATGTTCCTTGTAACATAAAAGTTACCCAACAGTGCCAGCTATGGAGTACAGTAGGGTTTTGTGCAATGAATGGATGTTCAGCAGTTAGAACTTTAGACTGAGTTCCTATAATTTTAGAACAAGGAATAGAGAGCTGAACATTGTCTAGCATAGTTATCTGGGATCTTCTTCTATATCTTAATTGGTGATAATGAAACCTTATACCAAAGTAGACCAAATAGGCTTCTAACCTATGGACAATGAAAGTTAGCTGGGATTAATTCTACTCCTGAATGGGATTTCTCCATTTTATGAATTGATCATGGCAAAACAAATCCTAGTAAGATTCACCAGTGATGTCACTCAAGAAGTGTGAGCAGGCAGCACAATATATCACTATTGTAGGGGGGTCCGATGCTGGTCAGTGCTGCCAAGGGAGTGCAGAGGGTTCTTGTGCCAAGGGCTCACAGCCCTCCACACATCACTATTTCTCCGCTGCTGGTTTCTGCATCATTGGATAATGAAACTTGTTTCATAATTGAGCTTTTCCTTTTGTCCAGAAACCACTCAACTTATTTTATTTCATCCTTCATTTCATTTGGCCTACCTTTGCTACTGAAATTCAGAAAAACTTCTATAGTTAACTGCTATGCAAATAGATAAAATATGCATGGGAAATCATTAAATACAAAACACATTGCAGATAGGTCTAGGGTTCCTGACTGGAGATGCCAATGAAAAAAGTCAGACATAGATAAAACAGTAAGCAATTAAAATATAATTTTTTCATTAAGAATGTAAAGTTTGGATATTAAACTTCATCCAAATGCTAAAGGGTACAGTATGCGACACGCAAGAGAATTAAAAAATGACTGATACTTACAGTACACAAACAAATTAGCAAGAGCTGACCGAAAAGATAAGGGTGTTATTGCACATTAAAGTTAGATGTCATTTCCCCTAATTTAAGGGTATTCCAATTAGAGCTAACCTGAAGGTTATCTACTTTCATCTTTATCATCTTTTTGATAGTGTTAGCACAGATGTTGTGGCATCACGGAAATTATATGCATCATAAAAATGCAGCTAATTATCAGTGAACTAGTCACTTCTTATGTAGAATTAGTTTAATATCTTCAAGCAAATGTTTGTGACCCACATGTCTGATAACAGCATCCATTATTGACCCATGTCATGCCCTGTCTATCTTTCCTTTCTTAAGCTCTAAGTGTCTGCCTGACATTGCATTTTCTCTTGCTAGAGATGAGAATAGCTAGGGACCGCTGGGGAGATTAACATTTAGCACCCAATGGGTTTCCTTGAGTCCACTGAATTTTGTACTTAAATTTGCCTTTGCATTTGGAATAACAAAGATTGTTTGTGCACTGTAAGCATGAACAGGGTGTGGAGATTTGTGTTAATAAGTATGTAAAAAGACATTTTTTGTTCATTTTTTATTGAAAACAATATATGACAAAACTATAGTTTTAATAAGAAAATTACTATGTAAAGTTTCATAAAGTTGAATATGGATTCTGAAGGATTAAGGACACTTTTGGCAACTAAATTTAGCTAAAAATTCTAGAAAACATATGAAAAAGAAAAGCCAAACTCAGAGAAGCTTTGACAGATTTCTTATCATTAGCACTTAAGTTCTTTTAAACTCAGAATTGTGTTGATTTTCATGGTAAAGCAAGATAAAAGACAAACCTTAACATATTGAAATATTTCTCTACATATTTTAAGAAAAAAATTTAGAGCTAAGTACTGTTCAGTGAATACATTATTCAGTGAACTTTGTCATCTTTCATTGAATAAATTATTCAATTACTTTTCTTCTCAGTATTTGACTAGGTTTATTATGGGTATCATACCATTCATTGAACATATTACTGTACAAAAAAAGTATATTATCTGAATAAACTGTTCAATTAGTATTTTCCCCTAGAATTTTTCCCCTTTTACCCTTCCTTTTTTACAACAGTATAGAATAATTTATAATTCTCACATCTGAAGATGAAAAGACTGAATTTGAAAAACTGCTGAAGTGAATATGAGAGTTCCAATTTTTTGTTCTGAAACTTTTTATCATTCAAAAACATGGAGGTGAATGTGGACTGCATCTTACCTTCTGTTGTCATCCAATTCCAAGCCAAGCCATGTAAAACCTAGCTGTTTGAAATCATGGCAGTCATAATAACAGACTCAAAATATAAGATTCTAGAAATAAAAAAAAAAAAAAAAGATGTCAAAAATCAGACTATACAAACTAACTGCAACAAGAAATTTCTTATGTTCAGAAGCCTCTTTGATATGGCAGATACCACTGACACAATTAGTTGATATATCTGGGGTTTTTTACTTTAATATAGAATTTCTACTTAATATTACAAATAAATTTAAAAAACGTAACTGAGGAGGTTGCTGTGCATGAGGAACCTTTTTTTTAACAAATGTTTTGTTAGCATGTACTATTTATAACCTCCAACTGGCTGAAAAATTAAAAGATATTACTTTTACCTCAAAGACTCAATCTGTCCACCTGGTCACTAACTGGCCTTTGAATCACCTAAAGGTTACATATAACAGCTACATTAATTTAAAACATTTTAAGAAAATGAAGTTAATAATGGACTATGGAACATCTTTTACATTTAATACCATTCGAGCAGTCATTGTGTTCTTTGCAACATGACACTAAAGAGACCTGCAACAAAAATTAGGAAGTCAGAAGCCCCTAAGTAATGCTGCATTAATTTACTGGGTGTAAATAATCTTCTGCTGGAACTTCAGCTTCTCAAGGCAGCACTTGTGGAACTCCTGGGAACACAGGATTGGAATGGATCTTTTGAGTGAAAAACTGTCTTTCTCTAGTATAAATTGAGACTTCTGTGTTGTGCATTTATATCCTCTTTCAAATGTTGGTTTAAGATGATTCCAAATTGGGATTTAGGGTTGTTTTCTTACGCCATGATAAAGGCTGACTTAGAATCTTTCACTCTTGATAGTCTTTCTTATAATTCCAACCTGCATTTTCTTAGGGCAATTTATTCATGAGCTAACACTGTTCATTGTCTAGCTTAAAAAACCCTCTTCTGTCCCTGATTTATTTTTGTCCTGATGAATAAACAAGGACAATGAAAACACAGAGAGAAATATAATCTTTTTCAGCCCTTATTGAATCAGGGGAAACAAAGTAAGCTTTTTTATTCTTTCATGTTCTCCTTGTAGGAAATTTGTAATGTAATCAAAACAAGTAGCAAGAACAATATATGTATTTAAGATGTAGCAGGTCTAGCCATGAATAAGGTATCCATTATGTGACCATCAGCTAGCACAAAGAACAAGATGTCACTGCCACAAGGCACTAAAATTCAGATGCAACAAAGGAACATATACACCATTTTATGTAGCTGTGGTGTGTGGGTTTTCTTCTTCCTAGTAAGTGGACAAACTCCTCTGATGAGGACACATACATGTAAAATGTCTATCAATAGACACACATTCTGTGGTCTTTCAGGACTTACTTCTTGAGGCAGAAGCCAACTACAGGATGGCAGAAGGTCTCCCCTTCAACTGGGCATCCAAGATGCCATCAGTGCAAAATTCAGAGCCAGATGGAGGCAAGGAGAAAAACAATTATATTTCTGGAGGTTTGTAGTTGAAACTTTTAATAGAGATATTCTGGGTTGACATTCTGCTCTGCCTCTATTATTTGCATATGGCATCATCTATTATGAACATTTTCCCAAATTTAATGGATCGTGTTGGTAGCCATGCAGATATAATTCCAGATTTACAGGATGCTATCCTTGCAGTTTACTATATTCAGAAATCTATGGTAGGTGCCCAGGTCCTGTAGTGTCCACGCTGTATGACTCTTAACTCATTAGATACCCCAAAATAACATGCAAAGAAGCCAATGGACTTCTCTGAGTGTTGCAGGAAATCAACAAAGAAAATTCTGGTTCCACTGAAGGCATCATATATTGACTAAAAATGAAAATCTGAGATAATATTTGGAATGGATTTGAGGGTGAAATGTACATAACCTCTTGTAAAGAAATTGCAGATGCGTTTCACAGCCACTCTAATAATTAAGAGCCTCTATCATAATTAGATTTGAGAAGCCAAGCTTTTATACTGTACTCTTTCACTATTTTCTGAGATAGGACTGCACCTTCTTAGCCGTGTTTTTGCCAGACAGGTACTGACCAAGGAAGACTGGTGATTCCTGCTCCATACAAGCAGGGCCTTCAACAAGGCAGTGACTGGTGAATAACATAGAGCTGTCTTCACCTTTCCAGCCCACTCCCTGACTTGCTTTCATATAAACAAATGTGTCTTGAAACTGGTCTTGAAGAAATACCAAGAACGGCTCTTTCCTCATAAAGAACTTTTCCATTTTTGAAGAAAAATGACAAGTAGAGATCACGGAATAGTTGAGCACAAACTTGAGGTGAAAACCTGCTTCAAGTCAGTAAAACTTAGCACAAACTATCAGCACTTGGTTCACTATCATTAAAATTTCCTATGCAATACTATATGTAGTCCAGGACTTTTAAGCCTTTCTGGGAAATATCAAACCCCTAACAGTCAGGATGATATAAGAGATAAATATTACAGCACTTTCCCCAATAATATCATGAGCCAAAAAGAAAAAAAATATATACAATGGAAATTTTGATATTTTTACAAAAATCACAAGCAATGAGCCTTCTTTCTTTCATATTTAATACAGATCTTTCCAGTCAGCTGCAGCTGATGATAAGTATAATATCTTTAAATGGTTAATCCAAGGATCACAGCTCAAGTGCTTTATGTGGTTAGGAGCAAGGAAAGCTCAGTGTGCATTTCATAAATCCAAGGGTTTTTTTATTCCTTCTCTCTTTCTTTCTTTTCTTTTTTTTTTTCTTTTCGTTTTTCATTTAGCTTTCTTCTATATCTTAAATGCTTTATTTTTCAGAGGAGAGATAAGACTTGATTCTTCACATAAAACTACAGCTTAGCCATTACTTAGTCTTTCTCTGTTACGGAAAAGGTCCTGTCTGTGCACAGATGTCTCAGATTAAATTGTATCTCACAGTCCTTACAGTGCTCAGTACTAGATGAACTGCCAAAAGGGCCGTAGGCAAGAACTAAATTGCTTTGGTTTCAGTACACAGTGAATTTGGCTCAGACAAGCTGAATCAGTACATTAAATGCGAATCCCTCACAGATTTGAAAGCAGCCTTTAGCACAATTATTGACTGTGAGTGATGATTATGTCTAATTGAAGGAGACTTTTGCTACCTGTAGCTCAGTTGGAGTCCATGAGAGCCACAGCAAGGCACTGCATCTTAATTCAATGTTCCAGCTTGAAAGAAGCAATTGAACCTAAATCCTGAAGTGTATACACATGGTCGATAAACTTTAATAAACTTTACAGGTTCAGTAACTAGACTGAGTGTACATAATTCAATTTTTTAATTCAGGAAGGGAAAATAGCTAACAAGTATGTTAGGCTACTGTAATGTATTAGTTCATCTCATGCAGAGGCCCTCTCAGTAAAGGAAAAAGATATAGTTTCATGCTTGTCTTTGGAACAAGTCATAAATCTGCTGTTTTATACACTATATTAATGCTCTACAGGTGGGAGATTACCAGGTTATTTGGGTAGAACCCAGCTTCCAGGAAATTTGTGAGGAAAATAAAATAATTTGACAATTTTGCATCTTTTGCTACAGAAGTTATGCCAGTAACAAAGAGAAATGAATGCTTTTCTTAATAGATTCTGCCTCTCTCCCCAAGACTTTTTGGCATGTTTTCATGGTGTAACAGCACTGTTGTACAAAAAAAAAAAAGATGATATTCTATGTCTCAATGCTTCCAAAAAGGCGTTATTGATTTTTCTCAGTGAAAAAAAAGTAGATATTCTCAGGGGTCCTACAATCAGAATTCTGTTGTCCTTCTGTTCTATAAAAAAGTAAATATTTGTCAATCTGTTCACAGCAAATATTTCTCTCCCACAAACATGTGGCGACCTATTAGATCTTTCCTAGGCTTATATTAGGTTCCCTTGCCGCCATTATAAGATAACATTCACAAGGAGCTCTGTGACAATGCATTTTTCATATTTTCCATGAGCATGCAACTATGTGAATCATGAAAACTTTCCATTTAAATTGGTCCCTTACTAAATAATTGATATAAAAGTCAAATATGAACCATATATGCTGATTGTTCCCTCCTAGGGACTTAGTGACACATTTTGTAGGCCTAAGCTTTTACCAAAGAAAAATTAATTTTAACCTTGTCTTGAAAAATCAGTGCATGAGCAGCAGGGAATGAAGGATATAAAGAGCAATATGTGATAACGTATTTTGGCAAAATCATTCCATAATAAATAGTACCTGAAAAGCCTTGAAATTTATTGGTAAGTACCTATAGTTGTCACATGCAGACAAGCCCACACATTTCTATTGAATCCTTTGAGCTTAACTACCTCGAGACCGGGGATTATCAGAACTAGGTATGTATCCTCTCTCTATGTATACTCTCCATAATTTCTTATATTTAAACCAACAAAAGCCTTGAAGTGGTCTGCTAGCAGGAAGGTTTAAATTCCCAGCACAGACTGCAATCTCTTGGGCTGATAGATTTGGTGACACTTTGAAATTTTATAGGTAGATAAACTTTATGAACAACACTCTCCTTCTTGCACGGTTTCCAGATATCTGATAGGAACAAGCATGTTTTTCCAAGGTTTCAAGGAATCTACACAATAGTAGCTTTCTGTTCCCTATAATTTCCTTTTTGGATTCATTATTACTATATTGAGTTTGCCTGTTTTTATACCTTATCTACCTTGGTTCTTTGTTATCTTCTGAAAATGCTGTTTCTTCCACTCTTCAGATTTTCTAATTATAACTGCCTCTGTTCAGTTTTTTTCTAAACTTTACCACCACCATCTTTATGCCTTCTCATGTTACTCACTTTAACCAAACAGGCATCATCTCTTCCCCTTAGCTATGGGATCTCAGTATTCTCTACTATGTGCCTTGCATTTAATTTCCCTTTCTATTTCTAATTCCAGTCTGCCTACTCAATTCCCGTTATATCCTGAGCACAGCATACCCCCACTCTCAGTCTCATTTGTCCCTCAGTGTTGCTTCTTAGTTCCCTGGACAATCTCCTTTCCATCATTAGTCAAATTTTACTTCTCTTCCCAGGTGTGCAATCTTCCTCTTTTTGGTCTTTCCTCTCTCATGGTTTAGTATGGTAAATCCTTAGCCCTGACAGAAGAAGTGAGCAGATTTCTTCAGCCTAGTTCTGTTTTCCATCAGCACTTTGTCCATAGACACCAGAAGCAAATTTATAGGGTTATTCTGTGGAAATATTTTATGCATAATGTGCTCAGAACTCCAAACTGGAGGAGGAAGAATATTATTTAATTAAATGAGATGTCATCAACCTGCAAAATGCAATTTGTTCAAGATTTAAAACATGGTAATTTTGGTATCTTGTCTAAATTCAGTTAATTCAAGCCATTTTCCAAAACATAATTCTGCTAAAACATCTGAATAGAAAAATGTTGTTAATTTTAACAGTGAAAAAAGAACCTAAACTGGCAAATCTAGTTGAAATAAAAAGAAATCAGGAAAAAGTAAGGCACCAGGTGTGGAAAATTCAGTGCAAAGAAGCTGTGTCCAAATTAAAAGGAGCCAAAAACTCTATTTTAAAAAGGAATGTCAGGGAACCAACCTTGCTTGCCATATTTGTCACTAGTCTGGAAAGCAGTCCTTTAAAGAAAGGGGAATTTTATCTGAAGGGGGACACTGAGAATCAATTGCCTTTATTTTCTTTACATGGGGTTGGTGAAACAACATTTCCCAAACAGTCTCTGAACTGTTATGTCTTGTTCCAGCTTTCATCTGGGAAATTTTAAATGGGGACACCAAAATAGAATTGCATTTCAACAGTAAAACAACACAAAACAAGTATCTCACAAATAAACCACACAGGACATTGAGAAGCAACTTATCTTAGGATATCAAATTAAGACAGGTAGGATGTGTCAGAGAGTTAATTTTATGCAGAAGGTTTATGGAGGTTTTTTCTTCCTTTCTTGCTGTTGTTCCTTTCTTTTTTAAAACTGTAATTTGTAAAATACTTCCTTGCAGTTAACTTTTACATAGAAAGGAAAATTAAAGACCACTTAAAAAAATAAAACATTGAAGAGAAACATAAAGTTGTTGCAATTTAAAAAAAAAATTGGCATAAAAAATTTGTGACAGAATGAAAGGGGAAGCTCATATTAAAGTTACCATACATATTTGAGCCCTGCTGATTAGAGGATCTAAGCTGTCATATACATATGTCACATACAGAACCAGCAATGAAGCCATCAAAACTCAAACACACTATTGCTTTTATTTTTTGATGCTGTTGAATTGTAGTGTTATTATTTTTCACCATGCTAATTTGTCATTAGCTGAATTTCCATAGAAAGATTCAAAGGAAATTTTGCAAACATTCCTCAAAATTAATTCAGTTTTTGGTTTGGATTGGTTTGGTTTGGTTTGGTTTGGTTTGGTTTGGTTTGGTTTGGTTTGGATTGGTTTGGTTTGGTTTTTTGGGGGGGTTGGTTATTAGTATCTGTTTCCTATATAGATTTGACCTAGAGTATCTAGGTTTGAAATGCACAGTTGCCAGAGAAGTGTCATTCACTGTCTTCAAAATTTTCCATTTTTTGACAAAAATCTGTACATTTGGTTTCTAGAGGCCTGGTGCTTTGAGATACATTGTCCATTTTATAATCTGAGAGACTTCATAACATTGTCAATCATATATCTGAGAATAGAATACTTAACATGGAAAATCTCAGATTCTGCTTTTCCAAATTGAGGTACCGTGAAACCACACCTGAGGTGTTTTATCCACAACCAGATCCAGAAACCTCACACAGTTATTCTCTTGAACACAACTGGGCAGGAAACCATAACTTCCTGAGAATGGCAGCAGATCCAATTTCCTGGTCCTCACTAAATTTTGAAGTAAGCAGGGCCAGGAGCTGCTGTCTTGCACAGAAGAAATATGCCACCTACCCAGTGACCAGCGACATCTTCCTCTCAAGCAGAAGGGCATGTTGAACTACATTCAGTATCTGCCAATAAATTTAATCTCCTATTTACAAAAAGACAGTACAACAGTAGAACTGGCTGCTCAGAGAACTGGTGGTTGCCCCACCCCTGGAACTGCTCAGGGCCAGCATGGATGGGGCTGGTATCTCTGCCTTTGGCAGTGGGGTTGGAACTAGATGATCTTTAACGACTCTTGCAATCCAAGCCATTCTTTGAGTATCACTCTTGAAATGTTAAAATTAGTCCACACATCTGTTGTTCAGAACACAGTTCTAAAACCCACTGATACAATTCTTCTTTGAGGGTGGGTCATAGATTCAAAACTCAGCTTATCATTATTAGAAATTACTTTTACACCAGTAAACTCTGGTTTACTTTTACACACAAAACTCTGTACAGGTCAGAAAGTACTAAGTTTCAAACAAAACCAGTCAAAATTATTCTTTCCCACAACAAATAGTTAGAAAAATCTTTCTTGTACTAATGTATAAACAATGAAAAAATTTTCCCTTTTGAGATTTTAATGAAAATCTAAAACTCTGAAAAGCAAACTCTGTAGCTCCTATTTACAAATTCATCAAAAGATTGTGTTTCATGGAAATATTTTTCTTCATGACATACTGCATTTAAAAAAAAAGATAAATTAAAAGAGACTTTGAAATATGTTATTTTGAAAGTTAAATTTGCCATTTTAAATTTTTTTTATTTCATTGCCTTTATTTTATGTCATATCATATTATTATAAAAATAAGTCTGACGATATATATTTCAATAATTTTATGATGAAATATTTAAAAATATGTTTCCATTTCTTTATAGAAAAAAAAGCAAATATTTTTTCTCAGTAACATAAGATCTAATTCTCACCCAGCTATATTTTTTGTCCAATAGGCCCTAAACACCCCTCTGAGAACACATGTGAGCAACAAGGTTTTTCATTGTTTACAGCATTGGATTGGGGTTTAACTGAATTTAATAATTTCAAAGTATATATTTTATGTGGTCAGACTTGCTCAACACAGTCTACCTTGAGTTACTTCCTTTCACTTCAAAAATTCTAATGGGACATCAAAGCAGCATGTGGTAATTATACAATGAATGTATGTTATTAGCAAAGATTAGATTTATTTCCACTAACAGATAATAAAATAAATCAGTTGTAAGTATAGAATCGATATTGTTATAAATGGGATGAATTCTTAAAATATTTACTGTTGCTTTTTGAGGTCCCAGGAAAACATCTGTATAAACTTCAGATGTCATGTTTGTATTAAATATTTAAAGTTGAATTTGCTGTAAGTGTTTAGATATTGGTGGGGGAAAGGCATGTATTCCATCTAAAGAGAAAAAAGATGTTAGAAACTTATAGTACCTTAAATCTAATATCAGCTGCTGGCTACAGAATGTAGTTATAAATTTTAAATTCTTCCTAGGTTTAATCTTCTTTATAATTATAATCCTAATAATCAAAACTTGAATTTGTGGATATGTTCTATGTACTAGGGATGTATACAACATCCAGTGTTAATAATTGTGTAGCTTAGACCTGGTTTTTGCAAATAAATACTTTATGCAACCAGTAGTATGAGAAGAAATAAGTGACTGCACATGCTCAACCAAGAGGTGCTGAATAAAATCTGGAAGAATGTCAGCACTTTCTCAGAAATATCACACCTTTAAAATTCCCTATATTTTGTGAATTTCTCTTTCTCAGTTTTGGTGTACCTATCACAGTAAAAACTTTGTCATCTAATAAACTAACTATCTCAATAATTTGTCTTAATACTGAGAAAATGAAATCTATATGAAGTATTAATAGCATAATAAACCATTTTAAGTCATTCTGAATGCTGTTTTTTAGGCTGTGGTTTTTTAGTCTGTGGCATACACCATATTTTTACTATATGTATACCTAAATTGAGTTCTGAATGTAACAGGGAGCAAAGGTTTCTGAATTATTTAATGAAAAAAGCCAAAGAACACATCTGTGGTTTTCAGCAAAGCACACTTAATACTCTGAAAAGAAAAAGCCTGAGATTAATTGAGCAGTTTTACCTGTGAAGAAACCAAATAACCTGAACAGCCACACTGAGCTTTGCGATCACTGAGGCCAAGGAAAAGATTGTCTTTACAGAGAGTGGAAAGGCCTCAGTGATTTTGGACACCCTGGATCCAGATGTGCAGGTCTGTATCCCTGCTCTTTCACAACACCCCTTGAACTTGCTGGTCCTGTTTCCACTCCTCTCACCTGACCCTGCTATATCTACCCAAGCACCTGAAGGAGAGGTGATGATGGTGTAAATACTCATCCTGAGATACTGGCTGATTCTTGGGCATCACGTTTTCTGTCATATAGAGCTCTACCAACCATTCCCAAACAAATAACTCCCAGACAACCAATCCAGAATTACACTTAGTCTTTCACTTATTTCTCTTTTAACTAGCTGTTCATGCTTCTTAAAATTCCCCACATCAAGCTTTAAAACCAGTCACTTTAGTGTGAGCAGCATAGCACACTCTGTGACAATGACATTTGTTCTGCAGGCATCATAAGTTTCCTTGCAGTATGTAAACACTTGATTCTACTTTTCTGTGCCAGTTTTAGCCCTGATATAGTTCATGTCTCTTTAAGTCCAGGTCTATTTTCTCCATTTTTAAGATTCTTTTAATAACCAAGATCAAGGAAATTCTGACGGGAGGTGCACTTGTTTATAGCTAGTTTGAATTTGACAGAGTATAACTCTGTTACATGGGAGCTGTATGTCTGATTGTACGTGTGTGTGTTCCATGGTGCACTTTATAAAGATGAGGATGGCATTTTCCACATAATTATCCTTTTAATTTTAGCTGTGTTATATCATGTGTTGTTTTTCTCCAAATATTTGAAGCATAAATTGTAAAATTTGAGAAGGCATCTTTAACTAGAAATTCTGACCAATAGGAATAATGTGATATGGTCTACTATATATACATAGTATAAGCAGACACCTTTAGAAGGTTTACATGTAAGTGACAGACAAAAAGAGCTCATGGGACATTTGAGATACTTACGCATGTGGTGCTGATGCTTTTCTATTCCCACATTTATTCATTTAACACTGAAATAGTGGACATTCACTTCCACCTGTGAACTGACTTGTGACTACTTCATATTCTGTGAGATTATACCTCAAAATCCAGGACACAAAGCATGGCACTAAATCAGGCACCTGCCTTTTTGCTTATCCAGTGGTAGTGATTTTCAGAAAAAGAGCAACATGTCTGAGGCACTGTGGCTGATCCCAGGTGGAAAAGGCATTTTCCTGAACATTCCTAAGAGCAATATGTATCTAGCTCAGACTTCAACAGGTTGGGTTAATTACAATAAACACATGACACGCTACTTTTACCATACACAAAATCACCTTTGTAACTGATTACAAATACACTACACAGTGTGTAGTGTTCAACACTCATGAAGTTCTAAAATGCTTAAAATACCTCACCAAAAAGACACATATATGTATCTGGGACAGAAAATATTACTCTGTGATGAAGCAGCACATTAAATTTGTAGTAGTGGTAAGCTTGGATAGAACAATTGATTCTTTGTGGGATGAACATGGCTTTTCATGCCCAACTTCTGTGACAATGACAGACCACAGCTTAGGGAACTCCATGGACAAATTGAAGAATAGTTTTCAATTCTGCATTAAATGTGTTACACAGCACTGATAAAATGGACATCAAATTCTGCACCATGGAGCAGAAATACAGGGTAGAATAGCTTCTTTGCAATATTTCTGTGTTTGATTTAGAATTTAAGACTGATTTGATATTTTGAAAATATTCAGTGGGTGGCTACAGATGCTAACTAATTTCATTAATGGGTTTATCACTTTTTACACCTGCTGTTCAGGTTCATTATTTGACTTGCTGTGAACAACAGAAATTGTTCCCTTGTCAGGGAATCTCTCATCCAGCTGAGAGTCTTATCACACGTCAAGGGCCCTAAGAGGCAGGTGATGGGGGAATTGGTTTGGTGAAAGTGTGATAAAAGTGTGACATTCCACTTAATAATTATGTTTTCATTGAAGTAGAAAATTTCATGTTTCACTAGTACCATATAATGGCATCTGGAAATGGTTTTCTTTCTAACCAGACAGTTTGAGGTCTGTGCTCAGTATAAGCAATTGTCATTCTGCATTTTAGGAGGGGCAATCACAAATGGGTCCAATGTAATTTACCTCTGACCTAGAGCAACAAGAACGTTCCCAGCTCCACCACCATGATGTTGCATAAAAGTTGTTCTGCTGTATAAACAACTCTGCCCCCTCCATACATTTACACAGGAAACTGGAATAATTCCTAGATTATTCCAGCTGGTTTCCACTGTGTCTGAAAAAGGTTAAGAATGCACAGGCAGCTTTTTATGTCTTTCCTACCAAGTGCATGTCATTTCAGCAAAAAGATACAATTTGATAAAGGCTTCTTATAAGAATTATTATGAGCATTTTATTTTAGAGGAGGGAAAATGAATAACTGTTTTCTCTTTCCTTTGTGGCATGCAAACTCCCTTACATTTACACATTATGCAAACTTCAAGGAGAAAGCAGTTAGTATGTCAGAGAACCAGCAGTGATAACACTTGAGCAGAGCAGTCTGCTGCATTCTCTTTAGTTTCACGACAGGCATATTAGTCTGGATGTTAGCTGCTTCTCCTTAATTGGATTGCTTGCATAAATTGCAATACAAGGTGGACATGTGATAGCTTTCTTTTTTACCAATCAGTCATGTCAAGAGAACCTTATGTATTTTATATAGAAAGTAGAAAAAAATGATAATTTGAAAAGATGAGAAGATGGTGCAGGGTAAAAGCTGATATTCTTTCTTTATAACAGATAGCCCCAAGTTGTAGAGGCCATTATTTCTTGCATTTTCAGAGCAAATGAACTTGACAGATGGCTGTGTCACCTAAACCCCTACCTACCAACTTGATTATGCAGAAAACAATACAATAGAAAAGAAATCATTACTGAAGGAACCTGGTTAGTCCACAGAGGGCTGAGCGGTGCAGAAGAACAAAATTACAGTTGTGGAATTGAACAGCAAGAATACATTTAACATAAAGTGGGTTACAGCAAGGCAATCAGTCATGGCTAAAGCTATTGTCTAGGCTTGCTTGCATGGTATATGAAGTAATCTGTCATCTACCACTGAATTTATGCTTAGTTTATAGTAGAAAAATACAAAGGTTTTGCCAGGGCATGTTCTGGTAGTCTTGAGTAGCTCAACTATGGATCTATGAAATTAAAATTATGGGAATTCAGGACATTTTTCTCCTTCCAATCTGTTTTGGAGGACATTAACACCAAAGTAATTTCTTTTCCCTTCTCCCATGTTACTCAAACATTAACCAAATCCCACCACTTAAGGAAAGACAAAACAGGCTGGGCAAGACAAATACTCAGCACTGGTCCAGGTTATACAGAACTACCATTACTCCATAAAGAGTTACTCTGGATTTGCAGGAGGTCTGGCTACCTAATCACATCCAACAAGACAGAAACAGAGCTGGGCAGCACCTATACCTGGTGGCCCAGACCCCACATTGATTTTTACATATACTTTGCAAAAAGATAAAATCTCTTATCAGCATTATTACTGTTTCTCAGAGGAATTATTATATGATGTCATACATCATTTGCAATAAAATGGGCTTCTAGCCTCTGTTTCTCTTGACAGTTTCAAGCAATACAATCCACTACTATATGCTTGAGAGCTTACCACTTGGTAAGACCTCATGTTAATTAATTATTTCAATTAACTACTTTTGATATAACCCAGCTCATCTAGTTTGCCATTAACAGCATTGAAAATACCAGTTTTAGCAGGATTAATACTAGGTGTGTTTGTTGACAGAGGGGTGCTTTAAAAAGGTTTCAGGCAGGTGGTGGAGAGTCAAGACTGCTGAGAAAAATTAACGGAGTAGGGAAAAATTCTCCCTGCAGAATATAGTGGACTTCTGTCCCAGAAACAGCTTTTTCCTCAGCTACCAGGGTTCTCTAATATTCAGTATGTACATGACTGACTTCCACTTTTTCCCTGTCTCTTTTTGGGACAGTCACATTCTTAGATTATGGGGAAACTCATGCAGTAGCAGGTAACCATTAGTCTAGGAGTAAAAGTCTCACTCCCAGAACTCCTCAACACCCTGAGAAAAAGACAAGAAAGAGGGTGGAGTCTCCAGAAAAAGAAGAATCTCTGTCTTCATTGCTCTGAGGCTTCCAAGTATTTTCTATATTAGAACTATTTCAGCCAGATGAAGATAAATAGAGATATTTTTAGCCTCAGCATGCAACCTATGCAGATGAAGCTTTCAGTATTTCCTGATGCTGTGATCGATGCAACTTGAACAGCTCTAACGCATCTACTTTGGAGGCTTGTGTCCTTTTTCTTGGTCTCAGGTCCAAAGAGTGAAACTTTGGAATACCTAGAGATTGAGCCTAATCTGGGGGAGCAGAGGAGAGTTCTCATCCTCCTCTAAGGGGTTAGGGACAGTTTATTCAATAGAGCTCATACATCATTTGCTTTTCCAGCACAGGAATTCTGTCTGCAACTTTTGTGTATTGGTGCAGGACTTCAGATCTCTACCAGGTTCAACACAATGACTGTTTTTGTTATGTAGACAATACAACCAAAAACCCTATGCTTGATTGCAGGATACCCCAAGAAAAACAGGTATTTAAGAGGGAAAACTTACCTACAAAGTTTTCATGTAAACCAAAACAAGCTATGTGTTACCTATCTTGTGAACAAAAAAACTTTTCTATGTGAAGATTTCTGAGTCCATAAAAATGCACAAGCATGGAAAGATACGAGTTCTGTAACATGAACAGGGAAGTATAGACTATACTATTCATTTCCATGTGGCTTTCTTATGGACCATACTGGGAAAATACCTTTCCAGAACAAAGTTCAAACATTCTCACAAGGGGACATAGAAGAACAAACCAAATCAGAATAATTCAGTGGGACAAGACATCATACACTCTGGAGTTCAAATAAACCTTAAGCAACTGTGTGACTGACAAAATCATGTAATATGTATTAAAAACAGAGAAAATGAGCTTGCCAAATGACTCAATCACCTTTGTAAGAACCGATCCTAATTATTGCAGAGAAGAAAAGCCTATTTTGGTATCTAAAGTATTGAAAGTAGTGAAGATAAAAACACAGAATTAAAACTCCTAGTAGAACTTGCTAAAAACATTTTCAGTACTGAAACCAAGCCAGAATTTTCCTTCTCTTTTGGACATCAACTTTTCCATACTTGCCTTGACAAACATGATGTGTTTGTCATATCCAGAATTTAGACACACATAGCCCTTGATATTGATATTATACATACACATATTTACCTATATACTGGCAAAAGTTCTAACTACAATTATCTTTTTCAGTCCTTTTGATTGCTATTCAGTTTTTCTCTGAAAAATCATATTTTATCTTCCATCAGTGTTCCATTTCTGAACTCTTGCTTCTTTCAAAAGATCTTCAGGATATTCTACAAGAAACTCAGAGGTTACAGACATGCAAGGAAAGAACAAAAACTTTCAAAGGCATCTCTGGAAGTTGTTGACAGGTGGTGTTGCAGCATCCAAAATGTGAAGGCCATTGTGGGGATACACCTGACATTTAGATAGTAACAACAATCAAATTTTAGAGACTGCATTTCTTAATTTATTGATATGTGTCTGTATCATCTCAAATCCTTTATTGAACTGGGATAGTCTAACAACTAAGTTCAAAACAAGGTCTCCTTTTCCCTCTGTGTTTATTAAGTCTTGAAATAATTTAACAGTTCATTTCCTTTATGATAAATTAAATTAATTTGGAACTGAATTTTTTTTTAACATAAAGAATCTCATTCTAGTTTACCTGAAAAGCTCACAACCTGACAACTAACAGTTTAGCACAGCTTTATCAAGACCATCCCCCAGCTTCCTGATCTCAGACATTTTAGTCCCTCATTTCATGTGCAGTCAGAATTTTGCCAGAGCAGCCCACTCTGTGCCTGCTACTCGAATTCCCAATATCCGTCAGATTAATGCCAGGATAGGATGTAACAGTGATCCTCTTCTGCTGATGCACTCCATACTCTGAACAAAAAAATATCTCTCATTTGAAACTAAACAGCAGATTACAAGAATCATATTCTCCCTCCTCTAACCTCTGTCTGTGTTTTCACTTCACCCAGGGTAGATTTTGATCTCGCCTTTGTCATTTCCTGGTGCACTTTCAGCCCTTCACCTGAATCAAAGACACATGTTCCTTGCAGGCTAAAATTTGCCTTGAGGAGAAACTTTCCTCATGCTTTATACTTAGTATATCAGCTGATTGTTTGGCTTAATTTTTATGTGTTTTTCTGCAAGGTAAATAATCCACAGCTTTTCAGTTACTGCATGAAATAAATATACATGTGATTAACTGCTCTTATTCGACATTATTAACTTACCAGGAATATTTTATTTTGATTCACAGGTTGAATTCTAATGTGATTACAAAATCTAATGATAAGGAAATATTACTGAGTTCCTCTCCCTAGTAGGATACAGTTGTCCCTAGATGTATGTCAGGTAGTGATTTTTCATCTTGCTTTAAAAAACAATCTCTCCTTGGAGTTTATGCCTTGTCTTTATCATCCCAAGCAACGCTATTACTCTTTGGAATTTTTTTTAAAACAGTACTTTTTGCTCTACATTGAATCCACGAGCATAATTAATGACATGGAATTGACCTGATTAATTACTGACACTTCAGTTTTGCAGCTGTTGAAGCACACTTCAATACGTGATATTCACTGGCTGAGGCTGCCTTGCCCATACTCTGCTAGAACTGGGATTCCTTTAGAACTATCACACTTCCAAACCAGCCCTGAGACTAACTTGGATTGCAGGAGTTTTGTAGACATGTCAATCCCCAATAAGCCCCATTTGCTTTCAGCAGCAGGTAAGACTGGGACCATTTACAGAGACTCCTGGTACCAGTATTGAGGCAGGTGGGATATTTAGAAGAAACCAGTCTGGGGCATCATTCCCTGCCTGTTGCCACAGGAGCTACCTGTATAATGGGTTGCCTTAATGGGCAGTATGTGAACCTGTTTTCTTCTAAAGACCTTTTATAGAATATGTGATTGTGAAACTGGCTAATTAAATATCTTTCACTGGTTATTTGTTTGCTGAAATGCAGTTCTAGAAATGAAATGCTCTATGAATTCAAACTAATAAATAACACATATGCATAACTATGTCTAACTATTGTTTTGTATCTGTTGGGGACCAGTTCTCTTTACCAACAGGCTGCAGAAGAGTCAAAATCTCAGGACTTGATCCTGTTGCTGCCTACAGATGTGTTCTGGTTACAAAAAAGTTAATTGTATTCTCTGACATTGGCTTTTAAGGATGAATCTTTCCTTGCTCTAAGAGTCCAAAAACAGCTCGAGTTTGCAACTCTAGTTCTCAAAAACTTTTCTTCGTATTCTACAATATGCTGCAAGGCAGTTCACAATTCTTAGTTGTTCACAGCATTAATTTACTTTATTGATGACATCATCAGTATTTTGTCACTGTAGAGTTTAGTTGTCCTGAGTAAAGCTGACCATGGAAGTTTTGAACATTGATTTTTTTTTTTTTCCCCTTCTGTAGCATAGGCGAATGATTTATCATCTTCTTCTGGGACATCAGCCAGAGGCAAGAAATAGCTCTAATAACATGCTCTGAAGTGACTTATACTGACTATGTGTTTAAAAATGTGGTGAAATAATATACTGTACCTGGACATAGGAACATCAACCATCAGGAAAGACGGGAAAGCTTTTTGTACAGACAAATGGCATCTGCCACACAACAAACACAGAACCCAGTTTTCTTTCAATAATAGTTCAGAGATTTCTTTCCCTTGTATTTGAATGCATCACATTTTGTGCTCAATTTTTCTTATTTAAAAATTTCTGAATAAATATTGTGAAAATCCATCTTAAAATCAGCAAAAGGTATTATAAAACACAAGCTTCATATACAAACTTTCTCAATGGGGATCTAGATTTTGACATCACTAATTTTATTAATTTTCTTTCCTTGACATTGTATCAAAGTACAATCTTGAAGAAACAAATCTAATGCAACAAAAGACATAATAATTACAACCATTGCCGTACTTTGAGAGGAAACATGAAGGCAAGGATGAAAAATAATTTTACAGGATTCCTATCTCCCTGTTACCTCAGTAGATTCATGCATGTGCGTGCATGAAAGGAAAACAGATTGGATGCAATTAGATGTTACATTTCCTTAGGTGACAAAGCTGGCTATTTCCTGATTTATGTAGCAGTCCCATAAGCAGTCATATTACCACCGTTTATACAGCAGGAGAAGGAAAAACGGTAGTACAAGGATGAGAAAAAATGACAAAATGTTAAAGGAAATAGGACCTCCTTCTGCTGGAGGGAGAGAAAAAAATTAGGAGATAATTGCAGGAATGTATTTTACAGATAAAAATTAATTTTAATTAAGGAAGCAACTAGAAATAACTTACAAAATAATTATAAATTGGTCTCAGAGTTAAAATATTTCTATCATGCAAAAAGCCCAGAAATAAAGAGTGGGAAATATATTTTTTTTCATTTTACATATGTGCAGTCTAAGCAAAAAGAGATGCTTCAGGCATATGTGGGTAAGTAATGACAAACATTTACATTAACTGCATTTGGTCTCTTTCTTATTTGCTTTCCTGCATATTTATTTGAGTAAATTTTTGGTCTCTTAAAAGGTCATTTGAAAAGACTGGAGCCCAAGGATGGCATGTTTATAAACATCTCATGAACATTGGTTACGTGCAGAAATGTAATTTATTTTGAGAGCGAATAGAAATCATTTTGGACAGGACAGGAACTGTTTATATAGGTCACATCATTCAGTAATTCATATAGTCATTGATAAAAACCACTACTAGTCCAGAGTTTCAGGTGAGGTAAATAGGTGTAGCTTGATAGTTATATGATGCTTCACAACAACCTATTTTGATGTTTCTGCCTCATATAGATAGATTAAAAATAAATATTCTGTGATTTTAGGAGTTCACATGCTCAAGGGAATTAATTTATTTTCTTCCAGACTGTAGTACTAACACAGAACACTTTCTAGTCTGGTTTTGGGGTTTGGATTTTTTTTTAAATTAAACTCAAGACTGTTAATCAATCAGAATAAATTATTTTAATTTATTGTTAGATTATTGTAGTAGTAAATATTTTCATAAATTTAGATAAGACATGTTAAAGTCTACCAGGGTCCAGTCCAGGGGTAAATCTCATAAACATGAGATTACATTACATAAAAAAAAAAAAAAAAAAGTCTAAAATACTTTTTTCTAAAACTGTTTCTACATGGCAAAAATTATCTTGGAAATATAGAAACCAATTATTCTTTCTGCAAGAATGAAACTGGTAATTATTTTTTTAAACAGTAATACATTAGCTGAGTATTTTGAACTTTACTGAGATTTTACTGAGATCCTTCAAAGTCTGTCAAGTTTTGAAAAATTACTTCTGGATTCTTATTATTCTCTTGAAATATGAATTCACCACAACCCATGTCCTATATTCTCAACTATTTCTCATATAGTTATGCCCTTTCTGATGCATCAGAAGCATGGAAATGAATGTATTTTAACTCCTTCAGACCTTGAATTCTTTAGTGTGTGAGTTCAGCACACACAGACCCTCTCCTGCCACACTCATTTGATGTACAAGATTGGCACTCAATGAACATCCTCAAAAGTCACTTCTCCCTCCTACTTAACTTGTCAGGATGAACAGGCTTTAAGTTACAGTTTTCACTCTCTTTGCACAACCATTTCGGCTGCAGGAATTACTTGGAAACAAATGAGTCAGCCACCAAGAAGAGAAATAATCTTCCTTTCCTCTGCATAGGGCCCAAAGGAAAATCACTGCCTCTCATTTCAAGGGATTCACACAGGCTGGGGAAGAGCAGGTTAGTGCTGGCTGTGCACTTGATGTGAGCACCATCTGGCAGTGGCAGGGCAGGGTGACTCTGGGGGAACACTGTCAAGAGCACTCTGCTGCTGCTCTAAAGAGGAGCAACACCAACATCTTGCAGGAATATGCTGCTGGTTTTAGCATATGTGATAACAGACTGAGACTGGACATGTCCTCTTCTTATGGGACTACATTTCCCTAGCTGGTGAGGGATCCATTTCTGCCTTTGTACTACAAGATATCTGAGTTTGGGGCTTATTCTTCGTGAACCACTCTTGAGCACACAAACCAGTGTCCTGATTGTTTATCTTCTAAATCTACTGGGTTCCAGGTCTGTGCCAAAAACTTTGAGGTTTTTGTATTACACTGTGTAAGATACCTGCAAGCTACAGCACTGAATCCAAAGGAACCTTTCCATCCTGTAAGGAGAGATCCTGAGGCAGACTGCTTTTAACACACAAAATTCTGTAATAAATCAGTTTCCAAGAGTTAATTGGAAAAAAGAGTCAAAGCAGGAAGTTACCAGAGGCAGCCTACACACACAAAAAAAAAATCACAGTAGCAGATATTGGCACCTACATTTGAAATAAAACACAAATCTCTGCCTCTGAAAAGAAGTTCTGCTTGCAGTTTTTGTCCTACCAGCTACGTACTCATGATCTTTCATGTGTAGGCACTATGTATTGTTCCTGCAGATATTTAAGAGGACTTACAAAGCTGTTTTCTGAGAAGGCTGGGAGAGAAAGTTTGAATCAGTGAGAAGCAAATAAATGAAACAAAGATTACCAGAAGAACTGGGGTATAGTTGTTCATTTCATGTGTAAGTATGCGAAGAATTAATATGACTTAATTCCAAAATATCAAAATGTTCTGGCAAACATTGAGATAGGCCTAGTTTAAGTCACTGAATTGATAGAAAGGTAAATACATAAATTTACACCCTTGTATATAAATCCCACACAATTCTTAGTTTTCTGTTTCCACAGCTACAGAAAACAAAATGAAATAAAAATGGTTCAGCTACATGAGGAAGGACTTTCTGTATCTGCTGTATTTTGTAGCTTATATTATCGAAGAACCATAGAAGGGTTTAGGTTGGAAGGGACCTTTAAAAGTCATCTAGTCCAACTCCCCCTGGATCTTCCATTAGATCAGGTTGTTCAGACCCTTGTCCACCCAGCCTGGCCTTGAATGTTACCAGGGATGGGCATCTACCCCTTCTTTGGTTAGTCTGTTCCAGTGTTTCACCACCCTCATTGTAAAAAATTCATTCTCTATGTCCAATCTAAATATATCCTCTTTCAGTTTAAAATCACCAACTCTTGTCTGATCACTATAGACCCTCCTAAAAAGTGTGTCCTCATCTTTCTTGTAAGCCACTTTTAAGCTCTCAAAGGCCACAATTTTTCTTCTTTTCCTCCTTTCCCTCTTTTCTTCTCCAGGCTGAAAAACCCCATCCCTCTCAGCCTGTCTTCTTAGGAGAGGTGTTTTTGTGACCCCCCTCTGGACTATCTCCAAAAGGTCCATGTCCTTCCTGTGCTGAGAACCCCAGAGCAGGATGCAACACTCCAGGTAGGGTCTCAGGAGAGCAGGGCAGAGGGGAAGAATCCACTCCCTGTCCTTGCTCAACACAATGTGTTTGATGCAGCCCATTTGGCTTTTCGGGCTAGGAGTATCCATTGCCAGCTCATGTCCCGCCCCTCATCCACCAGCACCCCCAAGTCCTTCTTGGCAAGGCTGATCTGAATCTGTTCATCCCCCAGCCTGTGTTGATACCAGGGGTTGCACCAACCCAGGTGCAGCACCTTGCACTTGGTCTTGTTAAGCCACATGACATTCCCATGTCCCCATTTCCTGATCTTTTCCAGGTCCCTCTCTAGGTGGCATCCTATCCTTCAGGGCATGTCAACTACACCACTCAGCTTGCTGCCCTCTGCAAACTTATTGTTACCTTCTTAAAGGAGCACACCTTTAAGGAGTTTCACTGGTGTTGCTCTGCTGCTTCCTATTGCCTCCAGAGCCCCTGCATGCCTCAGAGCAACAGGCTGAGGTCCCTCACTAGCAGATCATCCTGGTAACCTTGGTGTGTCATCCCACCCTTTGTCACAGACAACCCTGATATTATTCCCTCCCCCACCAAGTCTTAGGAAATTTGGTTTTTTAAGGCTGGATTCACAACAAAGTAATTGGTATCAATTAGAATATCACTTGAGAGTAAATACTGCCACACCATTGTGAACTTTTTATATGTATTTAGTGTTCACTATCAAAGGAGTGAGACAACCAACAGTTAGGATCAGGCTACTGAAAATGTCACTGCTTTGTAAAACTCTGACCAAAATAAAACTGAGAAAGGCTATAACAATATTATCACTGAATAAACTCCTTTTGTCTTCCACTAACAAGCTCAGTGTTTCCAGCCTTAGTGAAAAAAATATCTGTAGAAGTTATAAGATTTCCATGATTTCAGGTGGTGGCTCTGAGAAACAAATCTAATTCCTACTGCTGCATTAGAAGGGAAACTTTGGTCCTTAAAGTGGTAAAATGTAATGATTATTTGTTGGGGTTTTTCTTTCTTTTTCTTTCATATCCTACTATTATATAAGAAAAATTACATTTTTACCAATGAGACTGTTTTCAAAGTATTAGAGTGAATTTTGGAAGGACAGAAGAGTACAATTCTTCTCTGGAAAAAGAAAAATTAAAAAAAAAATCTTTGATATTGAGGTGGACCTCTTTTAATCCTCTGTTAAAATTATGTGAGATTTTGCTGTGAGGTAGTTCTAAAAAGAGGTATAGAAAGTGAGGTTTAATTTTGAAAATTAATGTTCCTGGTATACAAAAAAATCACAAAAGCTCCACAGAGCTGCAAGACACCTGCCTTACACCTCTTGCCACAAGAAGACCTTGTCCTCATTTTTACAAGCAAGTACCAGACCTGACCTGTTAGTCCACTTATGTAAATAATAAGTCCAATTCCCTTTGCAAGCTCCTGCTAAAGCTGTGCCATTAGAGCCATCGTGTCATTTAGGCAGTCAGTGGAGAATCAAAGACTGCCTGCGCTGCAGCAGCCCAGTGCTACGTTTCTAAGAAAATGGGCTCTTAAAAAAGGAAATGTCACACCGCAGTGTGAGAGATAAACAGAGGTATATCTTTAGAGCAGCAGGCAGGGACTGTAGAAACACTCTCTGTAAATGACTTTGATCCCCTAGTGTGATGAATCATGGAGTCGCAAATCCTTTTTAGCTAATTGCTATCAGCTTGTGAGATTTTTCCTTCCATGTTCAATATCAATTTTCAGGGCCATAGGAGATAGCACTTGTCCCCCGAGTCTGCTGGCGACTTACCGCTAAAACTGAACTAGCACCACTTAACAGTTTAAAGGGGGAAGTCATTTAATATGACACTGCTGCTAGTAACTAAAAGGGAAAATATTAGGGGCAAATAAAGGCAACAGTAAACCTTTTTTTTACTGTCAATGGCCTGCCTTTGAAAATGTCCTTTCTATATCCACATCGTATCTGTGCATCTATCTCAAAGCAAAAGAAGCCTTAATTATTCAAAAGTGATAAGCAGGGACTTGGGAAAAAGGAGAGTGGAATTTGGTTGTTTTTCAAATCTAATGACTTCCACATTAAAAACTGTAAATAAAATAAACTTTTTAAAGTATATTTGAACCATAATATTGGACTGAATGAGAAATTTAGAATATAATATTGAATTTAAACCCTTACAGCACAAATTTCACTCCATTTCTACTTTCAGGACAGTCAAGTGAAAATGTTTTAGATTTCCTAGAAAATCTAGTTCTTTCCTGGTCATTGGAATTTTTCTGCAAAATTTTGTCATCACTGCTTATTCACAAGGTTATGCAGATCAGAAGTTACATCTTTGAAGCATAATAGCCTATGTATTTTTTCAGACT
This sequence comes from Lanius collurio, assembly GCA_020086605.1. Lineage (NCBI taxonomy): Eukaryota > Metazoa > Chordata > Aves > Passeriformes > Laniidae > Lanius > Lanius collurio. The sequence goes on from JACBWW010000003.1 coordinate 3,939,701, forward strand.
ATAGGGGAACACAACTCCCTGCAACTTCTGAGTACTCCAGACTCAGAAATTCTGAATTTGCATTCGTCTCTTGGCATTCAGTAGCCTCTGAATGCAGACAGCATCTCAAATAGTAAAAACCATTTGGTAGATAAACTTGGATTCAGTATCAAATTTCATGGCACCTAAAACTTAGAATTTACAGAGGAGTGAAACAGCAAGCTATTAAGCTAGTTGATAGTGTAAAGGTGAAAAAACAGTGCTTCAAATAAGTCTAGGAAGTTTTGCTTTAAAAAGAGCAACTGGATTTACTTTAAATGAACTCTTTTAAATTAAGCTGAACTTTAACTGTTGTTCTTATGTGTATCACAGTCATTCACTGGTTTTAATACTCAGAGCAGTGACAGTTTTCCAACCTAGATTACGAGTATTTCTTTAATCTGTATATAAGAAAACATCCTCTCCTGGGGACCATAATCACCCATTTAAGGAGAAATATAATATGTATGCCCAATCAAGCCTGTCTTCAGAGTAAAATTTGGTTTCATTTGTCACAGGCAAACCAAGAGTTAATCACCAAAATTATTCTAAGACAAATTTGAAACAATATTCTTGTTGGAAAATAAATAAATAAATAAACAAACAAACAAGAAAACAAATAAATAAAAGCCATTTCACATTTACTGTTTCCTGGCAATTTTTCCATAAGTTTCCTTATCAAGAGACATGCCTAATATCAGAGATTCATTTATTTGAGGTAGGATAGATTAAAAGATGAAAATGAGACAATGATTATGGGATTTTAATATGTAGGCAGAAAACAAAATACAAATAAAAAAAAAAAAAATTACCATTAGCTGAGCATCCAGATACTGAGCTGATATCCAGATTATTTTCTTTCCTGAGGAAGACAGTAAAATTTTAATGTCAAGACTCATAGTTTTGAATACTTTCCCAATTTTGACTATTCACCTAAGTTTTAAGTGCTTCCCCTCAGCTGTTTCTTATGGAAACTTCTTAGCACATGGAGCTGCTACATCTACTACTCTGTATCCTGTAGGAATAGAGTAGGACACTTCTCAGCTTCCCCTTTATGTCTGGGTTCCATTTCACAGTGTATGTTTAACTTGCATGGTTTTTTAATATTGTCCACCAAATATCCAAAGGACAATACAAAATTTTTCATATTTTTTCCTTGTTTTGCCCAAAACTTTTTTTCTCTGAAAGCTGACTCAAAAAAATTCAGCCTACCATCTGATGTAGGCTGAATTCACAGCATCATAACTAGTGAATTCAAAGTACCTGTATTCCAAAATTATATTACCATGATGCATTTTATAAGGTATTGGCTCACAATTTGTTCACAAATAAGATGTTTCATATTTCTATCCCATTTTCAGAGATGTTACTGTAAAGGAGAATGGAGAGGAGATGGAAGGATCAAATTTTTTACTCAGAGAAAAAAAAGTAGATGTTAACTTTGATATGAACTGACTTGATAGTACGGGTCAAAGTCTTAGAAAGTCAGGCAAGTAGTTTGACTCTAAGGTCTTCTGATTTCTCTAAAATATTGAACAGTTAAGTTCTGAGAAATAAGAAGAGAAAAAAAACAAAGTTGCCAAAATTTTGGACAGGGCAATCTGATTTACAGAAAGTTCTTCAGTGAAGTTTTATGTATAAAAATGTTTCCCTTTTTGAAGGAAATAAAAGTATTTTCAAGTAAACTCACCATAAAATGAAAGTTTTCAAAGCTAGATGAACGATTTAAACCTTTTTGATGATTAAAAAAAATTGTAAGTTTACAAAGCTGCAGCTCTTATTGCAAACTAAAAAACAATACTAATACTATGCTTAAATAAAACCTCTTCATTTAAACAAAACTAAATTTGTTTTACTGCTCAAAAATAAAGTTACTTATGACAACAGGCTCAGTAACAGAGGTTACACTATCTGATAGTGATAGAATTGCACTCTTAGAAAGTATTATGAACTGTCTTTAATTTACAAACAGAAAATGCATTAAAATTCCGGCTGGTCATGCAACTCAATGAAAATTTCCATGCAATTTAATTTTGATTTAACAAAACTGTGTTATTTTAGCTTTTTACAATGTCATCAGGTAAGACCTGAATCAAGTTGTTTTTCCTCTCTCCCTGGAAGTGAAAACTGATTTGGTGTCTCTGTGATTTGCAGTTGGGATCTAAGACCTCCATATGGCACTTAGTCAACGAAAGTATTCTTCCAGCAGAATTTTACTGACGAACTTGAGGAAAAATAAGATTGGAAGATAACTTTGGATTAATTGCTGAGCACTGAATCAACATAATAATCACCAATGTGGCATACTTGTGTTCTCTTCCATGACAAGGGCAAAGTATCCCACTTTTTAAAAAAACCAAATACTAATACTCACTTGCTAAACTCTTAAATTCTTTTCTGATTCAGGGATTTGGGCCAATTATATCATTAACTGTTAAAAAAAAAAAGAAAAAAAAATTGTCTAAGATAAAATATCTCATTATAAAAAATATGTATATTAGGATTATATTTTGAAGAATTTTAAACAGAGCTCAGGAAAAGTATTTGTTATCAACAGAAGAATTGACTTTTGGTAAAAATTGACCTTACAGGTGTTATATAAATTTCTAATACAGTATACAGTATATAGTTGTCCAGCATTTATTGCTGATAAGAAATTTAATTATTAAAATAATGTTTAAAAAAACCAAAAAAAATGGTGATACTCATCAGTAAAATTCACTAGATTTTTAATGACAGAAAAAATAATATGAATTTTTGGATCTACTCTGAGTTTGCTGAGGATCTTTGAGTCAAATATTTTAGATACACTTCATTGTTTTCATTCAATAACTAACTTAGTTGTAGATGCAAAAAAATAATGTATAATGAAATTAAGATGTACAAAAAAGTTCACTTGAGCTTTTAAATAGATGGGGACAAAAGTGCACAGGCTATTCTAGGACCTGCAGGGATGGCATAATACCAGCTAAAGTAATGCATCTCCGTTAAGAGTGATACTGAGCTGTTTGTTAGTGAGAATATCTATTGGAGTTTAGAGGAAAACAAAGTTTGGCCATTTTCCACATTTTAAAAATCCTGTGAAAGAGCATCTCTGGCAATCACTGTCTCTTCTCTGCTGGGAAGCACCTGGGCAACTTCAGCACCACAAAACTGAAAAATGCAATCCTGCCCTGGACTTTCACCATATAATTCTCACTAATGCTGGTGGATGTCCTCACTAAACAGAGGGTAAAGGATAAGGTCACAGGATAATGAATTTAACTCTAGGTTTTTAAATGAGAGAGGTTGAGTAGTTGGGGTTTTATCTTTTTTTCTTTTTTTTTTTTTTTTTTAAATGGCATCTTTTTCTTCCTCAGGGAGATCTGCAGACTGTGGCTTTTTGCCTTTGAACATCCTCAAGTCAAGCATCAAGAAAAGGTGATGAGGGTTAGGGAGGCTCCCTTGACATTTGGTGCACTGGCATCAGCCTTTGCAATTACGGGCCACCTTTCTAGCAGACGGTAATTGAAAAGTGTGAACCACATGGGCTCTAGTCAATAATAGCGTCAGCATACAAATGACACTCTGAGCTTTCTGTGTTCACCATCCACTGTTTTTGCTTTTCACCTTTTATCCTTCTCAGCATCATGACTTAATCCACTCTAATGAGGTAAGCTCTATTGCCAAAAATCGGCAGCAACACAGCTCTCTTCTGGCACCACTTGGGGTTTGTAAGGAGTCAAAAAAATAGTGAGGCTGTCAGCTTTCCAAAAAGGACGACAGTGGACCCTTTGAAATGTCTTCAGCTTTCCTGAGCACTCTTTTGAGTACAGGCTTCTTCCACCCTTGCTAAGGAATGCATCCCACCTTCATAAAACTTGTTCATCACCAACCCAAGGTGACCAGAGCCTTTGAATTAGTTTAGTACATGCATTTCCTAGCTTGAAGGTCATTATTTGTGTCCACATGTCACTGTTTACAAACAGCAGGTGACTGCCAACAGTGGTGAGTGTGTGAATTTCCTTTGCTCTCTTTTCCTTACCCATCTGTCCACATTTCTGGAATCATAAGTATCTGCTTGTAGCAGAAGCCTCAGAAGAGAATGCCAAGACATTGTAGATGATAAGATACAGAAAGAAGATAACCAGTTACTTCTGAGTGACTGAAAGGAAAATAGCTAATTTTACAGAGACTTTTTTCTTCTCTTTTCTTTTCTCACACTCACTTTAACTTAAGGTCACAGAAGGGTACATTGTCTATGTAGTACTTACAAAGAGCACTTACAAAGGCCTGGAATTAATGAGTTCTGCCTTGCTATGAGATTTTCATCTGATTTCAAAATGGACCCAGAAGAGAGTTCTACATAAGTGTCAGTCATAAATAAATGACATAATAAACTGAACTCTACAAAATCCATATTTAAAAAAAAAAATTGTGTATATGTTGATCCTTAGAAATGATGTGGTACACTTATCAATAATCTTAACTACAATGGCAATTTCCATATTTAAAGATGGAGACAGAGGGTGGGGGTAGGGACAAGAAGAAAAAGAAATACAATGGAAAAGTGTTTCCATGGGATTAGACCACATGGCTTTAACACACATATACACAACTGAGGAAAGCAGAGAATTTTGGCTCTTACACTTCTTGGACCTCTCTCTCCTTTCTTCATCTCTAATCTGGTTTTTGCCAATTCCTTTTGATCTATCAGGGGCAGGCAAGTCAGGTCCGTAAGTACAGATGGAGTAAATATGGAGATTAGCCTCTTCTCGTACTGCATTAGCTCCTAATACCTGATTAAGCCCAGAATCATGCAATTGTCTTCGTGTTGGCTATCAGAGTGGCAGAGCACAGAAGGGGGCAGGATGAAGGCTGATTTTGTAATGGATACTTATTTTATCCCAGTGCTCTAAGAAGATTAGGCCTGGGGGTGTCACATTAGCCATGATCTCTGGGCCTTTGGTAGGCTCTTGCAGTTTTCAAACACCTCTGCTTCAGCCGTAGAACAAACAGGCAGCTTGGACGCTGTGGCCCCATGTTGTGGCATGAATAATTGCACACTGCAAATTGTTTGAAGATCACAAAGTGCTGTGTAAATTACCCAGTTTTGGCTTAGTAGAAGTGATTTGTGGTGACTTACTGAATCTTTTCACAGTTCGGCATTAAACTTTCCACATTTCTCTCTATCTGAGATGGAATGAAAGTTGAGTCATATTTTCCTTTATTCTTATCAGATCAATCTTCTTTATAAAGCCAGATTGTATAAACTGCTGTACTGTATGCAAGCCCTGCATGCAGCACTTTGTCTTTGGTACAGGTTCAATTATATTTAGCTGAAACACCAAAAGGTACCTACTCAGCACAAACTCCAAATCAGCTCATGTGATGAATGTAAGGACATGTTCAAAACCATCTGTATAATACATGCAAAAATAGTACATGTGGAAGCCTGTGTCTTTTTTTTTCCCATTAAAGTTTCCAGCAAGCATTCCTTTTTGTTTAGGAATAAGTCTCAACCTAATCAATGAGCAAGCAAAGCCAAAGATATAAAAATTGTTTTTCACTCATTTGAAAAAACTGTGAACTGCAATACAAAATGAAACCAGTAAGAAGAGATGTTAAAAACAAACAACCAAACAAATCATTCCTAATTGAAAAAAACAGAAACATTTGTAATATTGGTACTTATGATGAAAAATACATTTTTATTGAGTTAGAGAATTTTTCCAAGTATGCTTTATTAAAAAAAAGTTATCAATCAGGGCTATAAATTTAACTATATTAAATTAGTTAAGAAGTGAAGTACTTTACACTTTCCAAATGATTTTTAAAGCACTGTATAAACACATGAAAGTATCGGGAACCAGTAAGAAGTATCATATTTAATAAAGTAAACCTTGTAAAGTAAAAAGCTATGGCAATATTTTGTTAGCAATATCTAATATTGGAAGGTAAATATCAAGCTTTGGGAGAGGGTGTTGCCTCTATTTGTGTCTGATGAGGAAGAATCATGCTTTCTCTTATTTTCCCCTGATGCCAGAGGAATGGGGGAAATGTAAGTTGGCCTTCAGTTTTCTCTTTTGTAGAACTGGCATTATTGGGGGTATGTACACCTTTTTGCCCTACTTGAAATAATTGTACTTCATTCAAGAAAATTGGCAGACAGAAACTTGGGAGTAAATTACAAGTCTAAGAATTAATTTAAAAAAATGATTTCATTTTGTGCTATTATACTTTAGTTGATAATCAAAATAATACTTTTTATCACAAAAAAGTATAGTAATTAAGATTGTTAACAAACATGGGGGTATTTTGTGCATATTCCTCATAAGTCAGTGGGAAAAAAAGTAATTTAAAAATACAATGCAGTGCGTGTTTATTCTATTCACTACATCTGGGTTTTTTTAGGTACTGCTCAATTAATATTCACAGATTTTTTTTTCACTAAGGGCTAGGAGAACCTAAACAAACCTTCAAGATGCAAGGGCATTCAAACATGCACATACACATGCACACACAAAACAACTGCAAGCTTCATATACTTTGTTATAAATCAGCAAAAAACCAAATCTCTAAAAGTAAATTCTACCCAGTACTGAAAGCAAATATTCAAGTTGTTGTTCAAACCCAATAGCATTTAAAGTAACTGGTTACTAAAGCATTTAACAGGAAAGCTAAGTGCAATCCTCCGGAGATGTAACCACATGTTAAGAGTGAGATGCTGTTCTATACACAGAATATACTGTATCAGGTAGATATATTTTAAAACAAAAAGAAGCTGCAGTAAAAGAATTCAAGCAGTCTTAGTGAGCCTTCCCATTTGTTCTGTTTATCAAACATAAAGGCATTTCTCCCCACATCTACATGAAAAAAACTATATATATTTGATCTCAAAATTGTGGAAAAACAGTATTTGGGCAATGAAACTTTGGAATTTACACCACATTGCATTAGAAGAATGAAATCTCAAACCCTCTGACAGACTGGTCTATTTATCTTTCTATTTGTGAGCTATCCTATGCTCTCCTTGTCCAATGTGTCAAACACAACCTAAGTTTAACAGAGATTTGCAAGGGACATCTGGAGGAAACATTATGGCATTTCCTAACTTCTACTGAACAATAAAAGACAGCTTAAATATACCTTAAAATTTTACTAACTTATGAATGGAAAAATAGTAAGCTGATAACTTATTGTACAATTGTTGTTTCTCACAAATCTGTCCGGCCATAAATCTGGAAGAATTCATTACCTGGTGAAGCACTCTTAAAATCCAAACACATCTTTCATTTTATCTGAGGGAGGATGGACACTCACAAAATTTGAAATTAAATGAAAATTTAAAGAAATTTCAATCTTTTGTCTTAATTAGGTGAAGTAATTCCTCACATTTCTTAACCTGTAATTTACTGAAAAACCATTTTCTGGGACTTGGCCAGGTACAATCATCCCATGCATTTGGTATTTGCTCATATTTAACTGAATAAAGATACTTTCAGTGACAACCTAAAGAGACCTAAAAGGACTCAGGAACTAGGCCAGTGTGTGCTTGAAATAAGTTACTTTGTGAGGTCTGTGACCACAGACTACCTCCACTAGGAAGAGTCTGGTTTTCTGCTCTCCACTGGGTTTGTGTCTCTGATAGACCTTTAGGTCACCAAACCCATACTGTCCCACCGAAATGAAATTCTATCCCACACAAGTCATTAAAGTGGTCAGAATAGTTAATTTATAATTCAATATCATGCAAATATATATATAATTTTATTTATAAACTGTAAAACAGATTATGATGTGTGTCAATTTTTCCTGACAGAAGAATTATCTAGATCCTTCATAGATAAGCATTTAAATGTATAAAGATTAAAAACAGCAATACATCTATGTCACAATAAGAGTGTATCTCTATTTGGTTCTGTGAGATTCTTCAAATACAATATAAATAGCTCAGAAGAGTAACTATGATCTATTTAGGAAGAGATACAGTAAGAAATAACATATATTTTTTAAAAAAGAAACACATCCTAAAATGGTGATGCTTAGTCTGGTGATTTTTATATTAAAAGAGATAACTTCAATTTGTTCTTTGCCTCTTTCTATAGACATATTCGTTCAGATAGCCTGGAAAACTCATTATTTTAGTATTTTAGCAATAAAAGTGAAGAAAAAAAAGAGAAAATTCAGTAATTAATCATTATCTCACTGAGGTTTGGGGAACTAATATGCATTGTATATATAAAATAGTTTATATTAATACATTCAAGACAGATAAAGAAGGAAAGATCTATATTAACTGTATCCCATTCAAGCTTAAGACTAATACCCTTCGTTGCTGAGTAAATCTGGTATGATGTTTCTTCTAATTCTTCTCAAAGACCCTCAGGTACTCATCCTAGAGAACACGCATATCACATCCTGTGTATCAGCACATCATTGGCCTCACCACCTGTCTTGGGTACTTCCATATTAATTCACAGATTCATATAATGTCTTTCTCTTCCAAAACATCTAGTTGAGTGTACCTTGTGATTCTTCTTTCTGCCATAAGAATCAGAGTAAGTCCTCTGGAGGACCAGCTGTCCTTGCCTGGCACAACTCACAGACCTGCTAGCAGGCGGTGTTAGGAGCAGGGAATGCTCAGGGGACCAGAACCCAGCAAGTGTTAACATCAGGTCTGCTGCTCACTTGAGCATCAGCAGGACTGGACTTAAAGCTTTTATGGCTTTCCTCCTCTGTCACCTGAGTCTGGAAGATACACTTCAAAGCTCAAGCCCTACCTTTCTAGATTATAATGTGCATTCCTGACTGACTGCAAGGAAACTGCCCTATGATTCACCTGCCTTTACTTTCTAACCCTTTTGTTTAGAAAATCTGCAGATCCCCTCTCAAATTCTACCCAAGTGTTAGTCTGTCACTATCTAGGTCATAAGTGACCAGCTAATGTTTAAAGGTTTTTCCATACTCCATCACTTATTGGGGAGTGCACAGTATATAATTTCAGTAGTCTTTTTCAACAATTTCTACTTGTTGTGAAAGAAACAGGGTTTAGTACTCCAGGCTCCAGTTTGATATTCCAGTAGCCCCGGCCACCTATTAAGTACCATATTCAAATGAGCATTATAGCTCAATTTCATAAAGACAACAGTTGCATTTTAGAAGCTCCTTCATGAACAAAACCATATATTGTGACTTTAAAATTTCGTAATAATGCAGTTTATATGCTTGCCACTTAACTGGTTGTGTTTTCTCAATAGTCTCCTTGTAGATGTGAAACCTAAATTAAACACATTAAATAGTTAAGATACTTACCTTTCTGCAGAATTAAGGTATATATAACATAAACATCACTTGCTCACCTTCTTCCTATCCATTTGGTTACTTTGAAAGGGTCAGCAAATAAATAAAAAAAGTTTTTTTAGATACAACATTGTGAATTCAATAATACTTCCCACTCATTTACTTACTAGGAAAATCCTATTTTTTGGGGTAAATGCAGATTAACTTGCTTTATATTGATGCATAAAGAAGAATACGATTGACATCTAATCAGCTTAAATTATGTAATTCTGGAAAAACTAAAAGATGCAGGCTGATAAAAAATGTTAATTTGATCTGTCCAGCTAGTCAGTTAACTACAGATGATTAAGAGAAAGCTACAAGACACACTATAAAGAGCATGCAGTACAAATCTCAAAAAAATCCCCACACCTTAGAAATGCGAAATTTCAAAGGGTGAAAGCAGACATACTGGTACTATGTATGCATGAATAACTTAAACAATTTCAAAAAGTTGCTATAATTTTAAGTAGTAGAAAGCTAGGGCAGGGCAGGATTAGAACTGCTACCAGAGACGGTATTTCATGATCACACGTCTTTTCCTTAGCTTTGTGTTACAAAAAATCTTAAAAATTTTGGATGATAACATCTTTTTTTTTTAATTTTTTTTCTTTTACAGTGTACTGAACACCTGAGAAAAACAGATCTGTACAATGAAAACAGTTGTTTTTGTGGGATTTGTGCCTTGTTTGCTTTTAGATGTTGGATTGTGTGTAGGAAATTTTGACAATGAGTATTTTTTGGCATACATATTTTTATTAATTCAATATTTAACTATGCTAATTTGTATGAACAAAAAACCCCAAGCAAACATCAGACAATTCCACTCCTGCACTTACTCACTCCTGTATTCCTGTGTCAAATATATAGATGCAAATGCTGATACCCACCTCTTACACCTCTGCTTGAATCAGATAAGTTTTTGCACAGATTCCTTTTCTAGTCTTGTGCCAATATTACAGGCCAAAAAAAGATTAGTTCTCTCAGTTTTCCCTGGCCATCTCACAAGCAGGCAGAGTACTTCTGCTTCTTCAAAATGAATGTCTTGAAGGAGATAATTTTGTTTAAGGTTAGGAGGCAGAGAGTAAGAGATATTTTCCACTTTCTAGCAAAGGCCTGTACAGCACTTTGCTCAACAAAGTACTAAACAACTTGAGGAACTGATTTTGGTGAGACTTTCTTCCAGGTTAGATGAAGTCCACAAACATCTAATGAGTACTGTACATGTAACATAATTCACTCTCAAATGAGATCAAAATTCTTGTAGGAATTATGGTGATACCAGCTGCTTATGCCCTTATTAGCTGTAATCATAAACAGGAAGTAGTTTACATCATCTCAGCAAAGTTGTTCATTTCACAGTGGACTGGATTAAGGACTCTCTCCTCCTCTTTGATTTAAGCAGTGCATTTCAAAACTACTTACATTAACATCTGACACTTCATGTCTTGAAGTGATGTTCAACCACAACAGTTTAAGTTATTAAAATGAAATGATGAATACATTTTTGGAAGAATGCATACATTCTGGAAGGCTTCTGGTGTCATGCACACCTGCATGGGCAACCTAAGCTGAATTTATCCTGCAACCAGAGAATGCCTTGCAGCTTCACAAAATTGCTCATTAATGAGAATAGATCAAAGTCAAAGCAAGGATCATGAACCACCAACTTGCCTCGTAGCCAATTTGCATTCTTCCTTCCTTCTTCATTTATCTCCCTTCTTTTGCTTTCCAGCCTCCAGGCATTATGTGAACATGAGGGGAAAGCATGTGCTCTCTTTTTTATGTGTACACAGCAAAAGATATATAAATACATTAACTGTGTTATAGCTTCCCACTCCTCTCTACACTTTCAGTGCTTTGTATAAAATATTTTATGATAATTATAATTTTTTACTTTTCTCAACAATGATATTTATTGTCTGGATGGTACTTCTCTACCAAAAAAACAATAAAAGTCTGCAACTGCAACTTGTTACTATCATTCCATTTTTCAACTCTTTTCTGGGTAAAGACAATAAAAGCTGAATAAGAAACTCAAAACTTCTCCCCTGTAGGAGCATCAGACCATGGAGTTGTTCTAAGGTTACAAAGTCAGCAAAGTTAATAATGCTTCACAAGCAACAACAGCTCCTATTTCTGTTAGCAAAACACCCTCACGTACACAGGGAAAGAGAACATGCTCAGGAGCTAGACATGGTTTAGAAGTAAAAAGAGATGTTGTTAGGAATGGTACAGTAAACTCAGCTGTGTTGCTCTTTTCACCCTGTGTATAATTTTTCAGATCTCTTTTTGTTTCCAAACACTCCAAATTTTTTTTTCTCTAAAACGGACAACATTGCACTCTTTCTGCTAGGAGCATTACACTTACAAACATTACACTATACTCATAAAGTGGAATGTGCATGTGAGGAACTGGTAAGAAAGAAGCCAGTTTCAGTTGTGAGACACTAAGGACTATTATAAATAATTGTAAGACAAAATTTTTTAAGTAAAATTCCTCTGCATATGAAAAAAAAATCACTATTTGCTAATTAGCTGCTTAATACTGTCAGCTGAGAGGCTGAGGAAATGAAGAACTATCCTCTCAAACCAGGTGCTACCTCCAGGGCACGACAGAAACATGTTGGCAGAAGAGTGAGGAAGCGTGTCCTAGTGCTCCTGGGCTATGCCTAGGGATGTATTTTTTTCATGTGCTATAAATTTACTAAAAATGGCATAAGAAGAAAAAATTATGAAACATCTTGACAGTCTCTTTTAAAGTTCGTCAAAGATTTAATAAATTATTGGAAGTGCAGCAAGCCTGTCAAGGTGTGGATGGCTGTGTGCCTGAAAATCTTTATATGCTGTCCATTACAGCTAATCCAGCCCCAGGCTGGATTAATTTGTATGATGTTAAAAAACCCTTCCAGCTACCCAAAGGTGTCAAAGTAGGCTAGAGCACACAGAATGCTTGAGGATACAGCCATCACCACTGCACTGAGTAATGGAACCAGGTGTCCACTCTCTTAATCCTATACAAAGTTTTGTACAATATCAAGGCTAAATCCTGGCTTTCTCTGCAGACACAGAGGAAGACAAGTTAGAGACTTGAACTGATATGGGGAGGAAACTTCCTCAGATTTTGTGCAGAGCAAAGAGCACCCTAGGACTTGTACGTCCATAACTGTTGACAAGTGCTCTAGAAAAGACTTGTTTCAAAGACAAAGAGTGACATCTTATTTAAGTCCAAAATAGGGTAAATTTGTTACCCACTCTTACATTTAAGGGTATTGCTCAGTTTTCTTTTCAGATCCCACAGACTATCAAGAGGCACTTTACTTTTGACAACAGTAATGTACCAGAATTACATGCCACATTAAAATACTTGCATAAGAATCTGTGCTGTAAGTGAGAAAATTTGGGAGGTTTGGGTTTTTAAATCGTTTTTATAACTCTATGGAGTTGGACCATCAACTTGAAATATAGAAGAGAATGTCAGTAATTACAACTATCAAATTTCACTTGTCAGGTATGGGCGCACACTGGAAAGGGGTGAAATCACCTAACATAATAAATACGTGTCAATATTTTAAGTAGGATAACCTATGATTCTGGGGTTTTTTGTTTGTTTGTTTGTCAGCACTTGGAACTGACAATGATAAACATCAACACTTTGAGACTCATACTATTAATAATAACAATTGTCAGCATATTGTGTATGTTTGAGGAAATAAAATGGGCTTGCTAAACTACTTTTCTTCTTGATTTTCTGGAAGGCCTGTTGCCATTGTAGTAGTCCATCCCAATCTGAACACATTTATAACTAAAATTAGATGCACACCTCCATATACTCCTTTGATTAATTTCTACACCAGTGAGTGACTTTGTAACTAAAAGGGAACATGCTGCATCCCTGCACTACAAGAACTGATAGCAAGTTAGAAGGTTGAGTATTTCCCCAACCCTTATATATTCTGAATGTCCAAGGTCTTCACTTAAGCATAACTCATTGATTGGAAGTTAGACTTTAGACATGAGGCCATCCTTTTCATGTCCTGGATCTATGTCACATTTTAACCAGGAAGACATGAAATGTGATAAACTGGTGACAGTTCCCCTTCACAGGCAGGGTTATGCAGAGGTTTGATCCTGGTCAGTAGCTAAACCTGCCCTGCAGCCACTCATTCATACACTCCAGAAAGGTGGTGGAAATAATCAGAAGGGCAAAGGCAAGAGAAACTCATTGTTCAAGATAAAGTTGAATGTATGAAGGAAAAACAAAACAAAATAAAAACCACTATCACCCACCAACTCACAGCACCAGATTACTCCCCACCACAATGTCATTGCTGAGCAAGGGGTATCTATTTGGTTATTTGGGTCAACCACTCTTTCAGTCACAAATTTGAAACACAGCATCATGAAGGCTGCTCCTTTCCCAGCAGAGCCAGTGCAGAGTACCAGCAAAGGTTTCCTATTATGGACTTCTAACAAACACGTGTTCCTGAAACAAAAGGAGGACTCACTGTGTTAATTTAAGTGCTAGAGGTATTGTGCAATAAATGGGGGATAGAGAACCTCATAGTCTGAAGTTTATAATATGAAGTTTATAATACGAGATGTCCTAAAAGCTTGTAAAAGTTACCAAAGAAATAGCTGCTTCTTGATATTTATTGGAACCAAAATACTTTTTTTGGGCATAATCCTTACCCTTTTAAAAACAGATGAAAGCGTGGTTGTGATTTCTATCTTTAGAATCCTGTTCTATGTATCGCAGTACCAGAAAGGAACTATATCCTCCTTGGTCTAGGAATGGGAGGAAGAGAGTAACTGAATGACTTTAGGCCAATGTTGTCAATTAAGTGGGGATAAGAAAGGCAAACAATGCAGAGAAAAGGCACATTAACTATGAGGCTGATTTTATAAGTTGTTCTCATTAAGTTACGCGCTTCAATTCCATATTAACAGCTGTTCAGACATTCTGGTCTAGAGGACTTTGATGGCTCTGCCCTATGGCTTGGTCATCTCTCCTGTGAAACTTCAAAAGAAATTATACATATTTGTGTGTGTGTGTGTGTGTGTGTATAAAAATTTTCCTTACCCTTTGTAGTATTACATGAAGAAACAGTTTGGAGGATGTTGTACTGAAAGTCTATCAAGGCAGGTACAAGAAAAATCTAACTGAAGGAATATACACTCAAAAACATGTAAGAGGTATTGTAGATGAAAGGGTAAAAATGAAAGCTGAGGAAAGGAGAAAGGAACAACCATTCAACAAGTTTTCAGAAAGCGAATTAAAGGCAGGAAGAAGTTGTGACTAATAAACTTGTGCCTATCTCAGTACATATTTTCTTTGTCCTACAGGTCCATTTTTCCAGAAAACTGCTGATATTTTGTAGCATAAGTACCATATAAATTTTTTCTGAGTAATCAAACTTGTCAAGACTGTTTCACTGACTGTATGTACTACAGATCATTTACAGAACATCAATGAAGATGGTAGGGCTCAAATATTACTTGAGGGGATAATCTATGTGTCCCAAAACAAACAATGAAACCCAAAATTGACACAGAATATATTTTGTTAACTTTATCAAACTAGGAGAAAACATAATCAAGATGAAAATAAAGAAGCTTATAAACTCAATTATTTACATTTTGGGACTAGTCTTCTAACTCTGTTCTATGTACACATTATCTTGTTTGAAAACAAGAGCACTATGCAGAGGAGAGCTAGGCTTCTTCATCCATTGTTCAGTACACTGGAGTTCAGTTTATTAAGTCTACCAAAACCAGGATAGCACAATGGCTTTCAATAAATAGTAAACAAATGCTTGCAATAAATAAAGGAGGAAGAATAAGAACAAGGATAGCTGAAAAACACAGATTATTGTAAGCAATAAAAAGACTAAATTTCTTCTGGAATTTAGTATCTACCAGTAACCATTAGCAAAATCACAACCAATGAGAGTTAGAATGCACTACTTTTAAGATGACCTTGGTGCCCAGCAAGGTTGTGGAACAGATCACCCTGAGTGTGATTACACAGCACATACAGGACAACCAAGGGATCAGGCCCAGTCAGCACAGGTTTAGGAAAGGCAGATCCTCACTGATGAACCTGATCTCCTTTTATGATCAGGTGACCCACCTGGTGGACAGGCTATAGATGTGTCTACCTGGACTTCAGCAAAACCTTCTTCCACACCACCTCCTACAGCATCATCCTGGAAAACTGTCAGCCCACGGCTTGGACAGGTGGGACCTTTGCTGGGTCGGGAACTGGCTGGATGGCCAGGCCCAGGGAGTGGTGGGGAATGGTGCAGCCTCCAGTTGGAGCCAGTCACTGGTGGTGTCCCCCAGGGATAAATGTGGGACCCAGTTCTGTTCAATATCTTTATTGATGATCTGGATGAGGGATTGAGTCCACCATGAGCAAATTTGCAGATGAAACTAGGTTGAGTCAGAGTGTCAATCTGCTGGGGGTTAGGAAGGCCCTACACAGGGACTTGAACAGGCTGGATAGATGGATAGAGGTTCAGCGAAGTACTGGTCCTACATTTTGGCCATAAAACGCCTGAAGCACTACAGGCTGGGGGAATAGTGGCTGGAAAGTGGCTCAGCGGGAAAGGACCTGAGGGTTTCTGCTCGACAGTGGCTGAACATGAGCCAGCAGTGTGCCCAAGGAAACCTGGCCTGTATCAGGAATATTATGACCAGCAGGACGAGGAAGGTGATTCTTCTCCTGTACTTGGCACTTGTGAGGCCACACTTCAAGTACTTTGTCCAGTTCTGGGCCCCTCAATTCAGGAAGGACATTGAGGTGCTAAGAGAGGTCCATAGAAGGGAAATGAAGCTGGTGAAGGGTCTGGAGCACAAGTCCTGTGAGGACCAGCTGAGGGAGCTGGGGTAGTTTAGCCTGGAGAAAAGGAGGCTCAGGAGGAACTCTCTACAAGCCCCTGAAAAGAGGCTGTAGCCAGGTGGGGGGTCAGCCTCCTCTCTTAGGCAACAGGATGAAAGGACATATTCTTAAACTGCACCAAGGGAGGTTTAGTGTGGACATTAAAATAATTTCTTCACAAGAGTGAATAGGCATGGAAATGATCTGTACAGGGGGTTGGTAGAATCATAGTCTTCAGAAGTGCTTAAGGAAAGACTGGATTTGTGGTTTAGTGCCATGGTCTATTTAACATGGTGGTGTTCAGTCATAGCTTGGACTTGATCTCAGATGTTTTTCTTCAACCTAATTGATTATGTATTTCTGTGATATAGGCACATGAAAATGAGATGTCTAATGAACTTAGCTTTTCTATATGTAAATGTCCTTTATTAAAAATTTTTATCTTTACAAAAAAAAATGCCAACAGTACAGTGCTCCATTTGCTTTTGACTGTCTATCTAAACCAATGACTGTCTTTTAAAAATAGACTACATTACAGCAGTCTGCTTAATCTTTACCCACAACCATAATGTTACCACAGAATTGAGCACAGAGAGGAAGAGAGAGGGGAAGCTGTATAAAACAGGATAATCTCAACAATCAAAGCCCCAGGAAATTGCATTTACTGCAACAACCAAAAAAAAAAAAGGTAGAGAAACTGAATCCAAAAGCAATGTATTGTAGCCAGAGGTGTCAGAAGTAATATCATTTGACTCAGGCCTGACAGTTTAGTGCAGTGGTAACTCTCTTCTAAACTTAACTGCCTTTGTACGTTTCTCAGCGCAATCCTATTCTTCTGTTCTATTATAGAAGCTGCATGTGCATTGCTGTGTCTCTTTCTCTTTAGTTTCTTTTATGGTTATGACTAGTGTGTAATGTATTTTTCTCACTGTTCCCCCTGTCATGATCCTTGTCTACCACCAAGTCCACAGTGTAAACGAGATGTGACATTACTGCAATGCAGCCATGTTTAAATTGAAATATCATTGGAAGGACAACACATTTCAGCCCCTGCCTTACAGTACTGAAGAGTTATGCATGCAATAGTCATTGTTTACTATTTTCATATGAAAACAATGAACGGTTGAATGGGGATGGTATTTAATAAAAGCCTTTACAGATGATAATCAGGTGATGAATCATAGTCATGGCCTTTGAAATATACTGTAAAATAAAGCTGTATTTGTCATAAGGTAGAAAAGCATATTTCTGTCTTGTTTAATAGGTAAATATAGTATCTAAAAGCTTTTTCTCATTCTGTTTTAACTTTCTGTAGAGAATAAAGGTTCATCTGAATTAAAAAAAAAAATCTAGGAAAAAGCCACCAACAAGCAGCTACAAGTTTGATCTTTCTCTACATAACAAGAGGGAGAGAAAAGCTGGTTGCAATAGTATAAGAAAGAATCCTATCAGTTTGTTAGGAGAAATTCCATGTGAGAGCTACTCCACACTCCAGATTGATACATATGGAGCCAGTAAGGCTAGAAAACCATGCATTAACTTAGAATGAAAACATGGGATGTTGCAGTACAGCCTGACTCACCATACGTCTTACAGGATGAAGAAGACCTGATGAATGTAAATGAATGACTGCCATGGCCCACACCAACTACTTCTGTTCCGTTCAACAGAATGTGACCTGCCTATATACTTCCTTGTTCCCATACATAGGGTAGTTCTGGTACTGTCCTTATAAAAATTAGGAACAGGTATTGTTATTGCTCTGTGTAACACCCCCCTTCCCCCACACAAAACTCCAAAAAACCCAACCCCAGGAACACACCACGCCCCCCCCACACACAGGCACACACAACCTTTTAATACATAAATATACTGAAATGGAAGTTAATATTCTCGAGAACTGTGACAGAGGGTTACAAGGTCAACTGTGGCTATCCAGCACTTTCTCATGATTCTTCTACCTCACTACCTACAGGTACTGCTGCTTTTCTTTATAACCCTTGAACTCCACCTCTCTCAAATTCCCACCTCCTGGAAAACAAAACAAAACAAAAGGATGAAGAAAAGTCTATTCTAGAGGGCAACCAAAAGTAGCAGATATCACCATAACATAGTCCTTCAGATATTTAGGTAATGTACCAAGATCTTTATTGCCTTGTATAAAATTTTATAGTCCTTTACTTCCTTCCCAGCAGATATCTCTGGCTTTTGCTACAGAAACCTTTACAAAATTAATTCTAAAATCCTCTAATATTTTTTTGTCAAGTTATATTTCACAGTTCCTAGTTCACATCAAAAAGAAAGACTATCATATAGTTTCAGGGTAACAAAGTACTAAATGAAACACAAGTCACAGTAAGTAATACAAACAATAATAAGAAATCTTTGAGGTAATATAAACAGTTTTAATCAGAGAGTAGAAATTCCTGTGTTCCTCATTATTTTAGCCTAAAAATTTATAGACTCCTCTTAGCAAAAGGGGCTGGATAGCATTTGTGGAACCATGCAACAGAATCTCATGGGCAGATCCTAAAAGAATTGTAGGTAAATATTTTCTGACAAATTTAGTCTAATCTGTACTTTAACAGGTGCAGCAGTGAAAGATCTGTAGCCCCCCTAAGCAGCCTACTCCAACATTTGCCTCTCACTACCTCTGTTTCCCTTCCATCTCTAATTTTCTTTTGTCTTATTACCATTTAATACATTACTTCTCTTATTTTAGATGAACATTAATTTCTTTCTACTTTACAGTTATTTTAATATAGCTGAAGATTGTCCCATAAAACAGTCTCTGTTTCTTAGTCTGAAGAATAATAATTCCCCCTACCATCTCTAGGAAGACATTATTTCCATGTCTTTCTTGATTCAGCAATCTTTTCTTAGTTCTTCTCGAGTAATTCACATCTCACTTGGAGCAGCTCATGATTCAGTCACACACAAGCTGCTGAACTATGCATAGCTGTAGAGTGATACTTACAAGAACACTTAACCTCTTTTTAATTTACATTTTTTAAATATTAGAGTCCAACTACTATACAGAATATACTCTGTTGCAGTGCGGGGAATCCTTACAACATGTATAAGACAGCGATGGACTTGGAAGGAAAGATGAAGCGGTATTTTTGTAGATGGTCAGGGATGATTTTATTCCTCCAGCCACATGGCTGGAGTTCCCAAGCAGCCCCCAGTCGTGGGCCCTCTCTGCTTTCCCAATCAGGAACAGGTATGGGGCACACATGACCTCCACAATACTCCTCCCTCAGTCTTCAGAGCTCGAGCATAATATCAGTATTTCAGTCATTTGCCACACTTCAGAAATCAGACAGACAAAGAGTCTGGAGTACTCCCTAATGGTGTTAATCCAGATTCTTCTGGGTTAGTACTGAATTTATGAGGAACCAGACCTCTGGAACTGATCTACAGAGAAGTTTGAGTATTACAATAAGTATATAAGAATAATTTGATTAAATTCTATGATTCTGTGTGGGAGAGAGTAGTACTGATATTGGATGAAATAAGAAAAACCTGGTCACCTTTAGTCTAGAACAGTAATCTCTACTAGAAACAAGCAACTACACATTGAAGTTCATTGCCTGTTTTGTGTGTGTATTCTTCATTCAGCTCCAATTTCTAATACACATCTTTGTATTATTTTTTGCTATTTTCCTTTAGATTTCTTATATAATTGTTCTTTCTATACTTGTTTGGTTTTAAGATGTGCTTGACTTTTTGTATCAATTCTTTGTATCTCCATGAAAAAACTCACAAATTAAATATATGTCCAAGGTAAAAATTTTGGAATTACCTTGTGGTGACTCCCTTGAGAATTAACATAACATTGAAAAAAAAAGGCTTGAGCAGGTCCTTCTGCCTCTACAGTTTCAAGAAAAATGAATTAAAGTTTTCTGTATTGTATTAACTATGGCTTCACTCATGATGTCTCTATATTCTTACACTTTTAATAACTGTCACATTTGCACAGATTAGTTAAGTCTTCCTCTCTTTAGGCTCTGAAACACTTACCTGATCCTGCTATATTTTCCTTCAGAATCAGTTCTTGCACAGAATACTTGTACTTTGTGGATTTCCTGTTGATGGTCTTACATGGCAGCTGAGGAAAGAGAACAGATGAGAGAAATAATGAGTTTCACTTATCATCTTCTTTAACTTTTCTTCCAGTTGTATAATCTCCTATTTTTTATATCTTAACTGTAAAACCGTCCTGATTTCCTGAAATATACCATGATCATCAGTAGATATTCTCAATTACCACTTTATTTATTGGTGTTCTTTCTTTTTTTAGGGTAACATGTTATCTACAGGCTCAATTTCTTCCAGCAGAATATTTAGCAGTTAGACTCAGTGGTCTAAAAGATCATTTCCAACTTAAACAATTTTATGATTCTATGATTTCCAGCGTTTTTTAGCCATTTTATAATCACATATATTTATATACACTGACTTATTCAGCTATTTCAAGATAAATTCTTTTCTATTTAAGCAACAGGACCATTTTCAGTAGAAACCAAACATAATTATGTTCTCCACGCTTTCCCAAAGAAAACTCTTGCACTCGCATTCTCATTATCAATTCTGTTCTGTCAAGTTACCATAATAGAAACTAACAAGACAAGCAAAACACCTCTCAAAGACCTGAAGAACTGATTTTCCAGAGGCAAGAAATCTATTCTTCCACTGCTCCCAGGAAGATGAAGCAGCTGCATGCAGTATTTGGTTATGAAGGAGGGAGTTGGCATCACTGAATGCAAAGATTTCTCATCCTGACTTTTCATCCTGACTTAAGCAGAGCAAAGGGTACTTCTGAAATTGAAGAGGAGTTCAGATACGTTCTGTCCTTGACTCTTATGCTCAAGCTGCCAACAATCTTGACTATTGCACTTGAGCTACTATCAAGGGGTTTGGATCTTTGGAAACAGGCACTGATCTCTTGTGCACTAAAAGAGCTGATCATTGCCTCAGCCATATGATAATCCTACTGACTAGACTTTCTATTAGGACAAACAATTTCTTGTTGTTGCTTTTGTTTGGAAGGCAGAACTACCAAATTAATTCATAATACTATATTTTGATAGCAAATAGGAACAACTGAGACCATGGTTTGATATGTGAAAGAATTCCCAGCCTCAAGATCTATTATAAACACTGATAAGAAATGTTATGGTATTATATGCTCATTGACCTCTCTCTCTTCAAGCTGCTGTTGAAAACATATCTGATATAAAAGAGAACAATGAGGAAATGTTTTCATAAAATTGAGCTTTATCATCCAACTGCTTGGCCTGAGCAAAGCACATTTCTGAGAAGATATGAATGGTAGTGAAGTATCAATTCCAACTCCAATATTCAGATGTAAATATAGAGATTCATCTAAGAAGAACCTGAATCCTTCTCTGAGTTGACAGAAGTCTATGGAACTTTGCAGAAACAGGAGAAACCTGCCTAAGCAGATGGTCTCACTGGATCACAGTTTAATTTTTAAGTAGCAGGTGTACAGTCCAATTCTACGACATCAGCTATTTCCAAAATTATTGCAGTGACAAATATGCACATTCAAGGACTGTCACTTGGTGCTGTTTTAGAAGATTATAGTGGAAAGCAAGAGTCTGCACAAACAAGCCCCTATTTATGTGCTTCCCTGGTAATCCCCCCTACCCTGAGTGGTCTTGGAATACAAAAAGACTCTACAAGAAAACTAGTTGTGTTTTCACTTGAGTTTCTAATGTAAGATAATATACACTTTTACATAAACACATTTTAGAAAAGTACTTTGCTATTACTCCTTGGCAACATTGTTAGTCTTTAAAGAACCATCCCCAAAAGGTATATTTAACAGTATTTAGGAATATCTGTGATATTAGAACAATACAGGCTGGTCTTTTAGTTTTTAATTCTCTTGTAACCTTCCATCGAGACACAAGAGTTTTTTTTTAATTTCTTGATTGTCCAATGAGAAATGCATTCAGATTTTTATTATTAATAACATGCATGTTATTTCATAGGGTCACAGATTTGATTTGATATTGTGATTGCATCATCTCTAAGATTCCTAACTGAATGTGTGTAGAAAAGTGATTTCTTGAATTTTGCATTAACTTACACAATCCCTGTCCTGCAGACTGTTGTTTTATTTCTTTTCCTGCTAGAATATGACAGCATGTAAAATCTGAGCCCAAACAATGAAATAGCAGTCTAAAAGGTTAAGGACCCTTTGATCACTGCATTAAAGACTTCACAGATGAACAATTGGGCTTCCAAAGTTTTATGCTAAAAGTTAATATGCTTAAGATAATCAATCTCAGCTGCACTAGACCTTCAGTAATTTTGTTTCTATCATCCAACAAGCCTTATGGGGTTGAATATAGTGGTAGTTCATAATGAAGCACTTCATATAGAAGCAGCTGTCTCCTCACCTGTTTCCCAGTTCATCTAGTGGCCTGGAGAAATTCTTCAATTTAGCAAGCAAACTTAAGTCATTATTAGAAATGACAGGGAAACCTGATGAAATTGTACTTTCAATTGGAAAACAAAATTGCAATCAGACCAACATGATTTCCTCATGGTCTGACCATGCTAATGCCAAGTCGAGACATGGGCAAATGTATTTAAAAGCCATAATGGAGTATTACCATGCAATCTCTTTTTACTGGCCCTTATTAATATAAAACTTCAATTTGCATGTAAATGCGGTCAACTTTCATATCATCAAAATACATGAGGCCTGGGAAAGTAATGAATTGAAGTTTGATGCGGCAATTACGGACGTTTATAAAGAATTTTAAAGGGGTCATTCTAGCCTTGGCTGAGAAAATGAGGAAATCAACAGGGAATATTGTCAATATAGCAACAGTGGGAGTTGGAGTCAGTCCCAGGTGTTAGAAGGCCAGATGATGATTAATAGAGAGGGAGTATGAAGCCTTTCACCCAGAAGGACTGGGCTGGACCTGAGGCTCAATAACAGAAATCTCATGAAAAGGTTCTTGCTGGGTTCCTACTTTAGCTGCCTCGAAATGTGTTCCAGAGGGAATAAAGTAGCAAGTGTTTATGAGAGAGAGCAGTGCTGAAGGTTTAATTGGGCTCTACATCCTTTCAGCTCCCTTCAGTAGTTGATATGCAGTTTAACCTTTTTTCCCCACCTCAGATACTTCAGTGCCACTGGGATTTTAATAAGGCACTAACTTGATAGGTTGGAAAAACACTGACTTCATTGCTAAATTGAGTTAAACTGCTTTATTGTGTCCTAATGACAATTTTTAACTCTCTTGATTTCAAAACAAAGCAAAAAAAAAAAAAAAAAAACCCTAAAAATATTTTCATATTGCTTGAACATTTTTAAAACCTAAAAAAAGGTACATGGGGATTTCTGTCCTCCTCTGTTCGCTGAAAAATTTCAGATGGAGAAAAAATTTAAATGAGTGAAAAAAATCAATGCCAAAATGAAAACACAGCTACACAGTCGTATTTCTTTGAAAGCATATCCCACTCTTATAAGGCAAAAGCCTTCTAAAGAGTGAACACAGCCCTGTGGCTTCTGATGAGAGAGGGTCAAAACAGGAGAAACTGTTTTCTAGTAGATAATTCACCAGTGATTAGAATCTCATCACTACATAACGTTGTGTGTTTTGGTGTAATTGCTTATACAGGCCTGAAATGTATGTAACATGTCCAAAGGGCTGACTTTCCAACTCAGCAGTTCCTTATGCACACCCAGCTAAGGTGTCACCAATTACACACACAGATCTCAAAACCATGAAGGACCAGCCCCCAGGTTCTTCTTACTGTCTCAGGCTGGCACGTTTTGTGTGGTGGTAGCCAACTCACTTCAGCATGCTGTGGCTTACTTTTCCCATCTATAAATAGAAACTTATAGTATGCTTATCTTCATAGGATTGGGAATGAAGCTTAATTAATAAATGTTTATTAAGTGCTTTGGGATCTTAAATTGGAAAGTGATAAAAGTGATTTTTTTTTGGTTTTTTTTCACACTGTCGTTTAAAGCAAGCCATATAGCTGGTAAAATGTTTCTTCTGCACAAATAAAATCAAGGTCACTGGCAAGGATCATAGAAAAGTAAATAATGGAATAAAAATCAATTCATCTATAGAACAAGATTAATTTTAGTTTTCCTAATTCCTTCTACTCCTGTTTTCTCCTTTTGTTCTCAAAACTTAATTTTTAGTCACACTATTTCTAATAAATCTCCAGATTAGTTAAACATTTTAGGTTACATTAATTAATTAAAGCAAGATAAGCAATGACATTCAAGATTTCTTGGATACTACAACACATTAGACAGCGAGAATAAGCTTAAATGAAGTTTAAGAAGTAAATAATCTGACCAGCACTTTGAAATGTTGTTATAAGAAACACTTTTTATTGTCCCTTCCATTTTTCATAGGAATACATTTTTTGTTGTATCTCAAGTAAACATTTGAAAATATTCACTGACAAACTGAAATATTCAGAGCAGAGCATCTCTTTTCCTATTACTTTACCAGGCTTATAGACAGACTGTTCTCCCAAGGGATGGCATGGTAAATGAATGTTTATATTTCTGTAACCCTTGAGACTCCTCAGCCTAAACATTTGTAACTCTGGGTGATCTGGATGATGAGTGATAAAGAGACTGCTGTTCTTAAACAAGGAAGGTTGAAAATATTGAAGGCATCATTTATGCTCTGCTACCGAAGTCTGGTTTCCAAACCATTTTCCTGATAAATTTACAGGGTCTGATATGTAATCAGGGGATGTTATAATTTTTCAGTAGCATCACTAGTGAAAAAAGAAAATATCAAGAATGATGGGAAGGTATTAGATCTGTTGTAAGCCTTACATAAACTTTAGGAATCAGAATTTCTTTTACTGTTCTGTGAAAGAAGGGTACCTTTACGCATGTAGAAGAATGATCGGTCATTACTAATGTAGTTTTATCTGCATTATCTGGTATTTTATTCAACATTTGACAACATAAACAGTTAAAAACACTTAATCTTTGTGAATAAGGCAAGAGAAGCCTTCTTTTAAGACAATAATTTTATGTTATTACTTTGTAGGGTAAGCAAAAAAAAAAAAAAACCAAACTCAAAAATCTGAATCTGCATTAGATGACTGACCAAATGGACCTGTGGACAACACAAGTCCAGAAAATCCTTTTCTTTTTCTTTAGCTGGAAAAATACTTTTACAATATGACAGAAATTAGCTGGAAAATAGAAAGCCTATTTTATATATAAAAATAATTTTAATAATTAAGTAACAGTATAGGAAAAAATACCAGATAGCAGTATACTGCATTTGGGGAATGTCTTATGCAAAAAATGACTCATTGACAGACCACAGGTTTTGTAGAAAAAGAGCAAAGATTTAAATCTGTAGAATTTAGGAAATACCACATAGACAATTATTTGAATCTAGCACTGAGGAAAGCACTGAGAAAGCAGTGATATTTTGACTCAAGTGTTGATTCCTCTTCAGAAGAAAAATGACATTAAGTCCCTGGACTAGACTAACATGGAATCCTCATCACTGTTTCACCCTTCAAAGCTGCTCTTAATGATCCTCACTGAATTCTAAACTATTCATCAGAGAGATGTAGGTTATTATATCCCTGGCATGAAAATGCTCAGTGTCACAGATCCAATTTCCTAACACGATCCTATGATTGGTGAGCCTTGCACCAGTTCTGGGAGAGCATTCCCGTATTTTCAGTTGTAAACAGGTCACTAAGCACCACAAACACAAGAACCTTGACGCCATAAGGAGCCAGGAGGAAATGGTGGAAAGAAACTCTACTGGGAAGAAGCAGAGTGTCCTCATCATTATTGATCAGGTTATTTGTTCATTAATAAAGTATATAGTCAATAGACAGAAACAGAACCAAATCCAGCTAACATGTACCAGAAATTTATGTATTAGTTTACTTACTACTCTGGCCTTTACAGAAGATCTCAATATAATCTGCCTGACTAGACCATGATTTGTTCTGACTAACACTCCTGGCTTATTAGGGTTCTTAGGAAGTATTGAAGACCACCCATTCCCTCACCATCTTTAAATTACAAAAGATTTTAGGTGCCTGAGCAACTGTCTGCCTATTCAGACTGAAGTGCATCTAAGCACACAAAGAAAATGCCTCCATAATATAAAAACAACATAAAAAAAAAAAAAAAAAATTTGCTCTGTTGTAGAATAGTCTTGGGACTTATTTTTACTGAAGTATCTTTGGGAGTTATTCAGAACTTGAACCCTTCTCTGAGATTCATATTTATGTAAGTTAGAAAATGGATGTTGAAATAATTAGAAAGACAAAATCATTAATCTCTAGTAGGGAACTTCTTGTGTATTTCAGAAGCTAACACTTGTACTACAGGTAGGTGGTCTCCTGTATTCAAGCAGCATAAAAGCTCATAAATAGCTCAGATATTTGGGGTGATGTATATAGTCATATCTCCAAAGTCCTAGGGAATGGTTTGTGCACCCTGGAAGGATCACAGGATGAAGAAGGAAAGCACAAGCAAGTACTTTTCAGACACACTGGATGTCTTGGTTCATATACAGCTTATCTTAATCAGTCATCCTGAGTGCAATCATAAGAAAGAACAAATTTAAGAAAAAAAATTGGAAAGCACTGAAAGAAGGAATTCTGTTATACATTAAAAAAAATCTGCAAGAAACAAAAACAAAACAAAGAAAAAACCCCACCGATATTTGTATAAAGGAACAATTACTAGACAAGACTGTTCCTCAACAGATTTCTGAACCTAAAGCATATATTGTCTTATCCTTTAAAAAATGTATTAATTATTCCATTACTAATTCCCACAGTACTGCCTTTCATCTTCACAGCTGATAAACACTTAACACAAGAAATTGCCTTTGGATTCTATTTCACACTGATATTCTGCTTCTCAAACTAAACATTCACACAAATTATCATCTAAACTCACCGCAAGTGGAACTTCTTACCCAATCTCCCCCGAGAAAATCTGCTTTCTTAGTTCTCCTTTTCTCTACTGAACTAAGTTTTGCTCCTTCAGACCACCTACTTATCTTCAAATTTCTTGACTCCTCCACTTCATTCCATGCACCTTTGACCATGTCTCCATCTTGCTATACATGTGTTTTCTTACTCTCTAGTTCATAACTTTTTTTATTTAAATACATGTTTCACATACTGTTGGGTTCTTCTAGCCCCTTTTTCTTCTTTATCGAGCTCCTGTCCCAGCCTATCTTCATTTCATCTCCACCACCCCTTTTTGTGCCTCAGAAGTTCTCTTTGCGTACTTCTCTTCTGTCCTTTTACTGTCCCTTTCTCCCATTTCTCTTTTTTTCTGCCTCCAAATGCTTCCAGGTCAATTATTGAATCATCTGATCTCAAGGCTTGATTTCAAGACCCATGAAATGTGGCACATGATGTGCAGAAGCAGTTCTTGCTGTCTCAAAGTTTATGCTTTTCCCAAAAATATATGCATGCACTTTAAGATAAGTTCGATTTTTAAAAGAGAATCATTTATGCTATGCTACTGTAGAGCAAGATAACAAAGTTATTAAAGAGATAAGACTGTCAATGTCCTTTTGAGACCCTAAATCCATATGGCAAAATATGTTTTCTTCAACAGTGTTGAACAGAAGATGTTTGGAGAATAGTCAAACAAAGTAATACTTTCTCCTCTATCTTCTGTTAGGGGGACTACCCCACTATAGGCTTTGTGTTGGGTTCATTGGCTGAAGAAGTCTCTCTTAAAAGATTTAGAAACTGACTCTAGACTATATAGAGTTCATGTCTCTGTCATGTTACAGAAATCTTGTTTCAGGGACAATAAAAGAATCACCAAATCTGATCCTAGGTTAGGGGGAGAAGATATTTTAAGTTCTGTAAGGGCAGGTAGTTTTTCATCAATACCCAGATTCAGCTGGTTATATTATAACTGAGAACAGGCCTCCCTGTGATGCAATGGCAGGGGGTTTATATCTAAAGGTCACAATTTATTCTGATCATAACACCTTTTAATCCTCAGTTTTTAGGTTAGCTGACCTTGGAGCTCTGCTTCACACTCAGAGGCTGGACCTTTTGTTTGCAGCCTTCAGTTCAAAGGCACTGTGCAATCAACAGAGCATCAGGCGAGATTTGTTGCTCTTTATTCAGTTTTTGCTTTACTCAACTTTTTCAACATTGATTTGGGTTACAGTGCATTTAGATTTCTGGAGCTTCCTAAATGTTAGGCTGCTCTAAGTTACTCTTTCCAATGGCTGTATGAAGTGACTTTCTAGAAGTTTTCATTGTAACAAAAAGTTTTCCAAAATCACTTTTTACCAAGCAGACTGTTTCATTAAAAGCCTGTGTCATCAAGTTGGGGGTTCTTTTGTGCTACATATTAAGCATAAACAAAAGTGAATGCTTCTGTTTGGTGAAAAACCTCAATCCTTGTCCTCCAGAAGATCCCAGGTAGGACCTTACACAAAAAGTAAGATCACAAAATGTTTTCAGATTTCATAGCTATCATAACCTTATCATTCTTTACTGGAATGGACAAAATATGGACAAATATGCTATTTTGTATCTTTGAAATTTGCCTGCTAATGTATGAAAGATGCTTTTTTTCTGTTTCTCTCCACTCCCATTTTTTCTGTGCCTATTAGTTGCATAGTTGAAAGCTTTTGAATCCTTATTCATAGAAGAGGGATCCAGTTTAAGACATTATATATTGATGTAATGGAAATAGTGGCAGCAAGGATATGTGCTATAGATATATTTTATTAGAATATATATGTAAACTACATATATATTCTAATAAAATTTGTGATATACATGAACTAAATGCATATTCTAACAACAGAATGGCTCGTGTCCCAAAGGCCTTTAATGTAAATATAAGAAAATAACAGTATTACAACGGAGATTGAAAACAAAATAGCACTAACTATAACTAGCAGCATGAAAAGCAGTAAAGACAGTACCTCATCTTTCTCAGCACTGAAGTATATCGGTACTAGGTAGCACAAGTGGACTTGCACATGTGTGTATAGGTAGCTTAAGTGAGCAGAGATATGAGGAAGGATAATGATCTCTTTCCACTCTTTTTTCTCTGAAATTAAGATTAGTGTATAAGTCCACAGAAAGAAATAAATATCCATTTTGTTAAAGTGTTGTTATTTGCCTCATTGCTTCTGTGATTTTTTTCCCCCAAGATCCTTTTATATGTAATGAGTTCTAACTCCATCCTTATTTGTGGGACTTAATCGGACTCTAAAAACATTCGGACATTCTCTCTTTTTTCAGTCTTACCTACCAGTTCTCTCTCTAGAAACACAATATAGATTTGCTGACAACTGTCATGATAATCTCACTGCCATTACTATGTCGTGGTTTATAAAGGTGTTGATTTGAGAACCACTGATTGTGAACACATACATTTTGAACTGCTATGGAAGTTTCCATCTTTGCATTTTGCCTTGGAACTGGGCATTAACAGTTTAGTCTCCTTCTTTGACAGCCTCTGAATGAGGAAGATTATGTTAATTGAGTGTTTTTTCACTGATTTCAGAAAAAAGAAAGAAACGTCATAATCTGTGATTGTTTGACTTAAACATTAATGGTATTTGGAATAATCTCCCATGGTTACCGTGGGCCAGAAACTAACCACAGAATGTTTTCATTTTTAACTTTTTTTTTACTCCCTTTGCATGACATAACTCTTTACAAGACACAGCTCCTTACAATACACACCCCCTTTCCTATATTTATGGCTTTTGGCCTGCATGCAATCCCTAGGGAACACAAAGCTCAGTTTTTCAATCCATCCCAATGACAACCATGGGAATTCTCTAATAAGAAAAATTATCCTTTCTTCTACAGAGGGGAATACCTCTGGATGAAGCAGAAATTGTACTTGTCTTGACTGCCAGTCAATTCTATAGTGAGTTTCGGAATAGTCTTATAATTTTTGATAGTCCTATTGCAATCTCCTTGTGATTGGCTAGAGAATTATAAGGTAAGATCTTATCCCTCATCCTAGTGCAAGATACTATACTAGACAGCAACTACTAATTATAAAAGGCAGGAGAAGTAAGGATAACGGAAGGATGATGCAGTTATCAGGCTGATGATGAAAATAGGTTTGGAGTTCTTCTTCCAGCTGGGATTGATCTTACATTATACTGGGGTAAAACAGGCAAACAAAGCAGACACAAACACACACAAACACACACACTCTCCACCAAAAAAAAAAAGGAAAAAAAAAAAGGAAAAAAAAACTGAAAAGGAAAAAATGGGAAAAAAAAAAAAAAAAAAAGAAACCAAAGAAAGAAGGAAAAGAAACAAAACACACAAACCTCCCTCCACCCCCAACTGAAAGAAACCATCTCATATGGACCCCTCACAACAAGAAAGACATTGAGGTGCTGGAGCATGTCCAGAGAAAGGGAATAGAGCTGCTGAAAAATATAGAGAGCAATTGATATGAAAATCAGCTGAAAGAGATTTTACCTGGAGAAAAGGAGACTTGGGAGACCCTAACAGTCTCTACAATTCCCTGAAAGGAGGCTACAACCAGGTGGGGGTCGATCTCTTCCCCCACTCAACCAGTGACGGGACAAGGGGAAATGGCCTTAATCTGAACAAGAGAAGGTTCAGGTTGTTCATCATGAAGCCTTTCTTCATGGAAAGGGTTGTTAATCTTTGGAACAGACTGCTCAGGGATAGTGATGGAGTCACTACCCCCAGAAGTGCTCAAGAAATGGTTCGATTTACTGCTAAGGCTTTGTTGATATGGCAGTGTTTGGTCAAATGATGGACTCAATGAAGTTGGAGGTGTTTTACAATCTAAATTATTTTGAAGTATGATGAAAAATTATCAGAATTCCTCTGGTGCTACAAGGTATTGTATGATCATTGAAAGGCTGGGAATCAAGCAAGAGCTACTGCACTGAAAATAAGAAGGAAACACAGGACTGAGTGTTTTGAATGGGGGAATATTTGCTTTCAATCATTTTGTCCACTCCCTTACCACAAGATGACAAAATCACAGTTCTGCATTCTGACCAATGTGAAACCAGCAGGAGTAGCTACCCTATCACATACTACTGTTCCCAAGAAAACTCTAAAGATGTCAAGCAGGAAGCAAATATTAAGTCCCTCAGCACAGTATTCTTGACTCCTTGTGTAGTACTTCTGGTTTTGATAGTACACTTCAGAGTCATAAGATGTCACTACAATATTCTGCAACACAACAAAAATTGAAAATTTGATAATGCTGATAAGTGAAAAACATATTAGTTGAGATTTGTATTGAACTCCATATAAAATAAATAAGACAAGGAGTTCTGTACTGATTGCATTATTCCTTTTCATATTTAATTCAACAAAACCCCTCTGCTTTAGAATCTTCTTCTTACAGATATGTCAATGTCTTCAGAATTCAGAACTACTTTGTAACATAAACCAGAGGGTTGCTATAGAATTGAAGTAGTGTGCTGCCAAGTAGCAATGCTTTTGTGGATAAAATAGTTTTATTTTATTCTTTTGTGCCAACAAAAAAGACATCAAAATTATAAAGTAACTTTACTATAATATTAATGAATTCTATTGAATTCTACATTTTCATTACAGTTTTTTCTGAGGATGAAATCTACTTTTTAGTTTTGCAAATATTTTTCATGTTTGGTATGTTTCATGTATGGCTGTTTGTCACAGTCATATCACCTCCAAGACTTGAATAAGAGCTTGCATTTCATAGAGTAAGATTTTACTTTTCATTATTTTGTCAATATCAGCTGCACTCTTTGTCTGATCTCTTTTTCTTGATTTACTGAATCTTAGTTTCATTGTATTATTTTCTTTTTCTGTCCATTACTCCTTTTATTTCTACAGTTCTTTTCTAACTTTGCCTTCCTTTCTTCTACTAATTCTTGTATTTCCTAATGGTGTCCACTTTCTCACCCTTTTGAATCAGGGAAAACAGTTTGGTAGCCAGATCAATTTTATGTGGAAACAAGAGATAAGAGAAAAACCAAAAGATATTTATGCAAAGGGCTTTTCTTTTGCATGATATTTCGGCTTTCAAAGGTCAGTGAGGCTGATGTCCATGCAATTAAGATGAAAAACCTTTGGCAGTCCAGAAATCTGGCGAACTGCTGAAATGCAACTCCAAACCTTGTTTCAAAGAAAGATATGGAAAAGAATTCACGGTAATTGATAATCATAACTGTAAATATTAAAAAAATATTTTTACATGGAGACTCTGATACTGTATAAAATATTTCTGCTTTGAGAAAAATGCTCTCTGCATTTGCTCCTGCTGGAACTGCACAATTAGGTTGTGACACTTCCTGAATTGTGAAGAAAATACTCAGAGGCTCAGTGAGTTAAACTGTCGTTGAGAGGAAGCAAAATTATAAAGTAAGAATAAAGTTTCCATCTAAACTCTCTGTGAGTTAACGAGACTCAGTATTGCTAAAGGTTGCTACCATTGTTGCATATAATACTGTCATTTTTATTAACATTATGTGTAATGCTTTGCAATGTCATTCTGCCTAGAGACAAATATATATGAGTTTATAAACAGGTAATTCTGTTTTGTTATGATTTAGTTTTTGTTTGTAAGAAAGTCACCTTCTTGCAGCACTGATGACATCAAGAGGAATTACTGTAGAATTCAAAGGCACTGCATCTGTGTTGACAGTTTCAGCAGTGCATAAGGTTTAATTTTTAATCTGATGAGCTATATGTGTGGCTAATATAGTTTGAATTTAAAGTCCTTGTTACTCTTTTATCACATTGAAAATTTGAAATAAACTTTAAGTTTCAAAAAATAAAATAAACAGAACCTTGAAATGTTAATTAGAGAATATATAGTTAATCTAATCCATAGAAATACTATAGAAATACTATAGAATACTATATAGTTGCTGTTATTTTTGAATCTTTCACTGTAATAAACATGGATTAGTTGACATCAAAAGAATGATCAGATTGATTCACAATTTTAACAATGGAATCTGAATTATAATGATAATAATTTTACATGAGTATAAAAATGTATTTACAGGTTGAGCATAGAAAATAAGAAATATTATCAGGCCTCAAAAGACAAATTTTATGAATGATTTTTAAACATTGATATGAACACAAACTTCAACCTATGTTCATGAATATTCCTTTCTTATTTTTTTTTAATTTCACATTACTAGTGGAAAAGGAGATCAACTCAACCGGTTGAACGTAAAAAGACTTATGTTTAGCATTAAACTTATGATTGGTCATGTGACAAATATGGTAAGATTTGTTCAAAAGCTGAAAGGATGGCATTCATTAATCAAAGCTAGTATAAAACAAGAGTGGAACAATGCTGTTCTGTTGCTGAGATTCAAGATTTCTTGAAGGCACCAAGAGTGATAAAAATGACCATTTTTTCCCTTCCCTTGTGTTCTGGCCATTCAGTTTTACTGCACGTCTCAAGTCAGTTTTTCACAGCATTATGTAAGAGGTGGCTGCTCCAAAAACTCACGTAAACCTGGAGCGAGTTACTCTTTCAGAACAACAATCTTTATGATTTTCTGATGAAACAGCTGAGCCTAATACTATGCTTTATTAGTACTGGAAAGCTGTTGCTGTCAGTATTTTGAGGCAAGTAGACAAAAAATATCTTTTGAAGTACATGAACAGCTTAAGCTTTTTGACAATAACATGCTCTTATAAAGTGATAGTTTTTACCTTGCAGGGACTAGAGAAAGTATTGTTGAAAAAATTTATTGGATCTCACACCACTAATTAGGTGTTGAGAACTGACAGCTATATTATTAGTGGGGAGTATACACTTGTAATTTCTTGGTTTGGTTTCCTCCTCGTGCTACTCCTAAGTCTGACCTAAGAGAGTTTCATGCTCAGAAGCACTTCTGTGTTTGTCGTAGCCACTCATTTTCACTTGCTAGTCAAAGATTAAGGGGTTTGAATCAAGTATGGCATAAGTTGTATCATTCATCCAACCAACCCCAGACACATCTAAGCAACCTTACCTCTTTGTACTTTCAGTTAAGTTGTTTTTATGATTTTTAATGCCCAATTTAACTAGACAAAGAGTCTGAAGGCAGAGATGTGATTGGAAACATAATTCTTATTTGAAGTAATATCTTGAAATAAAACATTTTGCAACTAATATCTAAGGAGATAAGCGCAGTCTTCAATCAGAAGTAAGACATCCAGTGGGAAAATACTGACAGCTGAGCTATAAACAGGAAATGCATGCCAAAAGAGTAAAATAATACATAAAATAGAAAGAATATCTCAATTTTTATACTCAACTTAATTTTTTTCTTCTGTTTTTGTTAGTTTTATATCAGAGGTCAGTTCATCTGATTTTATTTAAAAACCCTCACTTTATAATTACTTATTTCTCTCTATTGCCAATGAAAAGAGACTCGAGAGATTAATTCAGACATGGACAACTAATTTTTAGTTGCCCAAGTAAGGGCAGATGGATTTCATCCATATTCTCTTACAAAAGAAAATGCCCTTATATTTAACAATATACAGAGTATGACCAAGTAATAAAACAAATAGAAGTGAGTATCTACATTTTTCTATTGACCTAAAGAACACTTTTGTTGAGTTTTTTTCTTATTTTAACTTATTTTATTGAAACTTTTGGATCTACAAATGAAACTAAACCTTAATGAAATCTGGCCTTTTTAAGAGTTTGGGGGATTGGACAGATGTTCTATGTGACTTAAAATAATATTTTTGTTTTAGACTTAAAGAATAAAAATGGATGTTGTGTGGAGGATCTAATGGTGCAGAGGAAAAAAATAATTAATATATATATTGTCATTTTGGCTATTTAAATGAGATTATCTTAATCTCATCTAAACAGCACAGGAAAACAAGATGCTGAAGAAAAATACCAGGCCATCAATTTAACGGTTCAGCTCAGAGTTTTTACAAGTTAGGAAAATATTTGAGAAAATTTATTTTGTTCGCCCACCTACTGACATTCAAAACCCAGAGAATTCAAGATGCACAAGAGGAATGAAAATAAAATGTAATTTAGTTAAACTATGAGAAACAAGATTCTGATTTCACCCATTGTGAATGGAAATATACATGATTTATGTCAGGTAAGTTTCTTCTTTTGAGGCAACTGTTTTCCAAATGAAGGTTTGTAGATAATTTAAAGAGTGAGAGAATAAAGCATAATAACACTAAAATGTTAGGGGATCATGGGAACCTCATGAAGTTCGACAAGACTGAGTGCAAGGTCCTCCACCTGAGTTGGGTTAACATGTGCTATCAATAAAGAGCAGCCCTGCCAAGAAGGACTTGGGGGTGCTGGTGAGTGAGGGGCTACACAAGAGCTGGCAACATGCACTCTCAGCCCAGAGAACAAATTGCATCCTGGGTTGCATCAAAAGAAGTGTGTTCAGTAGGTCAAGAGGGGTGATTTTCTCCTTGTACTTTTCCCTGGTGAGATTCCACCTGGAGTATGGCATCCACTGAGTTGGTTCTGGCGGTACCAACATAGGAAGGACCTGAACCTGTTCGAGCAGGTTCAGGAGAGGGTCATAAAGAGAATCAGAGGACTGAAACACCTACCCTGTGAGAATTGGTGTTGCTCAGCCTGGAGAAAAGAAGGCTCTGGAGAGACCTGTTTGTGTCCAAAGAGGACTTGGAAGACAAAAGCAGGTCCTATACGAGGGCTTATAAGAAAAATGGTGATAAAGTTTTTAGAAAGGCCTGTTGCTGTAGGACATGGTATGAGGGTTTTAAACTAAAAGAGGGTATAATTAGACTAAATTTAAGGAGGAAATTTTTTAACATCAAAGTAGTGAAACACTGGAACAGGTTGCCCAAAGCAGTGGTAGATATTCCATCCCTGGAAACATTCAAGGTCAAGCAGGACAGGGCTCTGGCTGATATGATCTCATGGAAAATATCCCTTCTCACTACAGGGGTCTTGGACTTAGATGACCTTTAGAGTTCCCTTCCAACTCAAATCGTTCCATCACTCTATGAGTCTATGATAATGCTGGATCAATAGAATTTACTAGTATAAGATACAATTTCTGAGAAGGGTGAATAAAATTTAAAGTGTTTCTTGTCTGCCTCATAGAATTCATGCTTTGGTAGATAATTGTGCCACTAGAGCAGGAAAATAGATGATGTCTTTTTCTTGCTAAATTATAGTTCCTCAAGTAGAAAATACCCTCCACAATACTGTCTTTTTATTGTTTAGTCAATTAAATAATGTACTTTTAATATAACTCCTGTGAATTTTCAAATTTCACCAGTGACACTCTTGTTATCCCCTGAGTCCTCAAAGGTAATCAGAGGAAAATTATGCTTGATTTGGGAACAGAAAAAAAAGAAAAAGTTGTTTATTGAAGTTTTCAAACTTCATATTTTATTCATATTTACTTCATACCCACAAATCATTTTGATTTAAAATGCATTGAAATACTTCATTAATTAATTCCCTGATTTTAGATACAGTTCATAATAGATAATACAATTTTTACACTTAATTCTTAGAATTGTAAATCATCAAAGCCAATATAAAATGCAGTACAGTTAACAACAACAATCAAAGCAAAATTTAAAAAAAACCATACTGCATTCTGTGATTGATGCTGTAATTTTTTCAATTGAGGCTTCAGGCACTTTCAATTATACCCCACTCCCCTACCTTTTCAGCTCCCATATTTCAAGAATAAAAATGGGTGAGCAGCAAAACTTTCCCACCTCAGGTAGGAGAGCTAAGTGAAGTATTTCATATATTCTCTATTCCCAGAAAATCTCTGAACCATTGGCAAAGTTCCACAGTCACAAAGTGGTAGCACAAATTTATATGTGAAGGACAAGAGGACCAGAAGAGATCAAATTTGAACTCACAACTCTATCCTGCATTTCAGTCAGTACATGGGTAATGTTCTTTCCTCCACAGCCCCGGTGAACTTGTGTTAAAAAGGTCATGGTTTGCCTAAAGCAAGGAAGTCTTCTACTGTTTGCCAACAACTGCAAGAGCCACCCCTTACAAGAACAAACTGTGCTGTGTAAAGCAGTGGAGAAACACCTGCTCATATCCACAGAAAAATCCACCCAGCCCTGCCTCAGAGAATGGGCAGTTCTCTAGAGGATATGATCCTGTAAGAAGAGCCCACTGATGACACCTTACATCAAATTGAATTTCCAAATTTCCACCAAGGACAGAGGACTGGAGGAAGAAAGAGATCATGCCAGAAGTCTTTTTGGAATGCTCTCTCACACTAAATGCACTAATTATTCCTCTTTACTCTTAGTCCTTAACCACTAGAATGAAAAATTATATTAAATTTAAAAATGAATGAGAGAACAAAATAATACAAATCAATTTATTCCCTCTGACACTATGACAGAAATTTTGTAAACTATATTTGAAGTCCCAACAGCAATTTCATATTGCAAATGCTGCAGCTGTCCTGTCAACAGCACTTAACTTCCCATTATTAACATACATTGCCAGATTAGGAAACAAAGCTCAAACCCTCAGGTTTTCAGAAATCAAAGGTATAAGCAATTAAAGATGCCAAAATCTTTCACATTTTTTGTGATGGAGTCCACAATACAATGAAACATTCTTATTTTTTAAAAAAAATATAAAAATATTCTATTGTATTTTATTCTATATAGGAAGAATGAGGGAATATTAATTGGCAAAATGTTTCTGATCCTTAATAATTACAGTCATTCAGTCCCTGTACAACTAGATAATTAACAGGGATTTTTGCCTGCCTCCTATTTTGATGAGCCATAAAACATTTCACTTCTATGACTTCAAGGTAAGCTACATTCCCCACTAGCATATTTTTTACTTCCTTTAGCTTCATTATATGGGAGAAGTAGTAGAAGCAAACTCTGTCATTTCACTGGTGCATCTAAAGTTGGTTTAGAGGTGTCAAACAATACCAGACTCAAGCATTTCTGTTCTTCCAAATATTTCCTATCCTTGTCCTGAAACTACTGACTCCATGCTGAATCCTTATCTCGTCCTCTGGCTAATAGAAAAGCAGTTGCTGCAGCGTGTGGCTGCTCACACTCCTCTGTCTGGCTGCTGATGGAAACTTGCAATGAGTTCAATGAGATGGGTTAGAGCTCCTACATCTGGAAATCTAGAGCTGGTCACATCAGACGGTGTCAAAATTATTGAGAAGATGAACACATGATCAATGTAGGATTGCACTGTCCTCCTTTTATCAGTGATGTTACACATGGTTGTGATTAGGTCACACACGCCTTTCTTCTCTCTGAATCCTCTCTTTAACTTCATGTGGTCCTTCGTCATCTGGACAAGAACTTTGTTCTTAGGAAGAATCTGGAAGATGTTATAACTGTAATAACACTTTGTTATGCTGTCTTTTCTTTGTTGAGGGCAAAAAGATTACCTTTCTCCCCTTATTTCTCTGACTATCCTGACATCGGTGCAAATTTCTCACATGAGATCAGCTCTGACCACCAATTGTTTTTATCAGTTCTCATAACACATTAGCTACTGATGTTCCTCTTTTTAAGGATAAGCACATACTTGGCTCCTCTTACTGACCTAACAGCTTTCACTCTGTTGTCTTTTTGTCATCATCCTATATGGTGATTGGGTCTGATGAACGGCGTGGACTGATGCATTCAGCGAGATGTTTAGTGTTAGTAACTTTAAATGCTGAGACCACCTTAAAGCCTGAAACCTGCCACAGATTTGCAAATTACCTGGTTCACCATGTTCACACAATGAGCAACCATTACACAAAATTGTCTCAACACATTATTTTTCATAGTAAAAAATAAAAATGTTGTATGAGAACTGATAGGTAAATGTAATTTTCAAAAAATGTGCATTATTTCCATTATTAAGTTATGGACTGGATTCAGAACCCATCCTATTTATTGTTTGGCTGGGACATTGTCACTCCAGTAAGCAGGAAAAATAACCCTTCAAAGTGGTGAAACAAGAGGAAGCTGCATGTAGGTATCATTTTTCTGATGTTCTGAGCTGTCATCATGGCTTTCTGGTATGGTTATATTACCTTGTATTATTGTAAACTTGGTGTGGAGAGACGGCTGCAAGTAAAATTAGAAGAAACTGAGATGTTGTATTCATATCCTAGCAAAAGTAATAGCAGTACAGGAATTATAGGGTAAAATGCAGCTACTACTCCCTGGCTGGAATGTGGTTGGTGTGCTCAGAACATATTCTATGATGATTCCCCACACACAGAGTCTGCAACTCTAAATACCTGCTGAGGAGGATGAAGCAGAGTGGGAGCACCATGGCCAGGCTGTGTTGAAACCCTTGCAGGGACGGGAACTTGGTGGGATTTTGCAGCTGATAAACCACATAACACCTGTCAAACAAGCAAGATAGGAGATTCCTTGCTGCTGAGCCAACAACTGTGAAGAAATCACTTTCCTCAGATGAGCCTGGTTCATTATAACCTAATTGTAATATTAATGCACTTCCATCCCAAAGTTACCCACCTCCCAGTTACAACCACCCTTCATTGAACATGTGTTCTATGTTTTATTGACTGTGTTTTTAAGAGTGAGGCATGAGAATTTCACACCAATCAGTAACAAAGGTATGTGTGACTAGAGTCCCTCAATCTCCATCTAAACATAAAGAAATAGTATAAAAATATATTAAATCATCCAGCCTAAATGACATGAGCACAGAGGTGTTTCTTTGGGTACTTTTTAAAGCTATCCTATTGCACTCATAATCCAATTATATTATTTTTTAATTAGTCTTGGAATACCTGGAAAACTACACAGGTCTGGAAGACCCTTACACTGAAGAGAAAAAAAAAAAAATGACTGGATGTGAGTTGAATTGAGAAATAATTTAAAGGAGAACTTTGGCAGAAAGGTTTAACACGGAGGTTAATTAAGTGTAAAATGATATGGGTAGAAGTAGAATGGCTTTGGTGAGAGCAATAAGACAAAATCCCAATCAGAGGCAGACATTGGTGGTGTTCCTGGATTGCCTTTCCCTCACAGCTGGCTGCCTGCACTTCTAAGTCCAACTGTTCTCCTGGCTTGCATGAACACAAGTATGGAATGATCCACCCAACATATATCTTCAGGTCTTTCTTGTAGATATGTTTTTGTTAAGCATGGTTGTTTGGATTCATTATAGGTGTAACAGAAAAAAAGTTTAAAGGGATGTGATATATGAGAAGTCATATTAGATGATTTAATAGTCTCTTTTGGGCTTTAAACTTGATGTTATGAGACTGTGATTGTTTTCTTATGACCCATGTGGAAGGAATTTAGTCTATTTCTACAAACAGCAAGTATCTCCTATGGATCCTCCTAGTCACTACTTTCTACTGGAATATGCAAGGCCATTGAAGTCTTGTATTTTCTTGCTAGAAGGTATTAACAGACTAAGAAGTGCACCTGCAGAAGAACTTCAAAAAAAAATTAAGTATAACAGTTATTATTATGTCTATGTGAAATTTGAGCAAAGTCCCTTTACAATAACAGTATCCATGTCATTGTAAATACACTAATTTCAGGTTTTTGAATCCTTATTTACAGCTGTATTCATCTAGGAGTAAGTAAGAGGGTGAACAAAGAGGTCTTCCTCACAGACAAGCACTAGAGAAGTCAGATATTCATGTGGCCTTTTTTCTCTTACTTTACCAAGGCTTTTACATGGAGGAGGTCAAATGTTCTTCAGCCAGATGTAACTTTCTTCCCACTGTAAGGCTTGGACTGCATCATAGGTAAAGAGGATAATCTGTGGAAAATTTTGCAGAGGATGACAAGGGTTACTCCCACCTCCTGCCTGACTGTTCCTGTGAAGTTTTATATAATAAATTGTGACAGAGTAAACCAGGAAGAAATCTCTACAGATTACTCCAGTTAGCCACTTACATTTCCAGAAATTGCCTAAATTGAGAGATGCTGAAGAGAAAGTCTGGGGGATGTACCTGCAGTACTTCAAGATCCAGGTTTTCTAAGAAGAAGAAGAAAAGCAATTAAAAAAAAAAAAAAAAAAAAAAAAAAAAAAGACTGCATATCAATGAATGTTCAAGAAGAAATTTGCTGTAAAAATAATACCGCTAGAAAAGCAGAGTCTGGAGATGTGTCACTAGGAACTTTTGTTTGCTGAAGTAATAGGAGAACCTATAAGAAAAACTAAAAGAGTGCAAGCTACATATTGATTGTCTTCTTTTAAGAGGTTTGAAAATTTTTTATAGATACTCCTAGTATAAAACAATATATTAGACTAATTCATGCAATGTAAGTAACCTGGGAAATATGGAAATATTACACTTCTCTCTAAAAATAAAATAAATATGTAACTGGGAGAGTACCTTTATATCTGTGAGAAAACACAGAATACCATTGTCACCAATCAGTAAAGGATAGCAAATTATTTACTTTTTCATTTGTGGCAGTTTGTGATAAACTTATTTATAATGTGTTCTCCATAGTTCCTTACCAAAATAAGTTTCAGGCCACAACAATTTGTTATTATAGTGTTCCCTCTATATGACAACTTCTTGAAAAGTTGGTTTCTGGTCATTTAGAGCATATTGTATTACATGTGACAAAAAAACCCTCGTGGCATAATTTTCAATACTTCTCCCAAGCTTCTGAAAATGTAATGCTCTAGATTCACTTTTGCAGCTGCTCAGAAGACAACCCAGGCAAACTATGAAGAAAAGTCTTATGATCTAATGTGAGTAATGACTCTTTCATCAACATAAATACCTCCATAAATTAGAAGAAATGAAAAGGCATAAACTAATTTATACTATTCCCAGAAAATATTTCTCTAATTTTCTGGTAGTATAATTGGTTAGAACCAATTTAAAAAAACCTTTCTAAATATTCTGAGTTTATCGAGTGTGATTTACAGTTACTCCTGTCTGCAGAGCCTTACTTACATGGAGCTGAAATACTTGGTTTAATAAAAATCTATTGCTCATGTCAAGCAAAAGAAAGAATAAAGATTTTTAAATGTGTTAATGGATTTCATCAAAGTAGTAATAAATCAAACCCTAAAAATTATAAATATGTTTGCAAGCAGATAGCAAAGATTTTTTAAAAATACATGACTTTTTTCTCTTTAGAACAGCTACAAATGTTACAAACTCTGCCCATCTTTTACTAAGAGTGGGG
This sequence comes from Lanius collurio, assembly GCA_020086605.1. Taxonomy (NCBI): domain Eukaryota; kingdom Metazoa; phylum Chordata; class Aves; order Passeriformes; family Laniidae; genus Lanius; species Lanius collurio. The sequence goes on from JACBWW010000003.1 coordinate 3,982,092, forward strand.
AATTATTTCCTGAACTCATCAGCTTTGTACATTCGAAACTTCTATGAAATACATTTATTTTTCTATGTTAATTTAAGAAATTTTATTCATATGTTTTGTTCAATTAATTATTTTTTGTCCATTTAGGTAAAAGAACGGGTTTTTTAATTAAATCACTGTTTCCATGTTTTAGCAAGATTCTTTAATTTTCATTACTATTATGGAAATGATACTAAGATTTTTGTCACAATTTTTCTCATTCATAATGGTGAAATATGGTGGACTATTTGGCATAGTATACAAATCAAAAAAACCCAGAACCATGTAATTTTCTCAAATTTATTGCTTATTAGTGTTTGAATAACCCTTGGCAATCATTCCCTAAATTACTTCCTCATATTATCTGGAACATTTTTAGGGACAATTAATCACATGTTGGCAGGTTTTTTTTATATTTTGAGTTTAATTCAAACTTATTTGTTCATTGATTAAAATGCTTTCTACTTACGATACTCTCTTTTTCAAAACAAAATCCTCTATGAAATGAATTTTATTCTTTCTGTTACTCTATTTCTACTTAAACTAAATTATTTGAAGCTGATATTCTCAAATAGTTAAATGTGGTGGCTTGTGATAGTAAGTTCTTATTAATATGCATTTGAGACCACTATGCTATTAAGGAATAGGCGGGCCATGAATTAACTATATAAGACCACTAAACTGAGTAAAAGAAATATTCTTTATGATGCTACTGCTTTTTTCAGGAGTTGAGGGTGTCAGTGGCTGGTTTACAAGGAAAATATGTGGGGACTTATCTCATCTAACTGAACAGGAACAAAAGACAGCAATTGCACAGCTACTTATTTTAGGTAACTTGAATTCCCAGAATTAGCAGAGGCTTGTGATATTTCTCTACTTCATTCCACCAGAAGCCTCAACCCAAAACCCAAAGCACTCTTTAGTTCAGGGAGAGAAATACCAAGTAATACCTTTCTACAAATAGGACTGAACTGTCATTGTACAATTCCATTAATTCTTTGTATATTTTAAATTTTCTCATTGCTCTGAGGCCTTGACTGAGGCCTTCTGTTTTCCTTCCTGCCTTTGACTATGTCCTTTTTTTAACTGTTTGCCATAGTGTGTGTAGTAATATGCCTATCATTTTTACTGTTGCTTTCTTTTAATTTTTCCTTAGGCTACTTTGTGTCTTTAAGCAATAAAACTGCTTTCTTCAATTAGATATCCTAAAGAATAAGCAAATTTCATTTTAACAAGAAGTTTCTTTTAAACAGTTTATGGTTTCCATTTCCATTTTCCCTGATGTCTAAAATGTTTCTGATCAAAGATTCTGTCCTTGACAAATATCCTTTTCAAAATCTCAAATGTATATAATAAATGCATATTATACTCTATTTGTACACTTGCTCATATATTGAGTAAAACATGAGATAGATGATGAGAGAGATCTTATATAAATACACACAAGTCCTTGTTGAAAATGCTTTTTTTAAGTTTAAAATTGATCTTTTTATTTTAGAGGTTTCTATGACAAGCAAGTATTGACAGAGTGAAAGCTCTACAATATTACAGCAGATTTCAACATGAAAGCCATAGGCCAGCTTTTCTCTTGGTCTTTTGTCACTTGATGATGTCACCAAGATGATCAGCTGTATCAGTTATCAATGGTTCTGAATTCTGGAGATTTTTTTTAAAGGGAGTTAATTTTTTCTTTCTAATTCTTCCTCATTGCATCCCCATTTTGAAGGGAGGACCATGGAATTTAAGCAAGGGGTAACTTTTTTTAACCAATCTATGCTATTAACTACCCTGTTGCATGCCACACAACACCCAGAGATTATGTATAAATCCATTACACAGGCATGCTATTTGCTGGAATGTTCATCTGTTTCATTAGTTGAGACACAGATTTTAATTGTCATCCTTTTGTTTCAGGAGCAGTTAACAGCCACTGAGATCAGAGACAATATTTTTGAGAATTATAGAATATGTTGAATTGGAAGGGACCCATCAGGATCATCAAGTCCAAGTCCTGGCCTTACACAGGACACCCCAAGAGTCACACCATGTGCCTGAGAGCAGTGTCCAAACACTCCTTGAACTCTGTCAGCTTTGGTTCTGTGACCACTTCGCTGGGGAGCCTGTTGCAGTGCCCAACCACCTTCTGGGTCAAGAACCTTCTTCCTGATATCCAACCTAAACTTTCTGTGACACAGCTTCAGGCCATTCCCTTGGATACTTTCACTAGTCATGAGAGTGAAGATTGGTACTTGCCCCTCTGCTTCTCCTCGTGAGCATGTTGAAGACCACAATGAGGTCTCCCCTCATCTCCTCCACATTGAACAGACCAAGTGACCTCAGCCACTCTTCAATCAGCTTCCCCTCAAGGCCCATCACCACCTTTGCTGCTCTCCTTTGGATGCTCTTTAATCGCTTCATGTCCTTCTATTTTGGCACCTAAAACTGCACATAATGTTCAAGGTGAGGCTGCCCCAGTGCAGAGCAGAGCGGGACAATCCCCTCCCTTGCCCACCTGGCCATGCTGTGCCTGATGCCCCCCAGGACAGGGTTGGCCCTCCTGGCTGCCAGGGCACTGCTGACTCATGGTCAGCTTGCCACTGACCAGGACCATCTGATCCACATTTACGTGACAGCTTAACTCAGAAAGTGGACAGTCATCTTGTGCATCTTGTCATATTGTCTTTGAGAAGCTGAAGCTCACATCAAGCATAATGAATTTCTCTAAACTTCTTGTAGGGAAAAAAAATCTGTTGCTTCTAACTAAATTGTGTGACTTAGAAAGCTGTTATTTTGTGCATTTTTTTAATACCTGCTGAAAATAGAGTGCTTGGTTGCCTCTATACTTACCTTTGTTCAAATCAGAAAGTAGCATAAATCCAGAGGGAAAACACTGGGCAGTGGCCTTTCTAATCTATCCCCTGCTTGGCAACTGCATCCCACTACTTGTGTCCCTGGAGATGGGAGTTCCTGGTGCACTATACACAGTGAATAAACATCATTATAATACTTCAGATTTTATTCTCAATTTAATTGCTTGAGTTTACATACTTGTTATTTGAGACTGCATAGAGGTACTCCTGTTTTTTGGACTCGGAGGTGAAATTTGTCTTTTAGTGAACAACAAGGACCTGCAAGTCGCACAAAGTTGTATCTCTTTAAATGATCCAGAAGACTTTCAGACTCCATAGTTCCATAGTGGAACACCGTTTCTGCTGGTTTTATCCCAAAAATAAAACATATTTATTAAAAAATAGATCCTTATGCATTGTCAAATTTCAAAGATGGAAGACAGTTCTTTTAAATGACCATGTTTCCAAAGGTAAAATAAGGTATATCAAAATTCAGCCTCTGCCCAGGAAATGTTCAGAGTTCTCTTTCTTTCTACAACCTTTTCCTTGTCCTCCCGGGATATCTTAGATTCAGCATAAAGTATTGATATTTTACAAAAGAGAAGTAAAAAGTCATAATCCTTAAATTTTATATCAAAGATGTGGAGAATAAGCCCCAGAATGCTAAAAAGTAAGGTAAGGATTTTTTTTTTCTTAAATAGAGATGGGAAAAGAAAAATAATCAAGTTTGCAAAAATTAGAAAAAGGAAGAGATTTCTGTCACTCAAAAAAAAAAAAAAAATCAGTAATGTTGTGGTGAAGCATTCTTTAAATGGACCCCTTAACTTCCCTTAATTTGGTCAAGGTAGTGTTAAAATTATCTCCTCAGACTTCCTGTAAAAGCAAGAATTGGTTTCAGTTATTTAAGTTGAAATATCTATGCTACTTGCTTGGAATAGTAATGGAGGATGTCAAAGGGCATTCCTAAAGCTCAAACAAGCGTTAATAACACCTTCAGTATTCTTGCACACAGATTTAAACTCTTCGTTTGAAATCTTTATGGAAGCCAGAAAACTTGGTCTTGGAACCATCCTTACTCGGACCCTGGAGGGTGAAGAGAAGATCATTACACATATTCCCAGTCTGCTGACTTAAGTGGAATGAAATTATGTAGTCTTTAAAGCAATAGAAGCACCATTTACAGTCAGGGCCCTGCAGCACTGTGACCTTCCTTCTCTAAGCTGTAGTTATTGGCAATGCCAGCATGAGACCCACAGCTCAGACTCCACCTTCTCTCCTCATTACAAATGACCTTCTTTGTAGTCCTGGGCCCTCCATGTTTTTGATAGAGGTGCCACCCAGCCAACTGCACAGTGAGAGGAAGAAAGAGGAAGAATACGCCACATTTGCAGAAGGTGTATTTAAAAGTCACCCCTACATGTCAGTCAGAGTAAAGCAGATATTTCTTCTTCTGTGCCCAACCCATATACAACAACCTGAGCAGCTTACCACAAAGAACTTCCAGTTTAAAATATTAGGAAAGTATTAAAAAGAAAGAGAGACTAGCAATTTCTTTAATGTTATGAAAAAAATGCTTTTTTTTTTTTCTGTGAAAGTACTCATTTTAGCTGTTGTTCATTCATCAGTGTCTCTGTTGTTTAAATATGGATGAAGCTCTTCTTTCATCTCATGAGTTAAATTTCAGATGCATAAACAGGACATTGAGAGAATTCTGTTTTCCAAAGACTGAATATGAGATTGTGCTTCCAGGGGTGTTAGTCTTGCACCTTTCTCAGATGGAAAAATCAGATAATCCACCTACCCCTAGAAATTTCCCTGATCATAAAGGCCTAGTGATTATCTGCATATATGCAAAATTTACTCATAATAGCCTAGTGGTATCTACTAAATCAGAAGTCAGGTTTTGACTTTTTTTAAATTTAGGCTGGCATTTTTATAATTGCTAGTGTCTTCAGGGTTTTCCTTTTTCTTCACCAACCAAAGCCACCTCAACCAAATTGTCTTCAGTGTCAAGCAGGTAGGACTTGAGCTGTCATTAAAGGGAGATGTAGATCCTGCAGATTTTTAAATTGAGTCTTGCACTGATGTTGTCAAATTTTAAAAATGTGACAATAAAAAAAAAAATGTTTCTATTTCCAATTATGTGGTTATGAAAGTGAGCTCTGCAAAATGTAAATTGCCATCAAACTGAAGATTTTACAGCCAAATAGGTCCCTAGCTCTTTAAGAAATAACCTCTCTTAGGTTGAAATCTGTAATTATGGACTCTTATAAAAATTACTGTTAGGCTAACCAGAAATCAAGCAGCTAACAAGACTTTTTAGGTCTTCAGGGGCTGTGCAGATACCAGACAACATAGACTGAAGCAAGTACAATACATAAAATATGAATTACAGGGAGATTTTTGAGTGTTTTCTAACATTTTCAATTCACTTTAAGCCTGCTTAGGGTTTAAAAACTTTGGGAGGAGAATCCCATCAATTAACTTCATACAATACACAGTTTCTAAGGTTTAATTTCTAGCTACATTCAAAATAGGAATATAGTCTGTAACACAGCATCTTTCCCCAGTAATGCTGACTTCTCACCAGTTTACTTGTACCTTAGAACAGTAATTTCCTATTATTATTACTTATGCCCCAAAGAATGGTTTAGGATGGTGTTTTGGTATTAGCTAAGAAGAAATGTATGAGAAAAATTTCAGTTGCGTAAATCCAGTTTCTGTCTGCTGAATGTCTACTTAGAGATTCTCTTGTTTCCAATTACATCTGTCCTTGATAGCACATTGTAAAAAATGGTTACTCATGAGTACCTGTAGTCATTTGTATATATGTATATACGATACCAGAACATAGCAACCATTTAAATGCTGTTTTGTAGTTGCAGCAGGGAATTTATTTTGTAAGTGTGACAGGTAAAGCTTAAATAATAGACTTATTTTCATACTTAAGTGCCTTTTTTTGCCACATTTAGGAAAATAGCCATGAAATTTCCTTAATGTTAATCTGAAACTATTGAATATCTTGTTATATAGTTGCATACACAGTTATATAAAGTTAAATATTCTAACATTGTGCTAATAATATAGCCCAAGATCTATATCTTCTGATTGTATTGAAGTTTTCTCTGCAGTTATTTCCCCTAAGAAAGCCTGGAGACTCTAATATGAGAGACGCTTTTAAAGGATGCATATAGAATGAGAGAATCTCAAATACTTCATGCCAGAAAGAGGAGGTTATTACAGACAGAGCCTGGGCTGAATGTCTTATGTCTTAGAAAAAAAGATTCTGAAATTTTCCAGGTTTTTAACAACAGTGTTCAAACTCACAAGACAAGGCTAAGGAATCCAAACACCTTAATCATAAAATGTTTTAGTTATCTGTAGAAGATGAGCTTGAAGGAATAGGAGCACTTACTGTAGAAAATGTGGTTATATTTCATTTTCTGAAATCTCCTGATGTCCACTTGATGGGGGTGGAGAGGAGACCCTGTATAGCAACAGTGCACAACGAAAGCGATGCGTTTGCTAAGCTGATCAATACCATGATTAACTTGGCCCAGCGAAAGACTGATCAATCTTATTATTGATCAGCTTAGCAAACATATTAGTGTGCCTGTGTAGTATGGCTACGCTGTGTCTGTAAGTGTTTCATCAGGATATACGTGCATGCAGGTATTCAAATAAATTTGCAACAGATGCATACTGTCTGTCCAGAACCCAAGCAGGGAAAAATGGATCACAGTCTCTTGCATAGAAGGCAGAAAACTGGAATTAGATTTATATGTTCAAAAAAGTACATTATTTAAATACAGAATACAAAATAAATCTTCCCTTATCACATTTTACTGAGTCTCTATGACAGATCACTGTATTTCCTAAAGCAATTCAGTTCCTATTTTGACTTTTTTTGAAAACATAATGTTTTAGTTTAACAATGACACACAAAATAGTTCTCCAGCAATGCTCCCTGAACTCTGAAGCATGCCAGATTTTTTTTTCCAATGGTGATGGGGCCTTAAAAGTCATACTTTGAAAACTGATGTAGACTATGAATAAAAAAAAAAATTGAACTGGTTTTGTATAAGAAAGGTGGTGCTATCCAGCTGGATTCAGATCTAATCAATCAGCTCTTGTTCAGGATTTGATGTCTGTGATGATTCATTTTTCAAAGCAACTTGAGCATTTGTTTGTTTGCTACTCAAAAAAAAAAAAGTTACTTCAAAAGGTTTGTGTATCAGAGGTTAAATTTTAAAGACAATGTAGAATCATTTATATATATTTCCATATATCATTTATATAATATTATTTATATGTTCATAATCATTTATATATATTTCCATAACTTAAAGGATTTATGGTTTTAGACAGGCTATCTACCCTACTGATTATGAGTCTTTTATCTGTCTCTTTCAGTTTGTCCGTCACTTTCTGTGTACATTCAGTCTACATGGTGCATGTCTGGATCCATTAAAATTATTTAGAGTGAATTTTTTCTTTCAGTATCTTATTTATAAAAACTTAAAGTAACTCAGAAAGTTGCCACATTTTCCTAATTCTCTGTTCTTTGCTTCTTTTCAGCTGTTACCAAATATTATATCCAGGACTAGCTTCAGGAAGAGATATACAGACTTACAGGGTAGTTGAGGCTTAATTATGGCATTTCAAGTCACACTCCTGCAAACATCCGAGGGCAGGGTATGCTTTGATTACAATTAGTAGCAACATTTGGATACTCACACAGCACCTGAAAATCTGAAGTAATTCCACTGGTACTAATCCAAAATAAATACTGATTTCAATTTGCAACTCGCAGAGTGAAGGATCCTGGCAACAGGATGACCATGAAGTAGGAGTGAAATACCCATAATGCCACAAGAACTCATGACAAAAATGAAGCTAAATATGAAAGATGAGGATTACAAGATGTATCCAGGCTAGGTAGGAGACACAGCAACCCAACATAGCGCCCGCTAGTCTTTCTGGGCAAACGTATACTAACACTTGGCTAAACTCTAAAATGGCCCTACTGTTTCCTTTAGGACTGTATGAAGTAGCATAATCACCTTTACAGAGGACAGAAAAGGAGAAAGGCACAATCCCTTCCTTAGGTATTCCTTTTCTTGCTCTTACCAGACTGTGCCATTGTGTATGAAAAATAAATACTGTCTTAAAAGGAGTCACTTCACAGTTTTGCCATGTGGACCTTTAAATATCAGAGAGCATATCTATTATACCTCTTATGGTTTCTGCTATGGGGATATCCTAATTTTCTTTGCATGTTAGAAACAGTTTTTTTCTGATAATGATATTTATTGGTCTATAACCTGAAACTTCAAGACCTTATTTAGAGGATGTGGAAACATATTTTAAAGCTTTTCTCTTCAGTTCCACTGTCCCTCATATGTGTTATTTACATTTACATGTGTACCGAACAGCCCATTCACATTTCCATTATTTCTTTCCAGCTAGTACTTTATTTCAACTTCTTTAAAGTCAGAGTGTGGCAGACTTGCCATCCATCATTGTCTAAGAGCTCTTAATTTAGCTACAGAGAGTGTGAAAGCAGGTTAGAATGCTGTACTGAGTCACAAATATAGGATCAGACAAGCCTTTGCTAAGTCTCTCAGTGATTATTAGAGCTCTTTGAAACCTGCTGGCTTCAGTTTGAATGAGTTCAGGTGAAAATTACTGGTGTTTGGTTTGTACTTTTCAAGACCTCTAGCTTTCACATTGCATTCTGAACTAATGGGAAACCAAACATTCAGCTGAGGTGCTTTGAATGCCTGAAATAATTTCATATTGTTGTACAACATTCCCATGTCTCTCTCAGCCTCAGAATAGATAAAAACCATTGACAGAAGCAGCAGCAGAAATTAAGAAATTGCTATGATTCTCAAGACTCTTAAATGGCAGGAACAGGAAAAGAAGCCACCTGGTCATGAAGAGCTATCTTATCTAAACACGATCACAGGAAGGATAATACCCATGTGGTGCTGGAGGTTCAGCCACACAGCAGAAATGTCCTGAAGACTTTAGCAAAGGATATTGTGAAAGGCTCTCCACTTCTCCTGAAGGAGAAGTCTCCTTATGCAAACTTGCAAACACCCACTAAGAGACTTATTGTGATGCTTTTTGCCAGGAAGTGAAAGACAGTTTTTTGATCATGAAGAGCACAGGGTAAAGACATCCAATTCAGATTTGAATGCCTAAAGTCTGCTGTAATAGAAATCTGTCCTATCCCTCCTCCTGATGCTGAGCCTTTGCTTATTCTACTTGCTAAAAGTGCCTGTGACAGTAGAAAGCCAAAGACAGTTTCCCAGATGTGAGAGGGAAATGCTAACTTAATAAATATTTTTCAATTGTTTTTTAGGGTGCTTTGGTTTTGGTTTGGTTTTCTTCTGTCATAACTTGTACCTTGTTAATTTTGTTTTACTTTGAAAAAAAAATGTAACATTTTTGCCATATTCATAGACCATTTAAAATACAATGGTACTACATCAAATACACTGCCAGATAAAGGTTGACTCGAACTGTTATATTTCTTCTCATCATATGACAGACATGAAGTCCAGTTCTTGAAAGTTGTCAGCAGGCATGTTTGCATGGATGGATAAAAACAGAACCAGCCTCAATCTGCCCGTTTTCAGCCTAGCCAGGCAACAGTGCACTCTGATCCAGAATAGAGGTATTAGCACAGAGCAATCTAAGCCATATGCCTCATCTTTCAGCAGAGTCTATTAGCTCAGATCCAGTGACTCATGAAAGTATCAATATGTCATTCTAAATTCAGTGGATAGATTCAGATGATTTTCTTCCATTAAGACATTAAAATGGTTGAGTCTTATTTAACTGTTCCATTCTCTACATTTTTTATGGCTTCTCTTGTTTCTTCAAGGTGTTTTTTTTTGTTTTTTTCCTTACTGAGGTTCAATGTGCTATTGACATGATCTGGTAAGAGACAACAGAACAGTATGAACTGGTACTGAGTTACATTTCTAAGTATGTTTACCAAGTAGAAAATGGATGTCAAATGCTCACACAAACAGTTATTGAGAGCAATACTAAATTTCATAATGAGTCATATTTTTACTTATCTACATTTTTTTTAAAGTACTAAAAATTATGTTGAGGACTGGTTTTATGGGAACAGAATGAGCCAAGCCTCAGCATCAACCTTTAGTATTATTGATCTCTAGATTCTTTTCTGATCTTTTTTGAAAGTTTATCCAGGTGACGACAAATAGAACATAGTTGAATTAAAAGGAAACATTACTATGGATATTATGGTCATCTGTCTTAACTCCTTCAGTCTTTGCCAGATTAATCCACGCTTGATGTTTAAAGCCATGTAGTGGACATGATAACACACAAATAAATTCTAACTTTACTCTGCCCAGTATAACTTAAATACAAAATTACTTTTGCTGCTGCCATTTCCTAAAATGCTTATGTGGTTTTCTTTTTGCTTTCTATGGACGAATATTGGTACTCATAAGCTAGCATTCTTTCTTTTCAATGCTCTGTCTGATATCATATTTTGTAGCATTTCTATTTCCTGAAACAGAAACAGGCTTATTGTTCTTTCTCTTTTCTTAGTATCCGGGGTATAATGAAGCAAAGTTCTCGTCATCCTCACAGTAGTGATAAAACTTTGTATGATCATGAACAACACCAAACAACTGCTTCCAGTCATATTAACAGTTGTTTCTCACAGCTGTTGCTTCAATCTCCTGCTACAGAAAGCATTTCTATTTTTATGTTTTACACATACTTTTCTCTTCCTTTTAGATAGAACACTGGACTTTAAAATGGCCACTCATTCATCAGCTTCATGGTCACCACTTCACATCATACACTTGATTCTGACTCAAGTGACTATGACTTCACCCAATCTGAAGTGGTCCTAACACTGTATTTCTCCTCCAGAATCATTCCTATTATGGCTTGGATAATCACTTTGGTTCAAGTAGAGATATGACATACCAGCATAAGGAATTCTCATTAGGTATAGAGAAACTGTGACGTATTCTGAACCAGTAAAATACAATGAACCTTGAAAATCAAAACTCTACTTCCCCCTAATTTTGTGTAACATTTGCATTTTGTCTGTCAAACTTCTGTTACCATAATTTCATGTTACAAGCTAATGGATATTTGAGTATATATGATAGCTGGAAAAAGCTGTCTGAGGTTCATCCATGAAAGGACAAGGATTTAACCCATACACAAATGTGAATACAAATCACATTATGCTGGTTAACTGTTAAGTTTGCTTAAGTAATTCCAGCATATAGAATATCAAACAGGCTGGAACAATGATATTTACAAGAATTTACAACAAGGTTGCACTTGATTCAGTTTACCTCAATGTGCACAAGTCCAAAGCAAATTCTTTGCATGAGGCACTATCACAAAATTCAGTAGTCATACTATGATAACTTTGTACCCTTTGTACCCAGTTATCTGCATTCCAGTCAAAAATTAGCATGTAGAGAGTGTACAATCTCATTTTTTGTCCCTAAAGATTACTTCTCTGCCTTTTTTGATCACTCATTAATTAAAAAAAATTTCTTTTTCTGATACAGTAATTTATTCTGATTCAAGTGCATCATTCTCACTATGCATTGAAGAATATGACTTCTGAATACACGGCCAGCTAAATCAGCCAGATTCCCCTCACACAATTTTTTTTCCCCATGTTAAATAGCAAGAGAAAATAGAAGATAAAAATAAGATTCACTGTAATTGTCCCACACTCTTCTCCCACTTTTTACTGTCTTAAAAAGTTGCCAGAATCCCATAGTAAGAAAATATATACAAATAAATACAGTCTAAACAGATGAAGAAGAAAAAACTCTCTTCAGTTTACTCCTGAAAAAAAGGTACATAACCTAAACCATGTAGTTGATGTTCTTCAGAATGTCACCGACTGTGCCAAGTATAGAAGTCAAATTTTCTAAAATACTTGTTCTGTACCTTAAACAGAATTTTTTTCTGGGGTAGGAGAGGGAAAACAGGTCTATTTTCATATTGCTGTTATTATAGCTTCTTAACTCTAACAGGTAAAATAACTCTTTTGGCATGCCTCAATCTTAATGAGATTTTCTGAGTAAAACAATCTGACAGGTGTCTGTCATTGATAGAACCCACAGAGAAATCCTGTAGAACTTCTCCATGTGACTATTAAAATTTTATCCTCTAAAATTTGAGATTAAGAGATCATCCCATTAGAAAAATTGTTGATCAGAACATGTACAAATAAAAGTCTGTTTGCTGAAGTGGTGGATTTTGCACATTTTGCAAGGAAATGTTACTCAGCCACTGAGCATATGAATGTGAGACAGACTGTGGCACGCTGTGTGGTCCAATTGTTCACCTGTGCTTATACTCTGAACTGGATGCAGAAATCTTTAAAAAGCAACCTGGCAACTAATTTTATGTTAGTTCAGTTGTCCTAATCACATGTGTATGGCCATTTCTACCCGATGTGGTAACAGATTCTGCAATAAGATGTTTACTTGGAGGAAATCATAAGTAGCAGGTAAACATGGCATTTAGGAGCTTGGCTTGATTTTTTTCAGAGAGTTTTGGATGATACAACTGTTGATAAGAAGATAAGTTTCCATAAAGCTTAGAAATAATTTATAAGCATCATTTTTTCATGAACTGAAATAACTGAATTCTGAAATACTGCATGGATTTTAACAGATGAACATCAGAATGTGTGAAAATGCAGCTTCTTACATGGTTCACAGTTACGGTTTTCCCCCTGCTACTTTCTTGTACTTTGTATGCACTTAATAGAACTTTTTTGCTGCCTTAAGTAATCCAGCTGAAAATGTCATGGTTTGAATCCTAAAGACAAAAGCCAAGAGTTTTTGTTTTCACAGAAAAGCTAACAACACTGAGACCAAAACTCACAGTAAAGGACTGTGAGCTCTTCTTGGACCAGCCCTATAGGCAGAACCAATCCAGTACATCTTTTTAACGTTGCTCTGCTCTTTCATCATCACGTAACGGGGTGAGTAATGAACTTCTCTGTGTCTGTATGTATCCATCTTGGAATGACACCATCTTCCCTTATACATGAGAGCTTCCTCATGAAGAAAAATGATCCCAACTAGCCACTAGCACTGAACCTATTACAGTCACTGTCTCCATACAGTAGTATAAAGTTCCATTTATCTGGGCATGTATGGCTATATACTGCCAGGAGGGGCTCATTTTCTTTAAAATCGTTATCAGCAACTTATAACCTGACCAAGTTTCTCTTTCTCACTGTTGTTTTCCTCTCTGCCTACCACTGACCATGAACAAATTACAGACATCAACTACCAAATGATTTGAAAATGCTACCAGGCACAACCACATTAAGCAAAATGTAAACAGTATTAAACTAGTGAACTCAGCATATAATTCTGTAAATACTTGTATATTTCCACATGTGTTTGTGGGTGTGTGCAACTATATGTATAAGCATTCACACAAATTACCCCATATGTATGTTTAGATGCACACACACAATCATAAACATGCAGAAGTTAACAGAAATGACAAGTCAGGGATAGATAATTTTAATCTGACGATACCATTTTCTCTATTGGACAAGGAAGAAATGTTTATGTTGATCACAAAGGGTCATAACCTGCAGTCATTATCTGGCTCTTAATAGTAGACATTGTACTGAGCTTGATCAAGCACCGGGACAGAGTTGTGAGGATCCATGTCCAAAGTCATGCATATGATAACTCCATGCCTACCAGCTACCTGAGGATGATTAATCACAATAAGGAGAACTAGTGCATGTGTGTGGAGAGGAACTGCTTGTGTCTCAGTGGGTGGAATCATGACAGAGCTGTCAGGAGATCCATAGTATGAATGCAAAGTTGTTTCAGGAAAATAGTTCATATCACTGCTTTAAACTGTTCATGAAAGTCACTGCACATAACAGAGAATGAAGTGCTTAAACACTGGCTCTAGAAACTCCAGGGATTTGCTTAAAATTCAGTGTGCATATTCCTAAAAATCCAGTACATGTCTTTAAAATTTCAATGCACATCTGTGGGTGAATGCATGTTTTTTAAAGCTCTGCTTCCCATTGTCGTAAGGTTCTCCACAAATGGTATTAATGTTAATGAGACCTCTACAAAAGAGGTCACTGAGCATTACGCTTCATGCAGCCATATCACTGGGTTTCAGATTGTGCAGTGGGAAACCCTAAGAGATTGACATTGTAGAAAGAGAATTGACTGAAACAAAAAAGATCTAGAATTTGATTGAAATCAAATTTCAGCCAGTTCAGATCATTATCTAACACTCTCACAAGTTAATTTTCTGGGACAATATTTCTTTAATCCTTCCCTTTTTGAGATGAATTAATTCTCCAGATCTTTGTGAAACTGCTGTAGTCCAGACCATCTCTCATTTCTCCATATTATGGAGCACATTTCACTGTGAACTGGTAATGAAAGACAGCTCAAGACAGTCCTTCTTTTCTGAAACAGGAGTTCAAGAAAACTGAGGAGCCTCTCCAGATGTTTCTAAAATCAACACCTGGATCTCAGCACAACAGGAGGGGACATTCCATGGCGTGGGCAAAATCATCTATGTATAAAAGTACTGAAAATATTTCTAAATAACATTGTGTAAATATAGCTGGGAGAGAAGAGGGGGGAAAAAAAAGGTTTATTTATTCTTTTTTTTAGTAGTCATCCTGAAACCTGTACTACCTAAGAGCAGACTAAACCATATGTTGGTAAAGATATCTACTGGGAATTGTTACAGTTTCAGACAAGATGCATTATGGAGAAGGCAATGGGAAACAGGGAAATGAATCAGGGCTTCCTTTATAAGCACAGAACGGTGAAAGTGAAGAGTAAGAAGAGAAAATTCTCCAAATTCAAACTCTAAATTAAAATTGGGGATGTGGGACAAAAATATGAATACAGTTTGTATAGTGGCAACAGTAAAAAATGTCTTATGTTCTCCCTGGACTCCCAGGAACAGCTGCGGGCAGAAACTTCTGCATTTCATAAATTTCTACTGGTTAGTTTAGCAACCCTACAGAAAAGGTTCACCTAAGCACCTAAGTTCCTGAGTTGCCACATTTTATTTTGTTTGTATTTAAAAATGACATTTCAGAGTCTGGCCTCACTTTTAGAGGGTAACTAATTTTTTTTCTTCTATTTCTATTCTTTCATTCTGAATCTTTCTCTTTTTTCTCCTCTCAGGCTGTATACCACCCTTAGCTGCTACCATTAGCAGTGCAATACATTCAGAGACTTATCACGATAATACAAAGAACAGTTCCTAACATTGTTTTGCTTGTGAGAACGTCCAAGCCATTTTGTTTTCCTTCCTGTTATTTTCCAAAAGTCCTTCCCTCTCCCATTGCCTTCCCAGCAACCAGTACATTTTGGCAGCATGGTAAAAAAGAAAAGCTACGATAATGCCTGAGCAGCTGAAGGCCTCACATGAATAAAGCCCTTAAGATGAAGACTGTATAATTAAGTGAAGGCCTGCACTGCAGCTTCCCTTGCTGCGAGGTGGTTATTAAGAGGAGGGAAGCCCACGATCATTACCCAGCAAAGAGCATGATGACTGGCTGCTCGGTGTCAGGCCTCCGGTGGCTGGCTTTGTCACCGGCGCGGAAAGGAGAGTTCACTTTCTGTCAAAACTGGCTTTGCCAAATGTTATCATTTTAAATGCCGTGAAAGAGAGGGAGCTGGGCCTAGGGGTATACACAGCCCCATATGCTGGTGACAGTGATACAAGTGTAATTCTAGACTATTAGAGTGACACATAAGATCATTTCTGCCCCAGAACATGAGACAGCTGAGGGGATTATTCAGGACAGGCTGTCACGCAATAAAATTTTCAGAAATCTGTTAACCCCAGCTCAGACCCAGTGAATATTTTATTGCTTAACACTGAGAAAAAGTATATTTATTAACTATAGAAAGATATAGCCGAGAGGCTGGGCAGATGAAAGGTTACAGAAAAACGAACTCACTTGATATCCTGCTGTAAAAAGTAGCAGCGTGATCATGGAGCTAAGGAGAAGAAGAAATACCCTCACTGATCTGTATTTGCATCCAAGGTAGAAATCAAAAATAAAAGATATGACAGTGAAATTATAAAGAAGGATTCTATATTCTCCCACAGTATACAATGGTAGCTATAGCACAGCACATGGAGAATATCATATGTAAACTGTAAAATGATGTTCAAAATTTCTTGAAGCCGATTAGGCTCAGGGACACCTCAGCAAGATAGCATTCCAAATGGAATGGGCATAAATTGGGGGCTTAAAGCATATTGCTTTCTGTTAACTCAACTATACTCTTTCAGAAGAAAACACTGACTTTTTTCCAGAAATCTAGTAATATTTTGTTATACTGAAATAACAGCATTTTCTGTCTTGCAAGGAGTGCATATTAGCCAAATCCTGATTAAAATTCATAGACAGCAACACAAAGAATACACAAAGAGCCTGGTTATCAGGTTATTATTCAGCCACTATATAATGTTTGTATTACCCCTCTACTAGTTATGCAAAGTTATAAACATACATGTGCACAATTAAACCTACTATTTCAAGCTCTTCTTTTCATGTGACATGTAAGTACTTTTCACTGAAACTGGAGTTGTATTCATAACCTGAAGTTTCTGTTCAACATTTGAATGTTCCTCTCTAGAAGGTAAGTAGCAGAAGCAATTACTAAGAAACTCTTTTTTCTAATTAGAGGAGGAAATCATACAGTAAATGATGATCATTATGAGGATATTAGTATGTCAACTGGTTCCTTCTGAATGAAAAGTTAAGACTAGGCTTTGATAGAAGGTTTCAGAAATCATTTAAGAAAAGCCATTACTACATATATATATTAATATTCGTATTAAAACATTCCAAAGTTAGTCTACACAGTTTAATGTAAGTGTCTATGATTACAAGAGACAGCACTCACTCAACAATGTCACAAAGGTCAGTAGAAAAAAAATAACATGATATGCTTTTTGAAAACTCTCAACATCTGAACAGTGTGTCCAGGGTGTAAGGGGAGCCCATGGGGGTGCACTTGGAGAACAAAAGCAACCCTTCTGCTAATTGACTGAAAAATTAGCCAGGTCCCCCTGTGGGGAGCACACAAGACAGCAGCAGATGGAGACAGCTCGGACACCATGGCAAAAAAAGCTCCTCAGAACCTGCTGTGAATCTGCCTGCAATTATGGGTCACAACACTTTTCTTGTTTAACAGAACACAAGCAAGACAAACAGAGGACGTGAAAGCTGGGAAGGTCATAAACTGATTGTAAATCTATTATTTTAGATGAGATTCCTGAATACTGAAGCTTCTTAAAGTGTTCTAAGTTATATATTGTTTATTGAGCTAAGTTAATTAGCTTCTTGCCACTGGTGCTAGGAAAGGCTGTTTTGTGAGCAATCTGAAATAATTTGTTTATTATCTGACTCACTTTCCCCTCTGTCTGCTTTTTTTAACAGCATAACTTCTATCATCTCCAAAATGATGGTTAGTGTACTGGTGATTAATATGTGGATAGATGTCTTAAAGATAGAGCACCAATCCAACATCAAGGAGGGACTTCTGTCAGCCTGTGGGAAACAGATGTATAAATGTTTACATTTTATATCTGAGCCCTTCATCGCTGTCATTTCCATCTCAGCATTATTATGTTTTCTTTTAATTATAATATTCTCCAGTTATCATTTCTGTGATTCAATTCTAGATATAAAAAATAGCATTAAAAAGTATAAAATAAAAAAAATAGCATAAAAGAAATATAAAAATTAACCTAATCGCTCTCACACTAAAACTGTTGAAACTATTATTTTGGTCTGAAACACCAAAAATTTATTTTTGCTAGAAGTGAAAAGACCACTTTCCAAAGTAATTGAGATACATATATTTATATAATTTCATTCAAAGACATTCTATTTTCTTGATGCATTCTAAATATCAAGTCCTATACCTGTTTCTTATTTCATGATAAGTATCATTATGCTCCAAAAAGAAAAAATATGGATGAGAGAGGATTGTAGGGGATAACCCTTCATAAAATCTAAACAGGAATACATTCATAGTCAATCATTATGAATAATCGATGCAAAATAAATACAATAATGAATATGATAATGGATAAACCAGTGTAAATATCTGGCTTAAAGTGCATAAGTAAAATACTTCCTTTTATTTCAAATTATTTTCTTTCAGTTCCCTTACATGATGCTGTCATCCAAATTAATATGCAATTTCACTACCAATATCTCTTTTTTTCAATCCCATCACCTTCCCCAATAGACTTGCCCTATTGAAACTAGTAGATATCATCAACAAAAGTGAATTCTTATGTCTCTGGAGAACTTTGTTCCAGGTATTATTTTTTTGCCAACGTATAGATCCCAATTACCTTATGTCCATTTCCAGGATCAAAGACAGAAGACCTGATTCTGTAGTTGCACAAGGGTGGTTCCACATCACTCAAAAGTCATTCCTGCTGGTTACTTGTCTGGATAAACATAGAAACACACTAAAATGCAGGGGTAGAACTACACAAAGCTTAGAAAAGGACCTTTTATCTGAAAGTAGTTTCCCTTCCTGGTTTCACACATCAGCTAACTCTCTAGGACATTGTAACATATATTGCTTTATCTACAACGAGTACATAATAACAACTATTTTCCATTTCCCAGGCTTTTTGGATCACCTCTTCAAAAGCACAGTATGCTTATTTACACTTCTTGCTTCAGCTTTTCATTCCACACTGCTGAAATTGATGGCCTCATTCCAGGGAACCCAAGTGCGTGGCAGCAACATTGGCAAGCACAGAGCAGGGGAATTATTCTGACCAAAACAGATTTTGCTCAGAACCACAGTTATTCATTTGCTTGTACTAAAATTAATTCATTTATTTTCAGCATATCTCATGCACAGGTGGTTTGTTTTGTACTTATTAGGTAGCAAAATTTTTTAACCAGTTGCCTACGGATTCTGAAAAGAGGAAGAGCGTGTCCTGTGGTTTATGTTCTGTGCCTGAATAAATGCTTAATAGGGATTTTTTTTTCCCCACAGAATTTGGGCATATAACAATACTTATTAAAATGATATACTGTTAATGCTAGAAAATTATGTTCTTTATTAAGGTAACAATTAAGAAGAGCTTGTATGATAATTAGTACATTGTCCTTCTTTGAGCTGTAGGCCCAATCATCACTTATTGTAATACAAAGCTTTTCCAGTTTAAAGATACTCTATCAAAAACTTTATTAGTATTTTCTTTAACATCTGATTCAGATGTCCAATGGCAAGTACTTAAGAGGTTTAAGTTTTCCATCTGTAAAATGGGGACAAGACATCCTGATAGTTATGAGGGTTACAAGAACAAAAATCAGCAGGTTTTTTGTCCTATTATGAATTGCTACATGTACTATGATCAACAGAAAAAAAAAACAACCCTAGACTGATGTCTTAGGATTTTTGCTTCTATATTTTTCGTGTATTTGTAATTCTGCAATGCTTTAGTGTGTAACTCTAAAACTCCTTATAGCCTATTAGGTACTCTTCTCCCATTTTGGTCAGTCAAAACAATCTTTCTCTAGGCCTGAAACTCAAGGACACCTTACTGTCTCAGGCTACGAAAAATGCAAACAACATTGGGTTGGAGGGGAACAAACTTGGGGTAATGACATCATTGCCTGAAGTTGTAATTGGAGGATTAACCCCCAATATGCAAATGGACCAAATTTATAAAAGTATGAAAACTCGCGACCCATCATCCACAGCCCTGAGGGCTTTACTGCCCAAAGTATACCTTGAAAGCCCTTCAATAAATATAACCACTTTTATTCTCTTAATTTTGTCTAGCCTCTGTTTTTAGGCAGTCTCATCAAGGCATCAAGACTGCAAGTGATACTTGGTCCTTTCACCCACTAAATACATAACGTAATGTTCAATACAAGCATTGGTAGCTTTCTCTTTGGTGTTGTCATGGCGCTCAAGGTGACTCTAGGCCTTGTACAGGTGTGGAGGATGAAGACTTTATCCTATCCATTGACTGATAGTTGTTCAAAGGCACTGGATACAAGAGGAAAAGTACAAATGTGCAGTTTTACATCTCTCAGTCTCATGGTGCTCCTGGAAATCTCAGACTGCAAACCTACAGCAATTAATTTTTGTGTTTTGTTATTTTTTTTCTTCCAGAACACTCATTTTGCACATATAATAAGGTGGCATTCACCTATGCACAGGGATTAAATAAAGATTTTACTTGAAGTATTTGTAAATAACAAGATTAATACAGAAGAGGTTTGCTTGATTTACGATGTCACTAAACTACATAGAGTTTTCCTATTGTGCCTCTAATCTAAACTGGTGATGATCTAGTTTATAGTCAAAAAATCAAATCATTCAACTTTTCTCCTTTGTATTAAAGCGTCAATGTGCTAGCCTAAGGACACTGAGGCTTTCAGTGAAATTTCTGATAAATACCACCAAATTGCTCTTCAGTCTTAGAGAGAAAAAGAAAAAAAACACAAAAACCCACAAAAACAAACCAAAACAAGAGGATCAATTGTTGAAAACACAACAAAGTGAACCCCAGTTCTACAAGTAAAACTGAATGCAGTGCCACAGGTCTTCAAATAGCAGCTTGGGGAAATAAAACAGAAGGCTATTTCTGCTCTTCTTTTGGGAATGGGATGTGGCAGTACTATTTAGAGAGCAAGTGATGAGGTTGTCAAATGAATATGGAATTACTCTTCAGCATGTTAAATATGGGTTTCTCTTTCTAAATAAGAACATTTCTCTTTTGTTTTTCTATCTATAAAGGATGTGTACTGGCTAACTGAAACCAGTGAAGCAAGTTGTAAATGAGAAAACGCATGAAAGAGAAGCAATAATCAGTTTACAGAAAGCAGAGCAAACCAAAAAGAATCAGTGCACTGCAATGTCTGCACTGCCATGAGGTGCCATCACTGCCATGTCTTGCTGCATTATGCAGTCATTGCTGCATTATGGCAACAAAAAAACCCTGCATTACTGGGTAGTCAAACCACCAGTGCATCAAACCACACCCTGCAGTTGCTGGGACTCTCTCCTTTTCATGCTACTCTGCACAACTACAGCTGTGCAAGCTTTACTATCCAAGCTCTGTGGTAGAAGCACTAGCCTGCCACGCTCTCAATGCAGTCACTCTTTCCTTACGCAGTGAATACAGCTTGTGCTCTCGTGTTTGGCCCTGCTGTTCAACCAGCAATGATCTACCAGCTTCTATCAGTACTCTGTGCTTCACCACTGCTCCTGCAAACCCCACTTTGTGACATGACCTGTCAAGCAAAGCCTGCTGTGCTTTGCTGTGGAGGGTATGTGGGCTGTCACGTTGTATTGTTCCACCCACATTGTGTTGTGAAGCCTGTGCTCCTGGGCAGCACAGGTAATGCAACATTATAGCTGTGCTATTTTCTGTGCATTACATGCACATGCATGCAATATAAATCATTTGTAGAGCAAAAAGTACATGAAATGGCATGAATGAAAGTGTTCTACTTCTTTTATGCAGAAAACACATCTTACCCCAAACTAAGTCATAAGAAGTATCAGGAAAAATGCTTTGAAAGAGATGTTGTTCTAGACAATGTTTTAACTTTAATGTTCCCAGTTTTTTCAGGCTCAAGAAAATGTGTTTAAGACCAATTGCTAAGTTAGTTCTGAAAACAGGTATTTTGAGTTTTTAACAGTTTCATTATGACTGAAAAAAATTTTACAGACATTACTTCACAGGATTCTGTCTTCAAGTACCAGTTCATTTTTAGAACTTTTTATTCTGATACTTTTATTCTTTTAAAATATAAAAAGAAGATTTATGTCTTCTCTAAATCCCTCTGATTCATCAGATTAGTCTTACTTCTTCCTAGCTTTACCAAGAACAGAGAAAAGACATTAGGATTTTCTATGGAAGACTAACCATTGATCCCAATGCAGAGAGTAAGAATGAAATCATGATGAGGATGGTGTTTATGATGCAGTGTTTCAGCCTTTTCTCAGGAGTTTTGTCTTCTACGTGCTTAGGAGTGCTTTTAGGCTTTTAGTAGAATAAAAGTGTTCGTCTTTGATTAAAAAAAAAAAAAGCATACCATTAAAACAGCAAGAAGATTATGAATTAACATTCTCAGGGCTTTCAATGTCTGTTCTTTGTGATGAAAGACACGTCATGAGTTGGAAAAGTCCTGTCCAGTTATGAGAATGTAAAAAGCCTGTGTGAATCAGGAGGGATGGCACCACTATGCAGTCTTCTGGGAAGCACATCAGTCTTCCCTCCTCTTTTACCGTTCCCCTTTACCAGCAGGTGCTTGTCTTCATGACCCTGTCACCAGGATCTGAATGTGGCATTACAGAATTCACTATATTGGCAATCAGTTTGCTATAACAGCTTAGCTATACTCAGCATAGACTGACTAGAAGAGGAAGCCTCATTCTGTTGCACATCAAAATCCTCGTGTTAATTGTTCACTTTCCACTAGCGCAGTGGATTTCTCTCAAGGCTTGTGTGAAGTATGAATTAAATTCATAGCAGCTCTTGTTTGATAACCTTTCTAAAAACATCCTCAGACTTCCTGGACTGCCATCTATTAAAATGATCACCTTGGGAATAAATAAAATGAAGTTATTTTTTTTTTTTATGAAAGGCATTTCTCTGGACTGTTTTTCTTTTCTGATTCTTTAAAAAAATGTGAATTAATAACTGACATGTGAAGACAGATTATCTGCAATTGGATTGATATATGATATAAGGATTTAAGTATGTCTCCAGGGCAACTGCTCTTTGCCTGGGGATTCTTACTGTGGTTCCATAAGGGCAGCACCACAAAGTCTTTTTAGTAGCCTTGTTTTCATCAGTATTGACAGAAGTTCAGTGCTTAAATGCTCCTGTAGATTTCTGATGTACTGCTTATATACAAAGCATAAAAATAATAACTAAGTAATGTTCAGAACTATTACAGATTGGAATTCTAACAGTGCCTAAAGACCAGAGTCCACATCAAAAACAAAGAGTTAAATCCTCTCATTTCAGATACACACACCCCATTTGCTGCTTGTGCAAAAACTTTGCCACACCACTTATCTTCACAACAGAGCTTAGTAACACACTTTAACACAGAATAGTGTAGGAGTAATCACTGGGTCCCAACAAAATTGTGACTCTAAAGAATTTTATTGCATTAGTGACTAACAGACTACAGGAAACTCCATGAATTAGAGGAAAAAGTGTTTTTTATCCAAGTTAAAATGAAAGCCAAGGGGGGGAAATATCAAAATAAGTCAACAACAAACAAAAAGAAAACCAAAACCCATGACAGAAAACCTGTAGCTGTGAAAACAGCATTAAAAGTAAAATTTTAAAAGTTATAAATCTTCTCAAATATGGGCAGAATATTTTAAAATATTTTAGCTCAATATATTTGGATATAGTCACAGTTGGCTTGTAGACTCTCGTAGGCCACACTTTATTGAACAAATCTTAGTAACTGCTAGCACAAATATGTGAGAAAATGTGTATGTGTGTGTATATATACATATGCTTGTCAGTATTTTGGTCTCTAGTCCCAACAAAAATCAGGTATTTAAATGTCTGCCCATTTCTAATCCACAAAATAATGGAAATATGTAGCTAAGACTGCCATCTTTATCTCTCTCCATTGCACTTATTGTAGCCCATGTGGCATGTAACATCAATCTCAAACTTCTGTGATGTCAAATACAAGAGTATGATCTAAGCCTGAAATGAAAGCATTAGCTGATGCTCTTACTTGGGATTATTTTCCTTATTTTAAATCCCGTGGATTTAGTGCATAGGCTTTAGGCTTTTTTTTCTGTGTATGCTCACGTCCAGTGTATAAACATCAAACTTACTATTGCAATACCAAGTAAATCACAAAAGTCAAAGTTACAAGAACAATTTTAATATACCTATATTGTGTATTTGGGGCATACCCTGACCTTGAATTTCTGACTGTCTAGTAGTTTCCCTCACTGGAGTAGGTTTCATGTTGGCTGTGTATTGATACATAGAAAGAAAAATCATGTTTTGATGTTCTGAGCACTCAAATCCTCTGGGAACTAACTTCTTTCTGAAAGAAAACTATCATTTGGGACCCTCTTTAAGACTTCAAAATTCATGTTATTTTACATGCTATTTTACATGCAGCACTGCATCTTTATATATGCTGCAAATTTAGCATAACTTTGACCTGTTTCTCTGCACCAAACCTGCCTATTGTAAGAATTGCCAAGGCTGTGGTCCTCATTGGAGGCAGAAAACTCAAGCCCATTCACAATCTTAGCACGTCCCAGCTCAATAAGTTAGGCTGTGATGACAGAGTAGAAGCAATTCCAAGAATATGATGCTTGGCATGTGACCAGTTCACTGCAACCGAAGACATTCCTGTAAACTTGGTGACCATTACTGAAAGAGCTGTGCGTGATCTTTAAAGGAACTATTAGCATATTTCCTACACCCAAGAGTAGGTTTTCTTAAGCACAGTATGAATAATATGAGATCAAACATCAAGTAAATTGGGAATGGATGAAATGTTTTCATTTGAAGAGAAAAAGAAACAGCAATTTTTCATGTGACCAATGGTTTTCTGACCAACTGACCTACTAAGAAGCACAAAAAAAAAAAAAAAAAAAAGAGAAGAGGAAGAGTCTACTATGCTTGTATCCTCCAGGAGTTTTCAATGGTGAAAATAGGAAAAAAACCCAAAATTTCAAGGATCCAGGGCATTACAACAAATAATGCAATGAAGATGAGCTACCAGTACCAGATTCACAGACCGGGCCAAGTTAGGATGACTTCACAGTGTAGATACCAGGGAGTACTGAACAAAAACAGAGTTGAATTTTTTGTGATTTTTTTTCCTATTATGTACTGTTGTCATGGTTTAGAAATAGCATTATCCAGCTTAGGACTCCCACTAAAAAGAAAACCATGAGCCACTCCTCTCGCCTTCTGG
>JACBWW010000003.1:4014488-4249766 GCA_020086605.1 Lanius collurio
TCTTGACTTTAGTTTGGTCCCAAGGATGCAACAGCTATCAGTGACATGAACAGAGAGGGGCATTCCTTCGAGTTTAGTTTCATTTGAAAGGAAAACAGTTTTAAAGGAAACACACTGACATCATTATACAGTGTGGACCTCTCCTAATTGTCCACGTTTCCTGCAAAATTCACTCATAATCCAACCTGAAATACAGATATTTATGTATCCAGTCCCTCATACCTATAGGTACAGGTTTCAGATGAGAGAAAATGAAGGCAAATGTGCCCAGCATGCAGAAAAAAAAAAAAAAAAAAGCCACAACCAACCAAAAAAACCCCCACATCTCTATATGTGAATACTTCTACAAATAATATTTTCTCTTATAGAAGCTGTACAGTAATGTTATTCCTATATCTCCTTTGTCATCCACTAAGTATGCAAAGAAAATGCTAATGAAACTAAAAATTATATTATAAATTATCTTTAATCAGGACAATTATTCCCACAAGCACTTTTTTTTCTCTTCTCTTTTTTTTAAAAATTGTAAGGTCCTTTAGTGAGTAGTATAAATAACACAACTACAGGAGAAAAAATGGAAAGTAAAATACAACCCTACCTTTCTTAATCTTAAAATATTTCTGAATCCTCCTAATTTTGGAATCATCAGCTGGCTATCTTTGTATCAGCTTTAGATCTCTCTCCTAAAGGCCTTGGCTGACTTTTATCTCCTCTGAGTCTGACAGCAGCTTAATTGCAAGAAATACACAACAGCAGCAAACTTCCAAGATGATTAGACTAAGTTATTATGCAATGTCACATAAAACTATCTGAAAGGAGGTTGTGGCAAGGTGGGGAGGACAAATCCCTTTTCCCAGGTAATAAGTGCTAGGACAAGAGGAAATGGCGTCAGGTTGTGCCAGGAGAAGTTTAGACTGGATATTAAGAAAAATTTCTTTACTGGAAGGATTATGAAACACTGGAACAGGCTGCCCAGCAAATGAGGGAGTCACCATACCTAAAGGTATTTAAAAAACATATAGATGTGGCACTTGACAAGGTTTAGTGTTAGACTTGGCAGTAGTGGGTTAACAGCTGGACTTGACGACATTAGTAGCCTTTTCCAATATAAATTATTCTAGGATCCTATGAAAGAGCTGTGACAATTAGTAGAAGGGGAAATAATTGAGGTAATCTCTGGAATCACAGAATCACAGTTAGGATGGAAAACACCCCTAAGATCATCAAGTCCAACCTATGAATCAACTAGACCATGGCGCTGAGGGTCACGTCCAGCCTTTCCTTGGACACCTCCAGGGATGGTGACACCAAAACCTTCCTGGGCAACCCATTCCAATGTCTAATCACCCCTTCTGTGAAGAAATTATTCCTGATGTCCAACCTAAACCTCCCCTGGGGCAGCTTAAGACTGTGTCCTCTTGTCCCATTGCTGGTTTCTTGGGAGAAGAGGCTGACCCCCACCTGGTTCCACCCCCTTTCGGGGAGATACAGAGTGATAAGGTCTCCCTAAGCTTTCTTTTCTTCAGCTAAACACTCCCAACTCCCTCAGCTTCTCCTCATAGGACACGCCCTCCTGACCCTTCATCAGCTTCCTTGCCCTTCTCTGGACTTGCTCCAGCACCTCAGTCTCCTTCCTGAATTAAAGGATCCAGCACTGGGTACAGGACTCAAAGTGTGGCCTCACCAGTGCCAAGGAAGCAGGACAATCAATTCCCTGCTCCTGCTGACCACACTATTCCTGATACAGTCTGGGATGCCTTCTTGGCCACCTGAGCACACGCTGGCTCATCTTCAGCCAGCTACTGACCAGCATCCCAGGGCCTTTCGACTGGGCAGCTTTCCAGCCACTCTGTCCGCAGCCTGTAGCACTGCATGGGTTTATCATGGCCAAAGTGCAGGACCCAGCCCTTGGTCTCATTGAAGCTCATGCTGTTGGTCTTGGCTCACTATGTAGCCAAACTCCCCCCAAATTCACCTGTCCTCTTTCTCCTGCAGGCCCTACATTGTCTCTATGCTCACATTGCATTTTCTAAGAGAAATAAAGTACCAGTCTTCCAAACAACCTCCTTCACTACATGATTCTGTTTGGTTTAGAAGACATCATGTATTCTGTGTAGTGAGAGACATATACATTTTTTTTTTTTTTGAATAAGTGAAAATATATGATTACTTGACAGTATCACAGTGCACCTATGCAGGAGATGAATTCTAGATAACCATAACATTGGATTTTCTAACTTTTGAGTACTTGACAATCATCACATTAAGAAAAAAAAGTAAAAACCCTAAGTGGAAAGAACAATCAATTACAATTTCTCTGTTTAGCTATAATAACCCTTATTCTCATGAATCAGTATTAACAATTTTAACCCTGAATCTTCGGAGCTGTCTGATGTCACTTTAATGCAGTTTATTCCTGTTGTCTTGTCACAGTCCTTACACTGCATCAGTGGTTCTCCCACTCTTTGCAGAAGTCATGGTAGTGAATTAGTAATATACAGTCTGCCAGCGCTCTAGCAGCAGAATATCTCAGGGTTTGGAAGGGAAAAAGAAAGTGGAAAAACAGAGTTAAATATTTTCCCTGTGGCACAAATCCTTGTAGACGTGGCATGCCATGAAGACAACAGTGCATCTCTTGATGAGGAATGGGTTGGTGACCTGCAGCTGGACTATCCTGTTGGCTGCAGTCGTAAGAACATCTGCTGTGACTGGTTAGAAGAAGCATAACTCCCATCTATCCTATGGCCTGCACAGGCAGAAATAGCAACCCAGGCATAACCTCCAATTCCTACTGGGGTTGCCTTACCAGCTGGGGACAGCTACTAGCATGGGACAGCAGCACCTCTGTCCTGAAGGCAACTGGTCATTTGTTGTTTTGTCTCCAAAAGTATTGACCCACCACTTGGGTCAGGAAAAGACAATGTTTTTCTCTCTTCCTTGAAGATGAGGTTAAAAACTTTCTTGTGTAATCCAACATGAAGGTGTAAAGCCCAGCGAGCTTTCATAATAGATCTCATGTAAAGATGCCAAAGAAAGCTCTTTTAAAAGTAACTTCTTCATCTTCTGTCCTCACTTTAAGTCCCCTCCAAGGGGTCAATGTAAAGAATTTTGACAAAATTTGGGTGAGTGCTGAGTGCTGCAATGAACAAGAAGCCTGCCAAGCATGTGAGACTCCTGCTCAGACAGGACTTGGCAGGTGTTTTCAAACTGTACTCTCTAGATTACATGAGAGGAGTAACCACAGGGAGTTGTTTACCCTCTCTCAGTGCACAGCAGAAGCAAGGAGGCGGTCCTGCTTGCTAAGAAAGTTTTGGTTGTCAGTCTCCAAGCACAGTTCCTTTGTATTCCTGCCAGAACTCTCATGTATGCCTGTTCTTGCTTGGGTTGCTGCATAGGAAATGAAGGCAGTTAATGAGTCTCTCCTTTTGTCAGGTGTTTGTTTGCTATACTTTCAAGTGTGATCAAATTTACCAATGACACAGAAATGGGAGGTTTGTAAGCATGCTGCACAGTGACCTGAAGGTGGTAAAGCACCAGCAACTGCAGGCAGTTGGGGAAAAATGGTGGTACTGATGAATACAGAAATCCAAAGTCTAGGAGAGAAAGCAGTGAGCTTGGCTGCACAATGGAGTACAAAAGCAAGCACTTATAAGCACTGTAGTAATATTTTGTTGAGATGCTGATATTCAATTCACTTTAATCACTTTTTTCTAGTTAATCCATGTACCTCTAAAGAGGACAGAAATCAGACAGGCCATAGTCAAGTAGTTTCCACAATAGTTCCATTTGAAGGGGTGCAAACACAACAACAAAGTTTAAGAATTAAGTTCTAGCTATTGTCTCAACAAAAGGACAGGATGTGTGGTGGAATAAATTAATACCTATATCTGAAATTAAATTCATACCATAGGTGTGCTGCAAACAATATGCTGTGGTTTTCATTTTGTGGACCAAAACAGTCAGGTCCCAAATCTACTACAATAACTTTCCTCATGGAGAGTTTCTAGAATTTTGTAGAGTTGCTGCTGGGTTTCAGGCTTAGCTGATTTCAGTTTTCACTGGGCTGTATAACACTTACTTTTGCCAGAAGCTGAAAACAAGTGATGAAAACATATTTTCCTGTGTCACATTTTTTGTCTTCGTTAGAGCAGCACATACTGAAAAAAGTAAACAAAGTCCTGACCGCTTTCCCTCCCAATGCATTTTCAGTTCTTTAGTACCTTTATGGGATACCTTCTAAACTGTCTTTGTTCTAACAAGTTCCGGTTTTGTCAGATTCCTTATACAGCCTCAGTTTTACCATTTGTTTTCCCAACCTTTTTTTTTTTCTTGCTCATTTAAATTACTACTTCAAGTTTAATTTTTTTCCTGTGTCTCATCAATTTAAAAGGGAAATACAGGAGTTACATGTATCATTTTCTCAGCAGTTGAGATTTTATAAAGTCATTCTCTATTCTTATTGAGATAATTTTCATTTTTTCCAGCTTCTGATTCTGCAAGCTGCTCTTTATTGAGAGGATGATCTGAAAAAACTTGGATATTTTTATGATTTTACCTGCTGCAACATTCACCTGTTTTTTAGTTGTATATATAATCAGAATTTTTTAACGGATGTTAAAGAATATTTCCTTGATGAATCATCAGACAAAATTAGATTAAAGTTTTCAAGAATAATTCACATCTGGATTCTAACCATCCTTAGAAATTTTTAGCATCAAAATTGAATGTATGCTGTCACAAAATGTAAAATTCAACTAATTTCAGTCATAATCTGTTAACTCATACTATAAAGGAGCATATTCTCTTTGATATGCTGCTTCTCTTTTCTGACACTGATTCTTCCTTCTTTTCTTCCAAACACCTGGAAGTCCTCATAGCCACAAGGATGGATCCTCTGCTGATCCCATTTTAATCTTTCTTGATTCCTACACTGGGGCAGAGGGCAGTTTCAGCTTTGAGGTCAGCTACCAAAGGGATATCACCAATGAAGGAACTGCAGGCGCACAGCCTGTGTGTTTCAGTGCACAAATCCAAGGCCTTCAGTTCTCAGTGCACCTTTCCAAAATCCAGAATTCAGTGTTTATAAGTCCTCTATATTAAATGATGGTTGAGGGAAAGGAGAGTAAGCTTTTGCCAGAAGACAGTGCTTAAAAACATACAGGAAAGTTCATCTAGATGTGATTGCTGAACATGAGGCAGGAGATGACAAAGTGTTTAGGATATGGAGACATAACAGATTAGTTCTGCCCTTGACATTAATTGTGTGTGTTATCTGAACCCCAGTTTGGTAGCAGCTTGGAGTACAGGCTTATTCAGGGAACAGCAGTCACTGAGGAGGCAGTCTTTCTCAGAAAACTGGTATTTGGACTTAAGTCTTTTCAAATCACATAAAAACATAACCTTGACTAACCATGATTTGGTTCCACCAAAATCCTACATTACTTATCCAGATGTATTTCTCTGTTTAGCCACCAAACTCTTACTGTCAAAATAGCCTTCTATATTACCTCAACTGTTTTCTTTTACTTCATTATCAATGTAGCTTCTCCTGCTGCATTACGTATGTTTCCCTGCTGCATTCTCTAGCAGCTGACTAAACTGTGTAAATCAGAGGTTGAGGATCTTACATATGGGAATTATTTTAAACATGAGAACAGTGTACAAAACTGTAGCTCAAGAACAGGAACAGATTTAACTTCAGTTACGCAAAGTTCTACATGGAACTTAACAGTAACAAGCAAAATTAACACTGCTAGCATTTATGTGTGTCATTCTCAATTTACCTTTTTTTGATTTGCTAACAAAACCAAAACAAAACAAAAAAAAAGCCCAGCCCAAAACCCCCAGTAATTCCCATCCCAGTGGAAACAACAGTATCCCCAAAAATTTAGTAGCCAATCTATTGTCATTCAGTTTGCTAATGATCAAATTCCATTTCTTAATCCTCCTATCATACAAGACCATGAGGTACTGAAGGAAACGTGCCACAACATTAAATGGAATTCAACACCCAATTTTTGCATAGCCCAGAATTTTGTTTTACATATTAATGGATAACTGCCAAACTGCAGGCAGCCAGCATCATTGACTCAATAACCTGCTGGAAAAATATCCCCCATGTGGATGACCATCTGCACCCACACAGCTGAGGCGTTAAATTATTTCATCACTGTCCCTGTCAAAATTCTAACTTCTTGACCTTCACAAAGAAATCCTATGCTATCCCACCTAAAATCAGCCCTCAATTTATTTTTTTTTTTGAAACTGCTACAGCTGAAGTACTGTGATAGCTAAAAACATCTCATTAGACTGACAAATTTTCCTGCTTGTCCAGTATTTGCAATCCAAGTAGGTAGAGGAAGAAGAGGAAGGAAATCATTCAGAAAGATAACTTGAGCTTCTTCGCTCCATCAAGAGACTGTTTGTAAATAAAGATTCCCACCTGCTGTTCTCCACACTAGCCATAGCTGATAGCATCACATTTGTTGGTTTGCATTCATATATTACTATCACTTGCCCTAGCTTACTTGTCTTTTCTGTAAAAACATAGCTTTTATTCACTCTTCTTGGTTTTTTTTAAATTTATTTTCCTTTTTTTTTTTAATATCTTCTCCAAAACAGAGATTTGGTTCATTGCCTAAGGTCAGACAAGCCTTTGCCTTGGGAATTACTTTTTGTTCAACACTTTCTTTAAAGCAGCATATTCAAACCAGATCCAAAGTTCACCTCCTGCACAGTTTTAAACTGTTGATCTTTCTACCACTATTCACAGCAAAATCTTTCACCATTTCACATCTTGGCTTTTTCACTCCTCTCTTTTCTGATCTTAATGACTGCAAACATGTTCCTCAGCTGTAATATATTCAGTATGCTGCTATTCATATTTTCTTGCTCGTTAATAACTACATAAATGTCACCTTTTTCATCCCTCCTCAGATTCTCCTTCACCTGCTTAACATATAAAGCCTTACATGAGCTTAAGTTTGTAAAATGAGTTCCATCCTCCCTATTTTTTATAACTCCTTTAAAGTTGGCCTCTGATTTTCCTCTGCCAGAAACAGAAGCTTTCACAGACCAATCACCCTCTTCCTGAAACAATTTATGTCTTTCTCCTGCATAACTTTCTCACTTAGGTAACAAAGGACACAGGCAGATTATTAAGTTCTTTACCATTCCTTCTCTAGACCTAGTTTCAAATCTAACTTTGTAGCCCTGGGGCCTAATAAATCTGGTGTTCCTCACTGGTGAATTCTCCATCTTCCCTTCTATACTTATTCACTTCAATGAAGGTCCTTATTCCTGCCTTCTTTATCCAGCTCTGGACTCCAATTAGAAGGAAATCTCAAACGCCTGCCGACCCTGGCTTATCGCAGTCACTCTTTTGTATTTTATCTCATCTGCATATTTTGTTTATTTGGTGTCTCTTGAGGCATCACTCCCCTGTAACCTTTTATTTATGTATCTGCATTAGCACTTAGCAACAAGAGCACTAAGGTTAAATTTTTTTATCATTGTAAAGCAGGTGAAATAGATCATCTGCTCTGTAGCAATCTTGGCTCCTGTAGTCAATAAGGACAAACAATATGTCCAGAGGCATTTTTGTCACTGATATCAGATGGCTGAAATAAATAAGAAATTATCTTATTTCAAGATAGTTCACTTCTGTAATGCTGGACCAATTTTTTGTATTCTGATAAATTTAAACAGTGACAAGATTTTACTTTATTCCATCATCCTATATTTCCATACACTTATAGCTATATAGGTTGTTGGATTTTTTTATTTAAAGATTAAAATTTTCAATAACTGATCTCTATGTGATAGTGATTTCTTGAACAAAAAGTGAAGGAAAAAAACCCAAGCAAATCAAACCTGCCTTGTCACCATCTTTATTAGATCTATATTCAAAATAGAGCACCTTTCTCCAAAGTCCCTGGTAGCTATTTTTTGCATTAATAATTGGAATTATTTATAAAAGTTTGAACTTTTGGTACTTGTCCAGAATTCAGAAATTTGATCTTAATACTCGTAAGTTTCACTACAGAATGGTTAATCCTTTCTAGTGAGTGCTGCATAACTAAGAAGTGCTTATAAGAGCTCTCACAGATAGAGGTAGGGGTGGAATTCAATTCTCAACTTCAATTTTACAAGGTATTAATTTTGGATGTGATGTTTTTATGAAGGCTTACTCAGTTTGACTTGTCCAGCACTTGAAAATACATCCAGAAGTATACATCTCAAACAGTATGTGAATAATACCAATATCACAAGGCACTGTGCTCTTGCAAACAACAAAGTCTCCCAAACTGCCCTGAAATATCATGTAACATTGACTTAATCAAAAAACTGGTTAGGTCAAACAGGACAAAGTTATCCAGAGCTGTGACAAGCCTGAAGACTAGTAGAAACAAATATACATGCTCTGTGACAGTATCCACTGCCTCCAAATTTAGAAAAAAACACATGCAAAAGCTCAGGCACTTGTATTCCATTCTGAAATATTTGGAACTATCCAGCTGTGGAATCTACTTGTGTATTTTAGCCTTCTTGCACATTTCCTATCATGCCTATGGCCACATATGACATGCCATTATCATCAGTCTGAAGTTTTGTTTCCTTGGCCACCTAAAGCAGGCTATTTTTTCTATTCCCTGATTATATTAAGTTACATACTTCTAATTCTTCCCCAAACAAATTTAGTTTCACAATTAAACTAATTTTGTTTCATGATTAAATGTATCTTGGCTGAGAGCCTGAAATTCACTTTCCATGAACACTTGAAAGAACAAAATTTAACTTGCATGAATTTTCATTAAAAGGCTGTGTGGAGAGATTGGTACACAAGCAAAAAGGAATTTTATGCAAACCTTTCAGAGACGATTGGGGGAAGCATTTCTATTTGCCCTGCTTGATTGTTAATATGTATTTCTCTCTCAGTGTGTTTCTCAAGATCTTTTTGTAGTTGTTGCATTTATATTACTTAATACATAAACAATAGCTACAATAACAATGTGTGTAATGCATCAACTACAATAGAGCATGAACTATATACATTATGTGCAAAAAAATAATTTAAAATATTTTGATTTACAAAGTCAAGCACTGGCATTAGGAAGTGGCAGATTTAAAGTGCTGGGAAAGAAACTTCATCCTACTTGGCTCTCTGAACATGCATAGGGGTAGTTTTTAATTCTGTGGTCATATACAACCCTCCTTCCACAAATGCATTAATACTTGTGAACCAGGATCTCAGGTTTGGCAGTGATATACGTAGGAGTTTACAGAAGAGGCATGTGATTCCATTGGTCATATAGATTTTGTGTAAATATGCCATGTTCCAATTAATAATCTGTAAAGAATTTATTCTTTGAAAAAACCTACAGATTGAGTGGTTTCCTTGTGTATTGTGGTGTTTCAGGTGATAGATTCTACTCTCTCATTTGTCCTGTTTTGTAGCTCAGAACTATGGGATTGAGCACTGGTCACAAGGCAGGCTTGAAGACTGCTGCATGAAGAGGCTATGACATGTTTTTACAACAAAGTATTTTTGTCACAGATTATAAATCAATTTATAGAAAAACAATTATTTTTACACTCCTGTTTTGTCAAATCTTGTAACAATTACTGGCAGAATATAATATTATTATTAATTTTCCCTGTGCAACAGTATACTGAGCAACACAAGGCTATCAACTTTTCAAGGGACAGAGTCACAGATTTCAACAGCCATCCACTACCTGAATCTGTCTTTTCAGGCAGATGATTACGTGACCCAGTACACTGACCAGCTTATTACAAAGGAAATTTTATGATCAAGGTATGCTGTTTACTCTAAAAATACTTCTGTGTTCCTGACTCTCACAGGAATCTTTCCTGAGGCTTAGTAAAATTTCACAGCCAAAAGTTTTCAAAAAGATTGTTGCTGACTTTTGTGGGAAGGGATTGATCTTTGGTTTATAGCACATTCATGTGTTCACTTGGGGATCCAAAAGTGGAAATATCTCTACATTAGTTCTGAACAATATTAGCCTTATTTAATATTTCTGTATGCAAAATATAGCAAAAGTGCCTTCCAATTATGACTGACACAATTAACAATTCCTACATTGAAATAACTCATAGATTGTGAAGTAAAATGCAAATAGAGAATGCAGTTTTGCTCATCAATTTCTTTATTATGAACTGATCTTCTGATTGAGATACACAGATATTTTTAATTCAGTCCTCTGAAAAGATAAGACTCCATAGGAATGAAAAAAAAATAGAATACGAAATGCATAAATAAAGAACACTTCAGTACAAACAGAGCACACAAAATTTGGGTTATACAGTGAGGTGAAAAGTTATTAAATGGAAAACGCATAAAGAAAATTAAATGCAAGAAGGTGGAATACCTAACAGCAGAAGTAGAGGATTTTTAAGGTCGTAATTAGGAAATAAGAAAATTAAACTAATTAGAGAGATTGCGATTTAAGAAGGACTTTGTTCACCTACAGATAAGAACATCTGCACAAATCCGTGTTTATGATCAGAAAGATGCTACCCAGACCATTCCTTTGCTTTTTTTTAATCTATACTGCCTCTCACACCCAAGATCCACTATTCATTTGACTTTCAAACAGCTTATCCCCAACCAAACTCATCTAAGCAGTTTGCAGTACTTGCTAACAGATACTAAACTACTAATAATATTCTTGCATCATTCTCTTTGCAATGGTTATCATAGAGTGAGATGGTGCAGTTACTACAATAGTTACTACTCTCTGGTGAAATGAAAGGGTTAAAACAGAAAGCTTCAAGTCACAGTGCTACTTCTTGTATTCATAATTTTTTTTTACCCACTCCTATAAGTTACCCAAGCATAAAGCAAATAGGAAATATATACCTGAGATGTCTACAAGGCACCTAAGTCCAAT
Source organism: Lanius collurio (assembly GCA_020086605.1). Lineage (NCBI taxonomy): Eukaryota > Metazoa > Chordata > Aves > Passeriformes > Laniidae > Lanius > Lanius collurio. The sequence continues at coordinate 4,025,405 of JACBWW010000003.1, forward strand.
AATTACATATATAAATAAGTATGTATAAAACATATGTATAAAATATAAATAATATATAGAGAATATAATATAAATGTAATTTTTTTAATGTCAAGAAAAGACTATGAGGGAAAGAGAAGTAGCAGGGCCTATATTCAGAGCAGTAGAAGTTTACATTAAGCACCATACATAGTTTTAAGAACAACCAATACTGTTTTTAACCAGAAGGCTTAGAATGCATTTTGCCTACAAAATAAGCACCTTTTTGAGTGCCTGCTTCAACACTGCCAACCTTTAAATGACATGAGCTTGTGCCTAGAAGTCTAATCTAAAGCCAGTGAAGTAATGTGAGTTTTCCAGGAGTCTTAACCAGCTTAAAATCACAACTGTAAGTCACGATAGAGTTCATAGTCTAACAGAAAGGAAATTTTAAAATAACACACTTGTTCCAGTAACACTTGTTTGTCAATGGACCAAACCATAGTACAGAGAAGACAATTAAACTTAAACTTAAACTTAAACACTCATCTATTAAACTTAATAGATGAGTGAAAGAGATCAGTTTATGTTTCTTCCCTGAATCCAAATTATTCTCAAGAAGAATCGGCAGCTGATAATGCCCTAACAACCTCTAGCACCAACAGATATGACCTCAGGTGTAGTGATAAGAATATATAATTGTGTATTCTCTGAACTCATCTGTGTCTCCTGGAGAGTGCTGATGCTCTGGGATCTTGGTGCCACCTTGAACAATAGAAAGCTTAAAATTTAGAAGAGATTCAAAATACATCGGATCACAGAATAATAATACAGCACTAAGGCTAAATTAGGATTTTAAGATACATTTTTAATTATTGAGGAGGAAAAACTTACAGGAAAGATACAGTTATTTCAAAGTATAGCATACATGACACACTACAACATGACATATTGGGAATAAAAATTACATATTTGATTTCTTAATTTGTTCACAATATTATTTATTCTGAAACTTCTACTGATTAGAAAAGTGAATAAATAACCTTTTTTTTTTTTCTGTGGGAGAATAATTCCGTGGCTCTGGAGTCAAAATAAGAACTTCCAGCTGACTTCAGAAGAATGTGAGCTATGGTCTTGCATGGAAGCATTTGGTACATGCCTGCAGATATCTCAGGCCATCTTCCACAATCACCTCCCAACAGATGACAATTATATCAAATTCTCAACCAAATATCTTATCATGATGCAGCAGACAGAAGAACAATTATCATTTCTCATTTAGAAAGAATGACTCTTTAAGTTGTACATATTTAGTTAATTTTAATTAAAATCAATTACAGTTTAAATACATGTTCATTCTTTCTCTAGGGAAGGCAATCACAACTGTGATTTAGAGCCTAAATAGGAAACAGTGAGATGGAGAATGCCCCCTTTTTTTAAAATAATCTCTCATATATAAATTATTTGCCCCCACAGAGCAATTAGAAGAACAGCTGAATATTTTTCTTTCCAGACCAAGGATGGCAGGAAGCAGACAAGGTAAAAATTTATTTCTGTTTTGTTAAGAGCATCCTTATTTAAATCCTGAAATGCTATTACATTTCAAAAAATACTTTTTTGTAATCTTGAAAAAACTAAAATGATCTCTTCAGAGTATATAAAACCTCTAAGGGAGAGCGAAGCTGTGGGAAGCCATTCCCTCATGACTTGCAGGCAAGCAATCTGAGATTTCTTGCACAGGGAAAGCTGCAGCCCTCTGATGCAATAATTGGATACAGGATGACACTGACACAGTGGCTGAAATCATGGCAGCTGCAGAAGGGCTGTGAAGATGATCTCTGCCTGCCCCTGGGCAGCTGGACTTTAGACATGTCCTGCAAGAGGCCTTGGTGTTCCAGCTGTGCTCTGTTAGCACAAACTGGCTTCTGGAATGCCTACCCAGCCAGACTTTCCCATACCTGGTCCTAGACAGGGGAAGGAAAACCTTATAAAGACTGCTGAAGTACCATTTTTTTGCTACTTTGGAATTTCAAGAATGAATGAATAAATGAATGAATGAGTGAAAGGCAGATCCCAACCTGGAAAATAAACCGGGACAGAATATTTTTCAAATGTGAGTTTTCTAGTTTTCACTCTGGCAATGCTTCTTCTCAGCATTATATTAAATAAAACTGCCTGCAGAAAAAAGTAAATGACAAGCAGGTCACCTTTCTTTTTTCACACCATAAGCCTTCCCCAAAAGAACCCAAAAGACTTCTGCTTGATTTCATTCAGCCTTGGGAAAGATACCTGTTCGGCAACTTTTGCAGCCAGATTTTTAGCCCTTAATTCTCCCTGTCACCAATAAGTTTCATCTGCATGAAAAAGTTTAAGAACATCAAGATCTGAGCCCTTATGTACCCACTCAGATTTATGAACACAGCCACACCCACCAGCCTAGATACTTAAAGTGGGATATTAATTCTCCAGAGAGGCAAGTTCCTATCATGGGATTTATGTCGCCCTCCCCAGTGAGGGCAGTATAATCTATGCAGCTCACTAGAAGCAAGAAGCTCCCTTTAACAGTATTTTCTCAATTCAGCATTGCCCTGCTAGTTCCTGTGTGTGACAGTTGTTCCTCCAACCTGCATTTCCAGTCTATCCATCTGCAGATGACATTAGCTCCAAGGGATACAGCACTCCAAAGAGCAGAAAAATGTAATTCCCAGAGAAATTCCCAGAAGCTTACCTGGATACTAATCAAATGGAGTAGGAGTTGTCTAGCACCATGTACTGGAAGAATTTCTGTCTCGATAACTTGGGTTTTGACATAAGCCCTAGAAAAAGATGCCTGCTGTCTTTGGATGGAAATCCTCTGTGACACCACCAGACACGTTACAAAAACATGCTGAATAACAACTAAATTCAGCTTAAGAGAAAAAGATAATTGGCATGATCATTTCCACAGACATGCTGAAAAAAAAGGCAATTTGCAGCTATTCAAGCTACTGTGTACAGCTTGGTTTTTACATGAGAAATCAAGATAATACTTTAAGGAGGCAATTACTGTAGCATTTTACATACAGTAACCTACATATAAAAAGCATTAGTATTATAGATTATGCCCAGCTCTGCTTTTACATGACAGTGATTATTTTCCCTGTGCTTCTTATTCTAGAATATTATTACACCTTTTGGTTTATACTCTTGTACCCAAGTACACATCTTTGAGGGATTATAACAAGGAAAGTAGTGCTTAATAGTGTCTTATTCTCAGTAACAGTAGTTACACCTAATTAAGGGATCAATGACCAACAGTTTGTTCTTGCAGTTAAATAAAAATAAGGTTTTGCAGACAGTGCAGATAAATTTAAATTACTGTAGCCTGAGGTACATATGAAAAGCTATACAAAGAAAAAAAAAAAAAAAACTAAAAAAACCCACAAGCAAAGGCATATTAAATAGAAATTTTATTGACAAAATATTTTACTACAAATAAAGAAAAGGATAGGGGAAAAAATACAAAGACAGTGCTAAGCACAGTGAATATTTTCCATCATTTTATCAACCCTGAGATTCTTGAAGCTAAACTTCCTGTCCAGATTGGGTGAGTCTCTGAGCTGCAGGGAAGCTGGAATTGGGACAGCTCTGGTGATTCACATGTCTTGGACCAGGGATATTTCAGGGATGTTTATTTTGTGATGTAACTTCTGGAGGTCACAGGTTCATTTACTGTACAATTCCTGTCTGTAAGCTCCTCCACAGAGGTAGGACATGCAGACTAATTACCATTATCAACAAGCACTAATGGTAAATAATTCTTTCATCCCACATGAGGCAAACATTGATAAGGGACAGTCATTTATAATGGTGGTCTGGCTAGATGCTTCAGGTCAGCTGGCAGGTAAATTATTATAAATTCCAAAGAAGAATTAGAAATTCTTCCATTCCATTTAGCCTATAAAGATGGTAATTAGAGTTATTAATATTACTTGCTTTTCAACTCTGTTGACCATTGCAGTCCCAAGCCTAGTTGCCAAGAGAGGATATTAATACTTGGAAAACATTCTATTGGAATTAGCAGTAAGACAAAAACAACATTAGAAACCAAAATAGCAGAGAAAAGAGAAGAGTTTAAAAATCCAAAAACTCCTGAAACACAATACATTTTTTCTGACAAGATGTACAGTTAGCTAGAGATTGCTCTTTCAAGTATTGTGCAGATTGACAAATTAAAATTCAAACCAGAACTCAACCGTTCAGGAACATCAAGAGATGCCAGAAAAAAAAAAAAAAATTAGGAGCTAGAATATCTTTATGAGACATCTACCACATCTTAAATATAAAACCAAAAAATTTGCAAATTGTTTAAATGGTTTGAAATGGTTTGAACTTTAGCCACCAAAAATTTTGACTCCTTTCCACCCATCCTGATGGATAAACAATAAAGTGAAAAAGATTCTCTATGTGCAAAAGAAACTCTGAATATTCAGTTACCATCTGCATAGCTAATTGTGTGGACCATCTCCATTTTCTTCACAAAGCACATATGTGTTTTAGAGTTGTTGTTCCCAAAGCACAGTCTAGAAACTACAGCTGGCTGATGTGACCATGGTTAAATAGGCTTTGATTAGTAGGAGCACCATTCTAGAAAGTGCAACTTGTTCTTGAATGAGTTTAGGTGTTGATAGGGGAGCACAGAAGTCCCCAAAGGACATGGAGAGTTAAATGTTCAACAAGCACAAAAAATGTGGAGTCCACTATCTGGGAGTTTATGGAAGTATGATGAACCCAGTAGGTCAGGAAAAGACTAAATCCAATACATACTGTGGTTGCAACAATTACTTCTTTTTATAGTTTATGTTGCACCTGCATTTTTAATTAATTTTCTTATTTTTATGCTGGCTTCTTCCACATTTTATGGGGTGTTTTGTGGTGTTGGGGTTTTTTTTTCCCCTAGGATTTAATACACAAAATTAGATCAAAAATGAATGAGTTGTTTTTGTTTCATACATTTTATTATTTTTATGTAATCTTGTTTGTGAACACTCTGATTTCTGCCTAATATAAGTTCACAAAACAGCAACTTGTTGTACTGAAATAGGATACTCTTGATCTGAAACAAGAATATTAATCCTCAGCCTTGCATCAAACAATGACAAGTTTGCAACAGATTTACTTCTCTCAGCTCCATTATGAGAGCAACAAACGTGCTTTTGCTCATTATCTTGAATAATATATCAAACAGAAGGCCTTTAATTGTTTATTTTGCTAGCTGGAAAAGAGGCTGTGAAATTATGGGGAAAAAATTGCAAGAAGCAATTTCAGCTCCCTTTTTTCTTTTCTGTTTCTGCTTTATTATTTTGCCCAAACCAATTCTTTTCCCCAAAAAATTTTAGAGAAATATCTCTCAGTCCTCCCTCCTCAGTAGTACTTAGACATTTAGGAGCACAAGGGACAAAAACCTAGCTACTATAGTAATGTCTCTTTAAAGCTTAATTGTTGTGCCTTCTTTCACAAGCAGTAAAAGAAACAAACAATAGCATTACATTGATACAAGAACTTTCAGATATGCAAAAATAGACAAAATGTAATACCAAGGGGACAGAACTCCCCACCTACTCTGGACTCTCAAAGTAAATCAAATAGAGATCTAAAAACCTTCCCACAATGGTAGATGGGAAAAATTAGCACCTGATAGCAGAAAAAAAAAAGAGCAGCTGTAAAAAAATATCTGTTTCTTCCTTCTAGTTACAACAGTGGGAACAGTTCCAGTCCTAAGGGATATTTCCCAAGCCATAGACAGAATCTTTAATTGAAGCTATAACAGAACTTTTATCTTCTGACTTACATTTCTACTCTCAACCATTAGCTAAGTGCTGTATTTTACTCTGAGATTGTCAACTTTTTGTGCATTTTGTTTCCAATTTGATTAACAAAAAAGGGAAAGATTTCAAAAGGATTACAAAATCTCCTTTCAGTCTCTCACAAAGTGGTATCTGAATTACTCTCAATCAGGCAGCAATGGGCATGAAATATTTTCAGGACACAGTACAGCTAATATTCCTAAACTAGTCCCAAGAGAGCTAAACCCCAGAGGTCAAATTCTTCTGTAAGATAAAAGTGCAAAACTCTCACTGAAACATATGTGAAAATCCCATATATAAATCTGTCCAAGGACAGAATCTGAAGAATTTCCAAGATGAAACTCTTGGCATAAGCACAAGAAAACCAGTTCTTTAAATGGAGATCCACATCTTTTAGCACATCTTTTTTCTTTCCTCTGAAACAATATTCAGCATTAATGGAGAGAAAAAAAAAATAAGTAAAATAGAAATGCTATAGGTGTAGGTTTATAGTTGTAGGAGAGGGTTGAAAAGACATTTACCAGACCCATTTATTTTAACCTGATGAACCAAGCCTTGTTTCTCAGCTCTTTCTCTTCTCATAGAGACCATTGATGCTGAGTAAGAACACCTGATAAAATGCCCTGGAGAAGCTTTACAACTCAACTGGCACTTACACAGCAGATAAGTCTCACTGATATCAGAGTAATCTTTCCACAAGGATGAACAGCTCTTGAACAATTTCTCCGGGGAACAGCATTAGACACAAACAGACTTTCTCCATCACCAGACATGATATTCAGTTCATATGTGGAATGATACACAGTAGCTAATACACTGATTTTTTTAATATGCTTTCACATCAGAAAATAATATGAACTGATCATTTTTAATGGTTAAAAAACATATGATGGAATGTATTTTTAGAATGTAGGCTCCAGATGCTCACCACATCATCGCAGTCAAACAGCTGAAACACTTTGATCATGTTTACAGAAGTTCTACATGACTGGAATAACATTTTTTTATTCCACCTTTTTCATTGCTTAGTTTGTAACTGCACCAGAGAGCAATTCTTCCTGCTGTATTAACCAGCCAATGCAAAGTCTTGGTTTTTACTTAGCTAAATCTCTGCAAAAATTAAATTTGAAAGGTTTTAGACAAAAATCAGTTTGTCCAGTTCCCAAATCATGAGTACTTGTTCACAGTGTTTATTGACCTTCACTCACTCCACAGGCTCCTAAACTTGGGCATCTGGTCTGAACTAGTCATCCCTGCTCCCTCAGTAACCAGTCACAGACAGTCCAGCAACTACAGAGCGTGGTTTGTTCTGTATAAGTGTCTGCTTGGAATAGGATGAATCATTAGATCATTGTGTTGACATGAACTTAGACTAAATGCCTAACTATTGAATTAATATAGTCACACTGCATTAATCTTTTTCTCAGTGCTCAGCTCCTTTCACTGAATTAGCAAAAGGAAGCAAATACACACTATGTACAGGGCAATTTCTTCCTGCATGAGCATAACTGTGTTCATGAGCAGTAATTAGTTACAATTCTTTGTTGTATCTGTATGAAAAGAGGAAAAATTACCATACTTTTACAGGTGAAAAACCTCAGACAAAAATAGTCAAAATGATCCAGTAAGATCACTTGAGACATTTAGATCCAACTTTTCTTTTTTCTTGGTACCTTCTTTTTGTTGCTGTTTTTGTTTTTCTGTTTGGAATGTTGTTTGGTTTTGGCTTTTTCCCTCAGTGCTCAAAACTGTCTAAGGTGAGAATAGCCAGCTTTTCTTTGGTTTCCAGAAGTAACAATTCCACACTTCCACAAATCTGGCAGCATAGTCCTTTGTAGGTATCCACCAAGGGTGAGAAAACCAGGATTTTTGCTCAGCTGGAATGATTACATGCCCGTCTTTGTCTAAGTCTCTGGTAGAGGCAGAGACATTCTCATTCTCTGGTTTCAAGGCTGTGCCTTTTTTCCTCCGTATCCCCCTGCCCTATTCGCTGCAATACATGAGGCACGGATGCTGCAGGCAACAGGCACACAAACCTGGTCCACCCTCAGTGGAGACACCTTTGGAAGGACTGAGTCACACTGTCCTGTTCTGTCTTGCCTCTTCTCTGTCTGTCATTAAAGTCTGCAGAATAGTAGTTACAGAAAACGGACAAAAGTAGGAGCACGTGCATGCGTTTAGACTCAGGGGTTTCAAACACCTCTATCTTTGACTTTACAATCTCAGTGCTCTTTTCACACAGATTTTAATTTTTTTTAAAATTAAACATCTGCTGTGTTAATCTATATTGGCATTAATACTGAGGCCACAAGTGGGATTTTTACCTTTGGAATCAAAGCCACTCGAACTGAGCTAACAGCAGAAGTGTTGATGATAGAAGATGGAATATATTGATTAACCATTAATAAATTTATACAATGCACAATTTAATCAGTGGGTTTCAAGCCTGTTCACTGACCATAGGAAAGGTAGAAGTTAATTAGTCTGGTTTCCATGACAGGTTCTGGATAAGGAATATCCTAAAATTCCTTTTTCTATTTATTTCCCCCAGAATCTTGTCTCTACTCTTTCCATCTGCTTAGATGTCTGCCTTCTGCCTGCATATCCTCATCTGTAGTCTTTACTTCTGCTCATACCAAAGTCTTCAGTGGCCCTCCTTATCTTTCCTCCTCCTCCTCCCCAGTATTGCACTGCAGGTGATCCCTTCTTCCTGTGGGGGATTGTTTGGAGTCATGGAATTTGTCTTCCCAAGTCACTGTTAGGTGTGCTGGAGTCCTGCTTTCCTGGACTAGGCTGAGCACCTGCCTGCCATGGGAAGTGGTGGATCACTTGTCTTGCTTTGCTTGCATGTGCTACTTTTGCTTTCCCTAATAAGCCATCTTTATCTTGACCCACAAATTTTCTACCTTTTATCCTTCCAGCTCTCCCCAGTCCCAGTGGTGGGGGAGAGAGCAGGGGTGGCTGTGTGGGGCTTGGGTGGTGTCTGTGGCTGAACCACAACAAGTATATCATATTTCTGACTTCTTTAAAAGGTGACAGAATGCTATAGTTACATCTGATTTGATACACCTGAGGCTTCAAAATCTTAAGAAACAGAATACAGATGAAAATGAAAAGTAAATTGATGTGAAAATTAAAAGATGGCCAATACTTTTGTGTGATATGGTTAACTGTTAATGAATCTAACAATTAAATATTTGACTGCCAGTCAGCAAATAAGTGCTACCAACCAGTCTTCAACGGACTATTTGGGTGTTTTAGAGTCTGAGATGAGTTGATTCAAGGCCTTCCAACCTGAGATTAACTGTTTACCTATTAGGAAGCTGGCAATTGACTTTTCAAATTACAATGAAACAGAAATGAGAAAGTAAATAATGCAGAGGGAATGGTTAGAAACAACAGTTTCCACATAATACAAGTTGCTAATATTCTGACACTCCAGAAAAATATGAGAAGCTACCTGAAAGTCAGTGTACTCTCACCAATGTAAAACTGGTAAGAAGCCCCAAATAGGACTATCAGTTGTAGAATTTTCTTGAACAAAGTAATGGAAAATAAATATGACAAATCAGAGAATGAAAAAGCTTCAGCGAAAAGTTTGGAAGTCAAGAGTACTTATTGCTTAACTTACCTCTGTTTTGAAGATAGAGAAGAGAGCAAATATGACACCATTTTTTAAAATATTATCCCAGACACTACAGAACAGTAAGTTTGATTGTCCAAGTGGGAAAATTGGTAGAAACAGAATCGGTGGTTGAAGGGATAAATAAAATACATAATATTTCATAAAGGAGTCATAATACCTGAAACTATTGAAAAAGTCAATGAATAAGAAAGTAAAACAACTTTGCTGGTAGGAAACAGCATGGGGGTTTTTAAGGTCTTTCACTAAATTCTTTTTAATAAACTAAATTGGTCTGGATTAAAAGATAAGGCCCTCTCATTGATAAATAATAGCTCTAAGGGAGTAAACAAAGACTAGAAATAAATGTTCAGTCTCAGAACTTCATCAGGTGAACCAGTCAAAAGCTTACCAATGATGAACATGGACCTGTACTGAGATACATATGTTTAAATACACATAAGTGAGGTTAAAAAGAGTAGAATGAAGGAGAAAGGAGGAAAAACCAAATTCTGTGAAGATACAGATACAGAGTAGCAAAATCTGGAATGGAAAATTCATTATATTGACTAATTGAGTTCTAAAATGTCAGGTGAAATTAGATGTTAATAAGCACAGTTATGCACATGAGAAGAATATATCTAACTACAAGCAAGTAGAGAAAATTTACATTCATTCTTAGGTAATTACTAGAAACATCTAAAGTCAGGATCTCAAAGAATAGATCCCAAAGTTTTTTGCATATTTGTGCATATGCTGTGCTCAATGAATATCAGTAATATTGAGAACGAAACTGAGAATAAGTCATGGTGTCATTATGACACTTTGTAAACACATGCCAAACCCACATGCTGGATGCTGTTTGCAGTGTCCAAAAGAGCAAACCAGAAAAACTAGACAATTGCAAAGATGATCAGAGGTACACATGTTTTCCTATCTGGGAAAGAGTACATAGCAGACTTTTCAGCTTGGAAAAGATGTAACTTTGTCTGCACAATCATTAAGAAGATGGATAATGTGAATAAAAAATATTCATCCACTCTATCTTGTTACAGAGGAACAAGGGGGCATTCAGAGAAACTATGAGGGAGCAAAAGGATTTTTTTTTTTTTATAAAATGCACAATTCAGCTGTAGAACTCATTCTTGCAGTAAATAAAAAATTTAAATGAGCTCAAAAATTATAACCAAGGATAACTGCACATTTGGCCATGTTAAAAGGTGGTCTTTATGGCATATCTGTCTGATTCACAAAAGTTAGACTGGCAGTTGGATTCATCAGGTCCCTTCCTTTCCCCCTACAATCCATTTTCATTCTTACTGTCAGAAGCAATTCTAACAATACAGCCCATACAGCCTGTAGAGAGTGGTGTTGCTTGCCCAGTGCAGGTGACCCACAGGGAAGACTAATAAAAGGCAAAAAGTGCATCCTTTCCCTCTGTGCTGCTTTCCAACAGCCCCTCACAGTCTTTCTAATTTAGAGGACATTTTTTTGCGCAATCTCCACTTTTTTATTACCATTCCCTCTTAAAGTTATTAAAAACTAAATTTATTGTGATATCAAGACAATTCAGTGTTAAGCCATGAGAACAATTCTGAGCCTTCTTCCTGTCTGTGAATACCCTGTACTGCATAGGCTCTCTGTTAGATCCTAGGGAATTTTTTAAGTTGTCAATTTGTTAATATAAATGGCCTGTGACAGCTGGACAGAAGAAATAAATCACAGGCAAATACAGCACATGTTTACACATATATTCATAGTATTTACCTGTCTTTAATTACAGGCTTGAAAATATTCATTATTTCCTGCAAAATAATTATTTCCAAAAATGTGTACTGTTACACGACAAAGGAATCAGAACAAAGAGATGAAAATAAACTATAGGCCTACAGCAAGAAGAAAGCAGGAGAAAACAAAACAAAACAGAAGGAGAACAAAGATTAACTCAAGCCAAAAGAAAGGAAAAAGAAATTAAAAAACTTACAAAGGGTAAGAAAATAAAGCAAATAAATTACAAGGAGAGAAATAAAAAAAAAACAGAAAAGTGAGTAATGAGTATTTGTCAGTTTTTTGTTCTACTTTTAGAAGAATGGAAACGTAATAATTTGAAAGATAAAATTATTTGGAATTTCTTTTTTTTTAATTTAGGTATTATTTTTCTGATTTCTTTTTTAGACCCACAGGGAACTTGTGGAAATCAGAAACATAGAACAGTTTGTACAGTAAGTGACCTTTAAAAGTCATCCATTCCAACTCCCCTGCAACAAGCAGGGAGATCTTCAACTAAATCAGGTTGCTCAGAGCCCCATCCAACCCGGACTTGAATGTTTCAGGTATGGGGCATCTATCAAATAGCAACTCTCTGGAACAACACACAGAAATTTCCTCTAGCCCAAACATAGTGAATTTTCCCTCACTTACCCCACCCACCCTCACACATCAACTTCTCTCATTGGGAAGGGAGATTTTCTGTTACCTTCAAGGAATGTGCTAGAACCTACTTTTTCACCACAGTGCAAAAATAAATAATATGGAGCACTATGCAGGTTCACTTCGCAAATGATCCAGGACTAGAAAGAGTCCAGTGAAGGTGTAGCCTGAGACACAGCGCTTGGAACCACTTGTCAATCTATGACAACCCAATTTCTTCACTCATTGTTTCCAAATGTAAAATGGAACTGACTAGATGAGAAGTCTGTGCATGTCAGAGAATAATCAGGGTGTATAGAAATGATGTCTTAGGCAGGGTGAGAAGTATATTCCTTTTGATTGTTGTCTCTTTCTTTTTAATGTTCTCAGAAAACGGCTGTATCTTTCAGAGTCTCTCAAGGATTTTTAGATAAAAAGGGAGGTTTTATCTTTGCATGTCTATAAGCAGTGAAAAACTCCAGAGACTGAAACCTACAGGCAATTCAAATAAACTAAATCCGATCAAGGTAATATCAATGCCAGAATTAGAAGAAAACCCAGAGAGAATATCAATAACAACATTAAAACAGCAGGTTTCAACTGGAATCAATAGGCAGTATAAACAGAAAAAATTAAGTCACAAAGTGATAGTAGATAAAAGCTCCCCACTCATTAAAATTCTGTTTGTCTTTGTGTCTTTTTATCAATGTACCTATATATCTATGCAAGTGTATCAAAGTTTATAATGTAAAAGAATGATGAAATAATCTAATTAATTTCCGGTGTCATTTCACATATTTCTTTCAAGTTAAAACTGCAATATTAATAATGGTTTGCAATTTAATAAAATATCTCTATGTCCTATTAACTTCTATATCTGCTTGTTATAAAGCCCTTTTTTATCAAATAGCTAAACTTCAAAAGATGTCTGCTTTGATCTGAAATGAAAAAATGAGGTTCGTTCCATTTGTACAGAATAACCTCACTATATCTTACAGAAAGACAGTTGTCTGTTACTGCCTTTCTGTTTCAAAATACATTGCAACTTGGGCGGGCAAGCAAGAGGAAAAAGTCTGGGAGAGAAGCCTGAGCTTTATGAAGGCACATTATAATGGGGCTGGGGCTGTGTCAAAATTTATGATGGTTGCAACAAATGAGATATTCTTCCTACTTGAAAAACAATAAAAGTTTCAGAAATGAAATGTGTAAGTGTTTAAAGGTGGGTTTAATGCTCTGGGGGTTAGATTTCATGGTTTATTTTTACTTTCAGAACCGAGGTTTTAACAATATGTTAATTGCTTGTGATTTTCCAATAGCTTTTTCTTCCCCACAAGATGAAAAAGATACTTGATAGGTATGGTAAGGGGGAAATATTCTAAATTTAAGCTGTTTATGGAATTTATATTCCAAGTCATCATTTCAGAAAATGCCAGTCCAGATAACCAGAGGGCAAATTAAGAATCTTTGCATGACCAAAACACCCATTGATATTAATCAAATTTTGATCTAAAAAGGAGCTCAGGACTAGGTCTAAATTAAACCATGTCTGAAACTCACATATTTCCTAGATGACAAAGAAAAGAAGCCATATTTTATATATTGCTCAGCCTAGTCTCTGTAAAGAAATACCATGAACCACAGTAAACATTACGACTGCAATCAGAACACGTTTCTGTCAGAACACCCTTTTTAGTGGGTCCTTTAAACCTCGTTGGTGAGTGAACTGGAAATTCAGGAAAGTGCAAGTAAATCTGATTATAGCTATTTTGTAATATGGCAGGCAGTGTGAAAAGGGTTGGTGAGGACTAGAGTAAAAGTGTTTCTTGCCACCTCATCATCCAGTAACTGTCCTTATGGTGGAGCTGGAGTTTACAGGTATCCTTCACTGACAAAGGGCAGAAGGGATCTGTGCTACCCAGCTCAGGTCTGCAGCTGTGCCAGTAATGGCTATTTATCCACTAGAACCAATCTGTGTCTCCTCCCTATAGATTCTGTCCCCCTTAACTACAACCACATGACCTCAGATCACCCTACTTTCATATAATTAATCCATACTCTAATAGCTATATTCCCCTCCAAGGAACTTCTCTGCAACAGCTCTCTCTACTCTTTCACTGACCCATGACTACCCCTGCTTGCACCACCAGCCCAGATGCACATGGAGTCATTTATATAAAGTACTGGCTGCCTCTCAGGCCCCTTTCTGCTTCCAAAGTATCTTCTATACTAGATTTTCTATCTGAAAAAGTGACTGAGTGCAATTTTCCCCGAAGAATGTGTACAAGATTGGTTTTGAAGGAATCTGTCAATGAGGGAAACATGATGGCTGCTATATAAGAATCTAGAAAATTTTCATTCCAGTTTTCTATCCCTCATGCTCAGTTCAGTAGCAACAGTGAAGAAGAACAGTGACACAGACCAACCTTCCATATCAACCCCTGTTAGCAATTCTTAGAAATTGCTTGTCACAAGGGGGCTGGAATATACAATTGAATTTATGGCTGATTTAAACTTCTGGTTTTGTAGTTAACAGTGGTTTAAAGTTAATTGATATCGATTTATTAATTAACTGTCCAGAGGAAGTTTCATAGCTGATGTTGTTGTTTTCCCTAGAAATAGTGTATTGTGTAAAAGACAAAAGATCAGCTACACAAGCGTGATGTTGTTATCGGTTTGTCTACTTGTTTTATCTCATATGAGAATAAGCATTAACATTCTGCGTCAGATGTTCTCATTAATGTGATTCCAATCATGAAACTGAAAATACACAAGCTATCAACACTTCTGAAACTCTCTTTGTTCATATCACAAACCAGCTCTAAATAGTGCCAGCCCCACAAAACTTGTGAATGTTCTTACTGAGTCTTTCTTGCCTAACAGGAAAGAAGCTGCAAAAACACCTGGGGTACCTAGGGCAGATTTTGAGTACATCCCCCAGAGTCAAGATCCTCAGAACCTCTGCTACCTCCATCCTAACCTAGATCTACCCAAAGGTCCCATAATGTCTGTATATCTATTTGCTTCATTTGGAAGATCCAGGCCAATAAGTACTTTGGGAAAATGCCCTCTGGATCAAACCCTACACAAAACAAGGTGCAGGGAACTAACACCTCTTTTGCACAAAGAATAGTTTCATTTGAAGCCATAGAGTTATTTAAGTTACTTAAGAGGAAAAAAAAGCCACCAAAAAATATGCCAAATATGTATTTGATAACAGGAAAACTTTATTGCCTTGAGAACAGTGAAGCTGGGGAGCAGGCTACCCAGAAAGACAGTGGAGTCTCCATGTTAAAAAGTTTTCTACACCCAGCTGGATAAAGCCTTACGCATTCCTACTTGATCACATAGTTGAACATGCTTTGAACAGGTAGTTGGACTGGGAGCTTCCAGAGATCTTCTATAGCCTATGTTATCCTGCATTTGTATACATAAATCCATTGCTTCTTACTAATTGCTTGGGGTCAATTTTTACAGGACTCTCAAATGTGCTTTGAATCAGGAAGCAGGAATGCAGCAGGGGGCAAGTTTGGGGCCTGCTGTCCCTTTGAGAATTCATTTGACTCTGAAAATCATAATTTGAATATGACAACAGAGAATTTCTTAGAAATGGTCCCCTCATCTCTCCATGTCATCCTTCTGCATGGATCACACTAACATGAAGTGCCCTACTGACCATTACTGGATGTCTTCTAACCACAGTCAGCCACAGTTAAAAGTTTTCTGATTATTTCCCACAATATAAAGGAAATTTTTGATCTTTTCTCTTGGTTCAGATAATATTTCACTCCACATAAAATGCTTACTCAGCTACTAAATAAAGTACTTTTCTGTGTGAGTAAACATAGCTGAATCTGACTCAGAGCAAATTATTTATTAAATACACTTAGCCCTATTTTCTGTTCACAAATCATTCCTTGAGAAAAACATACTGCATTAAGCCAGAGCTGTTACCTCTTCTCTGGTGACATTTGAGTTCAAGTGGTCTCCCCAGCTGGTTAATGATAGATGAACACCCCTGAAAGCTAGTGCTGCATGCAAGCCTCCTCATCAGTAGGAGTTGGAGCATTTCAAGGAAAGTTTGGCGTTCACCTGGCTCCTTACCAGTGCTATTATACCTCTGCAGATCTTTGTAGTAGAGAGCAGATTATCTTTGCTAAAAAACAATCACATAGGAAGACTGACATTTGCCAAGCTCTCCAAATGAAAACTGGGAACACAGATTCAAGAGTAGGCAGCACAATTCAGTATCACAAGTTCACTTGATGACTCATTAAAAATATAATTCCTCAGTTTGTGAAATGAAGAGACTGCCCAGCAGCATAGTGTTTAATTTCCTTTTGTCAAGGTCCTGATATCAAGTGTTTGACAGAAAAATACAAGAACTGTTGGAAATGCATTCCTGGGATTGTAATAGGTAAGTGAAATATAAATAAGTAATTTATTGTAGATCGTGCAGTACAGTTCCACCATCCTAAATACAATATTTAAAATTTCGTATTAATCTAATCTCTATGCTCATACCTTATTATTTCTTAGATACTGACAATACCAAAAAAATCACCATCTATACCATGAAGTTTTTCTGTGTGAATGACAGACACAGTGAAGGCAAATCATAGTGGAAAAACAGGGAAAAATTGCCATATTTATCTTTTAATATATTTTAATACCTCATTTCTTATTGATGTAATGGAACTAAACAACAAACTCTCTGCAAAGAAATTGCTCACCTTCTGACACTTTCATTAGTACCAATCATATAAAAGGAAAAGAAAATAAATTAGGTTTTTATGTGCCCTTAGTATCAGACTGTGTTGCCGTTATTTAAACAGAAGAGGTATTGGAAGTCATAACTATGGGTCATGGGAGATTACCTTGTACAGCACAGCCCAGCAGCATATCCCAGTACAACCAGTCCTGTATTGAGCAATCCTATGAGCCACAGAAATTGTACTTCCTTCTTGCCTCACTGCAGAGGATTTAGACTATTACCAATGTTTCCATTTTACTGCAGGAGTGGCTCCACTTTAGCTGTGAGGCCCTAAAGATATATAATTGAAATTTTTTTGTGGTAACATCCCAGGTAAATAAATAATGGCTTCAAACCTTCACTTACACTTTCTTGAAGAACTGTAGAAAAGCTCGGGATCATTGTCTATATATAATCAATGTCACATTGTCAGTGGCATTGGATGGCACTGTGTAACTGTAGACTCACCTTTCTCTTTGAGCAGAATAACCACAGACTGGTCCTAAAACATTATAATTCTGTGGGAAAAAACACTTTACTGCCCAGCACCTCTTATAGCTGGATATAGAGTTGAAGTCCTGGTTTTACACAGGACCTGTCAAATACTTTGGGAATAGAAAAATTTAAATTGTAAGAACAGAGACGAGGTTTTTTTTTCATTTAGCCTGCCTTTTTTGGACTGTTCTCAAAGGGTGGGAATATGCTAAATGCAACACCAGAATTTTTCTTCTGGGAAAACTTGGCCAGAAATATATGGGATCGTAGGTCAACTTGTGCTCAACATTGTTTTTACATGTAACTAGTCATAAGAACATGATGGCTAGCCAATATCCATATGAGCTGCATTGTACAGAGAACTGGACTACACAGGTGGTGTTTTGCATTGCATGAGATTGCCTGCAGGTACTGTGGAATCAACCTCAGGCCAAATTATAAGCATTGTTAGAGCTGTGTTTTTTCTGTAGTCTTGCAGTGCTCTTCTCTTTGCTTGTAAACCACATGAAGAAAATCTTCTTTGGCTTCCCATGATGCCACATCATATCAAAATAGATTAATGCTAGCCATAGCAGGACATGTTTATACTACAGTTTTCTCTGAGGCAATATCTTTCCTCTAATTACAACATAAGGACATCCCCACAATCAGAGCCCAGGGTTATGGTATGGTGACCATTCCTGTTAAGCCATCTGAGAGAGGACTAATAACTCCAGTGAGATGAAAGGCAAGGCACAATGCTCTGGGAGTTAATCTTAAAATATTTTTTTTTTTTTAAGTCACTATTATCTTCCAGGCAGTTGATGTTTTGGGTGTTTTGAGTGTTTTGTAATAATGAAAGATCATGGGGTCAACAACCTCTGCCAAGCACTAAGACTGACTCACAAGGCAGTTTTGTACTGATATCTTTCCACAGTTTTCAGTGGAATTCTTGGTACATGTCAATAGGGTCATGCTAAAAATCTATGAGAAGGAATAAGGTTGACTATTTATTTGCAGTCACCATAATAACTACAGTAAGAACGTTATTTGTTGACTTAACATAGAATCTAAGGAAATAAGTAATAATTTATACAATCAAACTGTTTTATATCTACTACTTGTGTTCACTTTTGAGCAAGCTGGAAGCAAAATAAAGCAATTAAACTTCTAGAAACTATCATGATTTAAATGCCCTGGAATTTTAGCTCACAATCCCATTTGGTAACCATTGTTGTAAAAGAAACAATCCATGCTAGAATTTATTGCTGTAATATATATTAGGCAAGGATTTGTGATCCTTGAAATTCCCTGCTGTCTGATTTACAATACTCTTTTTCACTGTATCATCCTTAATTTTATGTAATCAACATTTGAAAAGTTTCCTGTTATGGCTGCTGCTCTACCGAGGTGAGGTTATTTTTCTAGTCAGAATGTTTGCTCTTATCACAGTGCATTTTGTATATGTTAAGAGTCCCAATACTATATAACTACTTGTTTGCTTGCCTGCTCTTTTGATCAAGTCTCTGAGACATTATAGAGCTTTAGCAATCAATAGAATTTCAGGTGTCCAACAACCACTTAGCGATTTGTTAATATTGAGTGTTGGTGTATATATCCCAGATGCAAAGCAGACAGCGTGTTTATCTAATTCTTTATTTGATTTCAAGGACAGCTGTTGAAAAGCTTTCATATAAACAATTATCTTCTTTCATTTGAGCATGGCAGTAACTATGAAAATATATCAAATTGTGAGATTTTAATAACTGAACTATTCTTTTCCACATGTACTTGTTTTCTGCTTGTTCCAGATAGGGTAGATTTTAAAGAGCAGCTCTCCTTGCGGTGGATTTCTCTTAAATTGAAGGTGCTTTTTAATGTTTTGCTATTTTGAACCCTCCTCATTCTTCAAGCATAATGTGTGTTACGTGATGTGAGGATAAACTGCTTCAATAAATCCCATTATTCTGAAGAACAATAAAAATAACAAGTTGGTGACACTGAAACAGTGATAAATAACATTTCTTATTTCCTTGTGCTTTTAAAATCTCATTCTTGCACTTCTGAATCAACTCCAACTCCCAGAGCTGTCAGACTAGGAGAGCACTACCTGTGTTGTTTTTGTCAAAGAAAATTATGTTATTGAACATTGCAATTTGTTAAATTCCAAATCTTATTTAGACAATTAGTTCAACTTGTATTATCTCTGAACATGTAACTGAAAAAATAAATGAACGGTGCATACAAAACACACCCATGGCTCCCAAAACAAAGAGGACCTTATTCAGGGAGATGTTATTTGAAGATAAGAACAACAGTCTGGCATCGTGCCTCTCCCCATAATGCCATGAAACCAATCTTCTGTGACAGCTTTGATGGCTGAGGGTCCCTGAGTTCCTGGAGGTAGGTAGGCTGGAGGACAATATTTTTTCTTGCAGGTAGACAGAAAACCCCAAAGACAACTTGTGGAACAAATATGTTTTAAATGGTCCTCACAATGACTGCAGTCATCATGATTAAAGTTGTGAATCCACAATAAACCTGATTTTGCCCATTTATACCTTCCTAGATGCTACAAACAAGAACACAGAGTAACAAAATCAGCAAGTTCAGCCCAAGGTCAAGATAAACTCTTTAACCCAAGGTTCGAAAGAGTTGATTTTCCTCTCACATTACAAGAAAGAGAAAGACAAAAAAAAAGTGAAAGATCAAGACAAAGAGAACAAGCAATCAATCCTCATTTCATTCTGTAAGATATATGGAATGGAAATAGTGAACATAAATATTTAACATTAATATTTTCTTTGCCAAATAGGCTCTAGTTGAACACAAAGTAAAGGAATCAGGAGGTGGGATAGAAGAAGTCAGGACAAGATTTATAAGAACTTCTTTTACCTCAAACAAGTTAACAGTGACTGACAGTATGTGGTGTCCTGCAAGTTTCATTTTCACAGTCCTATGCAGTAGACAGAAATAGAGAGCGTCAAAATATTATCCTCCTGCTATCCATAAAAGCACTGCCATCAGCTTCACCAAGATGGGAGCCCTTTGTTCTTTCCTCTGGCCAGTCTGATTGGTTGCCTCACCATGAACCAGAGGCACCTTCTTTGCATCCTTTTTTCTGTCCAGTACTGCACCTTCCAGCTAAGACCCACCTGCTACTGCTGCTCTCTGATTACTGATCAGCCACCGTTCCATGGGCTGATCAAGGTCCCAAGAGCACTTGTAGGTTTTAGGTGCACAGCCATGTGTGGGTGCCCATACTCACACCAGGGGCCCTGTTTCAATTCAGCCTGGGGCCATCACCGTCTGCCTGAGCTGCGCTGCAGGTGTGCCTGTCTCCAGGTCTGTCACAGCCATGCAGTGTGCTGGACTGGGCTCTGATCCATGGACTGACTTTTCAGCTTGACCTCAGACCTGCCACCTAACTCCAGGGCCTGTCCAGTGGTTTCCAGGCTGAGTAGGACCCTGGCTGCTATCACAAGACTGGATTTACATTTCTGAACTTACCTCATCACCAAATGATGTCAAGTCTCCTGAAGTCTCAATCTGTTGCCAACTCTAGACCCTGGAAATGGCGCAACAGAGTCCTGGCTGTCAAGTCCCCGCCCTGCTGCTGTGTGTTACCCACCTGATGAACCAACTACCTGTGACTCAGGGCAGTGGACCCATCCCATATTGTCCTAAGCATTCCTCAGTCCCAAAAGTTCACAGAAGGGTCCTCTGCAGCTCAGTTCACTACCAGCTTTTCTGGTGAAGGCACCAAGGAGAGAGAGGCTGAAGAAATGACTGTTCATTCCAGAGGCAGCCAGCTCACACAGGTGCAGAGTCCTGAGTACTGAGATGTCCTTCAGCTTGTGGACCTAATGAAACCACAAAGAAAGGAGGATGGATACATTATAATTGGGGATGGGGACATGGCGGGTAAAAGAAAAGGAAGTTCTTCTCAGACATTTGTACTCTTACAGTTCATAAGTCAGGTCTGGGATTTTTCTGTGATTTTTGTCTTATAATATCACAAAAATGTAGTAAAAGTAATTCACCTCCAACTACTGCACCTGCTTGTACAGTTTAAATTAAAACCAGAAACACTGCAAATCCCACTTCACAATGCCTTTCAGTGTTTGAGACTCTGAATTAAAGGCCTTCATTGTTTAGGAGGATTATTTCATTGCCTTCCCTGGCTTCAAAGAAATAAGAATCTTCACTCACTTTTCTATTGATCCCCGTTGATCAGATTAACTTTGTTTTGGATTCCTACAGAAACAAAAGACAAGTAGAAATGTTTTGAACACTTAATGTGTACAGTTTTGTTCAGTTCACGATTCTGCTACCTATTACAAACATGATTATTGGTTAGACAAAGAAAGAATAAAGGAATTACTGTAAATTATGTTCACTAAATACCGAAAGTTTAAGCAATTATAAAATTATGAAATATTTCATAATGACATGTAATTACAGTTAATTCCACAATTAAAATTATATCTTTTATTTAGCAGTACTTGTTCTTTCATAAATAATAATAATAATTAGGATTAAGGAAGGTCAGAGTATATGCCTATTTCAACACTGCAAAATGCATTTCAAGCCATTCATGTTCCCTTCATGCACTTTACATTCTGGCTTTGGCCTTTGTTATTTTGTAATCTTTCAAAGGGCCAAGAGGCTCTCCTGGGACAGCACAAGCCAAGAGAGCTGAATAGTGTTAGTCTGGCCATAGACAAAAGGTCTCCAAGTAGCAAGCACCCTTACTTGTGTGCTCAGAGGAGTTATCCTCAGAAGTATAATACATGATAATAACTAACAGCTCTACTTTCTTACAGTGCTCTCCTGAACATCTACATGCAATTCTATTTGTACATCCTCTGGAGCAGACCGTTGAATCACCATCTGGGTTGGAAAGTCAACTACCAGCTGGATGATGACCATTTCTCAGGTCCTGCTCACTCCTTTCTCGCTCCTCTCCATTCTTTCCTGAAATGGCTTACTGATAAAGATGGCGCAGTGCATGACAGATGTCTCTAGCTTTCTATCATGGTTTTCTTGCTGTATCAGGCAGCATCTTTTTTAGTGATCATGGCTATACAAAAGCTGCACTATAAACCCGTAAGAGAGAGAAGCATCAGTGTTGCTACACAGTGTATTCTGATTAGAGTTCAAAGCTATGAAATAAATGTATCTCTAATCAATACAACTCACACATTACAGCCACATACATTATTATCACATTTTATGGACTGTCCTAGACAGTCCTTTAACACAAGCAAGGATGTTAACTCCGCTTTTACATTGCTATGTGCTCAACAGCTACAAAATCATAAAATACTTTGGGTTCGATAGGATCTCAGGAGGTCATCTAGTTCAGCCCTCCTCTCAACATGAGTCCAACTATGTCAGAATACAATAGGCCTTATCCAGTTCAATTTTAAACATCTTCAAGGATGGTGAGTCCATAAACTGTCCTGGTTCTTATGACTTTATTTTATTTCCCACCCCCCCTCGGCTCCTTTTTCTTTTGCTAAATATAATTTCCCATTATCTTCTGCTTCTCATTCTGCCACTGTAAGAAGAGTGTTTCCATCTTGATTGCACTTTACCAAAAAGTACCTGAAGGCAGCAATAAGACCTGTCATTAGCCTGTTGTTCTTGGTTGAACAACCACTCTTTATCCAGCCTCTCCTCATCATGTGCTCTAGGCTTCTAATTATCATGGTAGTCCTTTTACACTGACTGCAGAATGTCAATACCTATTTTGCACTGGGAAGCTTGAAAATGGACAGAGTCCTTCATATGGAGTCTCACAAGTGCTAATTAAAGAAGAAGTATGGAACCATTTAGGTTGGAAAAGATGCTTAACATCAAGTCCAGCCGTTAGCACTACCAAGTCCACCAGTAAACCATGTCCCTAAGCACCACATGCACACATCTTTAAAATACCTCCAGGGACAGTGTTTCAGTCACTTCCCATGGCAGCCTATACCAGTGCTTGACAATCTCTTCAGTGAAGGAATTTCTCCTAATATCCCATCTACACTTTCCCTGACGCAACCTGAGACCATTTCCTCATCCTATCACTTGTTGCTTGGGAGACTGACACTCACCTCACTAATAACTACTTCCTTCCTACTGGCTACACTCACACTATTACCCCTCATTATGCAGTTGATTCCCTTCACTGCAAATGTGCAAATGCTGATTGCTGCTGGCCCATGTCCCCTCTGCTTTTCCACCAGGGCCATCAGATCCTTTTTCAAAAAGATTCCTTTCAGACAGTTGATGCCAAGACTGGATGGAAGGAGGATGGCTTCCCAGACCGGGGCCAGGACTCAACACTCACCTGTGCTGAATCTCATGAGATTCCTGCTGGACTTTCTCCAGCCTATCAACGTCCTTCTGAGCAACAGCTTGCCCTCCAGGGAAAGAGCCACTCCCACCCAATGTGGTATGATCTGAAAACCTGTTGAGATCACACTCTGTTCTACCTTTTGCTTAGAAACAAAAGGTATGGATTCCCACATGAACTGCTGAGGGGCTTTGCTAGAAACTGCCCCCCAGCAGGTCTTTTTTCACTTCTCAGGCTCAGGTCCTGAACTAGAGAGCTATCCTCACAGTATCTTCATCTACATCTCCATGTCCTTGGCTTCATCCCCTGTTGCGGTGGACCCTCCCAGGGACCCCCCCGGCCGGGTCCCTGCCATGTGACTGAGTCGGGTCTGTCTGATGTTCAAGCAGCCCGGGCTCTGATCTGGTTGGTTGTTTATCCCATCTCCACCCCTGGTATTCCCTTTCTCCCTCTCAGAGACAAAAGCAAGGGCACGGAAAGCCCCGCCCTCTTACCTCGCCGACCTTCGCCCACGTCGGTGCTCTGTCCCCCCCGGGACAGAAGGAATAAATGACTTAACATCATAAGAGGTTTGAGCTATATTTGTCTTCTCAGCTTCTGCTTCTGATGGGTAGCTGTCACTAATGCTGGCTTAAATCCCCAGCGTCCCTGAATTTGCCAAACTGGCTGAAATAATCCTTTCATTGGTGTTAAAGGCTCTTTATTTTCTTTTTTACATGCATTACCTCATTTCTACTCCTGCCAAGTAAACCTAAACTGTAGTGAAAAAAACAAAAAAAAAGTGTTCAAAATTGTGTTGTGTGTGTGAATTAGCACTCTTACTATTGAGGAAACTGTGCAAGTTCTATGTGCATGGAAGCATGGAATCCAGTTAAACACACATACACTAATACTCTTTCCTAACACTGTGAACAGTCAGAAGACAAACTGTAAAGTTACTTGATATCAGCTCTAGATGAAGGTCAGATTGCATCCATAGGCCACCATTTTCTGCATTATCACACTCCTATTAACAAGCAGCTGTTAGGAATGCAAAAGCAAACAAATCCAGAAATGTTGTTAACTTGCATACATACATGCTCTTCCAAGGGTAAGTTTTATTGGAGTGAAAATGATAACATAATTAGTCACACAACTGTAGTTACATGAGGAGTCACCTAAGTTCCTAATTGCTTGAACTTATCATTTTTAAGCAGAATAAGCACATCAGTGGAAAATGGATTATTTTTTTTTTATATTAAGTATTTCTTAGCCTTTAAGGTCTCAAATGGAGTAGGCATTACATAAACATGCAGAAATTCAACCCCTTCTCTGCAATCTTTATCAACTATAATGTACAGATAAACATGAAGGATATAGGTATGCTGTTTTCAATAAAAACAACTGAAAGAGCAAGAGTGGTTTTAATGTGGGATCAAACATGGAGCTGACAAGACTGAGTCAGGAGAGATGGACAAATAGGAACATGGAATATGGAGACAAAAGGAAAATTGTATCAATTAACGGTCAAAGATAAGAAAGCAAGATGAGAAGACCTAAAAAAGAATGATGAAAAATAAAGTATACTGAGTTCATAAAGAAAGACTGGTACCCTAAAGACAGTAACTAGTAGAATCCAACTTTTATGTCAGCACATTGACATTATTAGCAGCTCTGTTGTTCAATGGCAACAGGAAGGTCCAACAGCCTTCTCAACAGAGAATTGTTTCTTCCCCCAAGAAGGGCTTTTCTGCTGTTTATGTGTCCTACTCAATCAGAATAATTTGAGTGTTCTGTTCCCAGGACTTCAAGGGTTTTTCTTCAGACACAAAGCCTCACAGCAAAAGCAAATAACCAAAAAAGAAAAAAAAAATTCAGTGAAATTGAAATGTCAAAGGTTCTTGACCACAGCTTCTTTTCCATCAAGTAGAGAAGCTTGTGCTAGAGAAGTCCTTTTTATGCCTGTAGAGTTTATCATAGTTTAAAGGAGTGTATAAACTTGTAACAATGTAAAAAATTAAAAAAAAATCACAGCAAACCTCTGTGCAGGTGAAAATCTGTTACATTAACGCAGAAGTTGGCTCAGCTATGAAGTAGCACTGCATTATGGGAAAACTTCCACACTGGTCCCAAGATGGACTCATGAAGCGAGGATTAGTCAGAGCACCAATCAATACCTGAAGAGATTATTTTATTTTAAATAAATGAACTGGTATTTATCACTCTATGAAACAGCAAATAGTTTAGACCAAGTAAATAATGTGAAGTAGAAGGAAATTGCAGAGAGCAGGCTTTGTAAGGATTGCAAGATTATTGTGAGTTACGCTGGCAGCATCTACTACATCAATGCAACTGCACCAAGACTGCTTCCATGAAGCATTAGAATTATTAAGCTTAGCTCAGAAATGTTTATGGCAACACTGTTCTGGGTTAGTGTAATTACAGCAGAGATGCCAGCACAGTATGAGCTACTGCAAATGCTTGTTGGCCTGAGACAAGGTGAGAGAGAGATCAAAACCTCCTGTGAACTATTGAATGACCGTGTTGTTGTCTAACTCTTTGACCCTCATGGAAAAGCTGAGGAAATAAATAAAAGGTGAAACAGAAAATGGGTATTTCCCTGTGTATTATCAGTCCAGCTCTGCAGGACACAACCTTTTACTTTCCTGGCCTTCAAAATATCTACTTGGGTTGGAATTGGTTTGTATCTGACTCTGAGTATCCTGTGACATTAAAAATCATCCAGGTGTTAAATATCTGAACCTATGGTCATATTCAAATGCAATAAATAAACTTCAGTTCAGATCCTACTATCTACACCCAAGCTAACTGGTATTTTACTCCATTGGTAGCCTCTTTAGCTTGAGGGTGCAGAGTATATGGAATAAGTCATTCTCTGCATGTTTTCTCTTTAAGTGTAGTAATCAACCCCAAAAGGCATCCAGCTGCTGAACTGAGGGTCTTAATTTGGGCCTGTTGTGTTTATGAATGCTCATAATTCCTCACTGTTCTTAATAATGTCTGTAAGTCTCGGAACATCATGGTTTACTCTTCTAAAATTTATCTTGTCTGTGGCCAATGCAAAACATATGAGGAAACACTAGAATAAACATATTGCATAAAATATCTTGTAAATTGAAGCAGTCTAGTTATACATGAAAAATTAACAGTGGAAGTGATATTAACATTATTCTTTGAGTGTTCTCAAGCCCAGGCAAAAACCTCCAGAATTGCCACCTTTGACAGGGAACTACCATGCATAAGTAAAATGAAACATATGGGATGGGGAACAGCAGCTTTGAGGAGAAAAACCTGCAGTGAATCAATAAAATAAACTCAGTGCTAATTTGTAGAATACAATGATGTGGCTCATGATTGCATACCAAGTTCTACACATTGCCACGGTGATTTAACTGTCATAAGATCTCAACACTAAAAAACAAACTTTTTTTAGTTTTTTAGTTTTCTGTTTCTTACAGCATCTAGACCATCTGGTGGAGGACATGATTAAGTTTGTTGTTTAAAAAAGCCATATTATTATCCCTCTAGTCAATAAATGTTTAAGAACCACGTATGAAGGATTTTCTTATAATAAGGTGTTTAATGAATGTATTTTCATTCCAGTTACTATTATTTTATTAAATAACTTTATTTCTGGTCTCACCATTATCCTGTTGCAATGCTTTCAATGGACCAGTGCTGTTTGATACAGGTCAAGCTCAAACTGTCCTGCCATTCAAATATAATCTGGAGTTGTTTGTTAGAAAGAAAAAA
Organism: Lanius collurio; assembly: GCA_020086605.1. Classification (NCBI taxonomy): domain Eukaryota; kingdom Metazoa; phylum Chordata; class Aves; order Passeriformes; family Laniidae; genus Lanius; species Lanius collurio. The sequence continues at coordinate 4,052,563 of JACBWW010000003.1, forward strand.
TACTAAAGATATGGGCCTCATAAAATTTAGCATATTAATGTAGAGGAAAGAAGCAAAAGAGGAAAGGTAATTACATTTTAGTAAGCCTAAAGTAAAGTCAGAAAAGTATGTAAGTGTAAAAATGCATAAAAATGTACATTCTTATTTGAGTGCAAATCTGTTCCCAGGCAAAAACCTTTCCTGGGTCAACACTGGGCATTAAAAATCTAAGCATCAGTTTACACCTGTCCTTAAAATGAAATCCAAACAATCTTATTGAAAAGTATTATTGGATAAAACAAAGAGTCATCATTAAAATGCAGCACACATCAATGGATACATAAATCAATTATAATAGCAAAAAGAGTGACTATACATCTAAGGGAAAAGAAACCAAAGACCGAAAATACACCAACTGCTACTAATGCTGCAGTGTAAGAAGAAAGCAACAGAAGTGATAGAATGACATTGTAAATTACGCTGTTTATAGAATATTAAAAAGAATCTGAGAAGCTTTGGTGAGGAATTTTAATTCAATAAGTTCTAGTCTAAGATTTATTTAATAGTTTGTCCTACCATAATGACATGATTGAAATTGTACAGCTGTAGTTTAATAGTAAAAATACAGTGAAAATACATAGATGTTCCAGAGGGGGTAAGAATAAAAACACAGAGACAAATATGATTTGATAATGTGTATTTTGTTATAAAAATTACTGGAATAAACTACATTATGTAGATGTTCTGCGGCAACTGCAATTGTAACTTTAAGAAAAGCATGGCCCTCCAGAATTAAAACGCCAGGCTGGCAGATCTATAACTCCCATAATATCTTGAAGCCATTATAAACACTTCAGTGAGGGTGCAAGTTGATTCTAATAACAGTGTGTGCAAATGACACACAGTAGAGGCGACCAACATATTTATGTGACTATAAACGGTGAAATGTTGTGATAATTTTGCTCTAAGATCTGAAAATGACCACGATCTGAGCTTTGAATGTATTAGACATTTTTAATATAATCATGAGGTTCCAGATTTTCTGAAGCCAATATCCATTCTCACTGTAACAGACCCGAGGCTACTCTTGGGTCCAGGACTTGGCATGTTTACCTGAAAGTGCAAAACAGTCATCAGACTCAAACATGAAATAGGAGCTGAGGTGCTGGTGAGCTGGTAAGCCCCACTGCTGCCACAGCAGCAAGAGCAACCCGTACATAAAACTGCTTCACCTCTCCAGATCTCCAAAACTCAAGAAAAAATTAGGATCATTGCCTGAAAATGAAGAAGACAGGGAACGGCAAGGACTGAGGCTCGTTCTCACCAGTCCTTTCCTGCCTGATGTCCAGCACATCCCCAGACCACCGCGCCTTGACCCCTCGAGCCCGAGAGGGACCTTCCTCTCCTCCTGAACCGCTGGGGAGTAAGTTTCGGACTGCTCAAGCTGCTCGGCGACTGACTGAGGGTTTAAGGCATGCATGCAGCAGGGCAGACAGCTCTGGAAAACCTGCAAAACATCTTCGTTTCAGCCGCCGGGGACAAAAAGGGCGCAGGAGCGGGCCAAGGGCGCTGCGGGGCCGGAGGTGCGCCGGAGCCGCGCAGGGTGGCCGGCGACTCGCTGCCCTCGCCACCACCGCCCGGCCACCGGCAGGTTACCTCCTACCTGGTCACGCCGGGCGAAGGGGGGCCCAGAGAGAATTCCCTGCCCTATAGCCAGGTTTAATGTTTTGGTCCGTGAGTACTTCTGCAGTTCTACCCCTGCGTGTGAGGCACGTCTGTGCGCCCACGGGGGGATGAGTGGTGCGGTCCTTCGCTGCAGGACTGCACGAGTGGGAGCTTCGGTGCCACCCATTAGGAACTACCAAGCACGGCTGTGTCTCGAAATGATGCCTCAACATGCCTCAAGCTTAGTTTTAAGCTTGCACCTGCTTTTACTCTCCCTGCCCACGGTTTGAGTATTCACACACCCCCTTATCTCTCTTGCTTGTGTTTCTCCAGCAGAAATGCTTGGTAGGTTCTAGCCTACCAAAGGAAGTTAAGAGTGAAATACCTCCTTCATGTTTGGTATCCCCAGGCCACTTTCTCCCCCTCCAGAGATATCTCTTAATGTCTATTCTCTAATCTAACAGAGATCCAGCTTCCTGCGTGGTGCCAGAGCATCACTGCTGGGCGGGAAGACAAGGAGAGGTCGGTCCGACCCCTCGCTGCTCCTTGCACTCCCGTTCGGGCCTTGCCGATGGCCTGGTCGTGTTCGGGGAAGGGGGAAGGACAGACCGAAAGTTCTTGGTCCAAGTGACACCTTGCACCCAGTGACACCTTCGAGAGGACCCACTGTGAAAGCATGGAGATGATTCCCAGAGCAGAATCAAACAAACCAAAATATTTTTTGATCTAGTTTCTCTGCATGAGGTAAGTAGAATACATCGAGAGATCTTCCCATTATTGCATAAGTTAAAAAAAAAAAATCATTTTTCTCTTTTTCACTTTCTTTTTCTGAGTAGGCTAATCCCTGGGTTGTGGTGCTTTCAGACGAATCTTCTGACAAGTGTTGCTGTTCAGCACTGTATGCGTTGTATTTTGGAAACAAACAATGTGGTAGCAGGAAAACTTGGGAACTGAGGAGAAAGGTCAAGGGCAGAGGCTGGACAGTTTTTGTTGCCATGGCTGAAGAAGCATAATTTATCAAAGGACTATGATTAGTGGCACTGACCATAAAATTAAGGGGAAATAGAGAAAGAAAAAAAAAATACATGAAACATAAATGACGACTGTTTTGCAGCACGTCACTCCTCACTGCCACCTTCCTGTTCCTGGCCAGGACCTCTTCCAGACGCGGGGCTGAGGGGAAGGGACAGCAGCCCTGGGGAGCAGCTCCGATCCCGGCGGCTGCCCGGGGATGCGCAGGGCGCGGAGCATCGCCCAGCCCCTCCACCCACAGCAACCGGGCAGCCTCACCACCCCTTGCCGAGTGGCCCCGACCCCGGCTTCTCGCCTCGAAATTCACCCGACAAAGATGTCCGTGTCCCGTCTCTCCCTCGCCCCTACAGCCCGCCCCTATCCCCGCCTGCGCGGCGCGGGGAGGCGCGTTACTTACGCGAGTCGGCGGCGGCGGGCTGTGGAAGTCCCTGCCGGGAGTCGACGGGAGCCCGGATCGTAGTGGGCTCGGTGTACCCACCGACGGCTGGCAGAACCAAAGAGTTAAAACAGAAAACCATAAAATGTTGTCTTTTTTTTTTTTTTTTTTTTTTTTTTTTTAATATTAATGTTCTTATAACGGAAGTTCTTATCAGTGGGTTGCACTGTACTTGGCAAACAAGCCTTTTTACCTTTTAAACAAATAATTCATTAGGTAATTAAATTCAAGTGAGATTACTCTAATTAAATATACACTGCTGTTGAATCATAATTTCTATGTGGCCTAGTTAAAGATGAACGATCTCTTATTCCTGACCAAAAAAAAAAAAAAAGCAAGCATTAAAAGAATTCCCCAGTGACTGGAATAATAGATTTATACACCACCGTACAGAGGTCATTTCAAGAAAGAAGAGACACCAAACACAACATAAAGGGACTTTTCATGTCTGGAGATACTAGAATTTCAGGTTTTATTGCTGCTAGTTCTATTAAAAGACTTTGTGGAACCTAGGAGGAAATCAAAATTATCTTTCAAAAGGCGATAAGTTATATAAATATGTGCACAAACAGAAATGTGTCTCTGAAGGTATTAGTTCTGCATAATTTCCAATGAGTAGCTACTAGGCCTCAAAGGAAACAGTGCATCTTGAAATGCTCTGAAGGCTTACATTGGCCAAAAAAAGGCAGGACTTTAGCAAAATTAGAAGTAACTTTGTAGCCAACGATGTGCTATATGTCCTGGTTCCCTTTAATAGCATTAGGCGTTCAAACCATAAAGACTAATCTGGAGAGTAGAAGTTCCTGCTCTCTGCTTTGATCTCCTTCCTCTTGGCTGTTTAAAGCTGACAGTTTGGCTGAATGGCATTCACTGCTTTCATTTGTAAGACACGAGTTTCCTAGTGTTCCAGAGCTAGCAGCTACACCTGTACTGCAGGAATTTACATTGCATTGCTCCAGGATGGCATTGATTTGGGACGGGTGAAATACAAACACAAACTAATTAAAAACTGCATAATGCAGCCCTACAGGAACAAGACAGAAAAAAAACAAATAAATACAACTGCAGCTGGCACGGCAATTGTGCCTCTGCCCCCAAGCAACAGTCTGGTGACATAAAATTATAAACCTTAAAAAACCCACATAATTGCTGTTGATCATTTTTGAGACAAAATGGAAATTATTTTGTTAATTAAGTTCAGACACATAAAATATTCATAGATAGGTAGATAGATGGACAGAGAGAGAAACAGAGAGAGAGGCAAAGATTCATTCTATAGATTTAAGTGCTTGTTCGTATAGGCCTGTGTGCATAGTTCTAACAATTCATTTGCAAAAGCGCAAAGGAAGAGAACACCTGTGAATTCACCTTGCTATCACAAATAAATGTAAGTTGCACCTGAAGTGAACTGATAAAGGATTAACAAAAAGTCACCACCAGAATATCTGGGGGAAAGTCAATTTCTCTTAGTTTACTTTTTTAAAAAGGTTGTATTTTTCATTTTTAAAGCACACACTCTCTGTCTCTGAATAAAATAATCTTTGTAAACACCTTACTAGCTACTACCTTGAGTACAATCCAACACTGCAGCTGCTCAGGCTTGGATTCCTTCCTGTACTGCCTGTATTCACTGGAGATGTGTACATCTTCACATTTAGGGAATCGATCAGATATCCCTGATTCCATGTTTGTGTTTATTTAGACAAACCAAACCATTCATTTGCACAGTCAGAGGTCTAAAGGCTGCTATTACTGTGAATTAAATCAGCAAAAATAGAAAGAGATTTTTTTTAAATTTCCTTCCTTCCTTCCTTCCTTCCTTCCTTCCTTCCTTCCTTCCTTCCTTCCCTCCCTTCCTTCCTCCCTCCTTTCTTGCTTTTTTGTTATATGTATATAAATTTGTCTTATAAGGTACAGTTACTCACATTTCATGTGGCCCAACTTTTGTTGAAATAATGACTTTGCTTTAAAATCAACTGATGGAACATTCTAGCAGTAATATAAAAATATTTTTAAATTTAATCATACTTCAAAAAAATAACTGTAGAGATGTGCTTTAATATACAATCACGGTGGTCATTCTAGGAAATGAGTAAGACAGGCATCTGTATGCTGTTATGTGAAACTTTTTCTTTAATTGACTTCATAATCTCTACTATTAATTTTGTGATCAGATGTGGTATTTTGATATTTATAGATAAAAACTTGATGCAACTTATAGAAATGTTAAGATCTCTTTAGCATTGCCACTTTATCCTCTGCTTTCACATTTTCTGCTTCTTAATGGTCCCACCCTCCTTGTTTGATGGTGCATTCTAATTTATGATGCCAGGAAGCCACTCCATAAATTGCCAGAATTTTGCCAAATTGTGAGATTTCTCTTCATGTAAAGGGGAAAACCAGATAAGAAAATAAAAACTCTCTAGAGAAGAAATTATTTTGCTCCATGCAGACAAAGTCCTAAAGGGTTTTGGTACCAGTAGTCTTATTGGACATTCAAACCTAATAAAAGAAATGCATTAAAAGCAAAGGGTGAAAAATTTTAAATATAATTAATATAGGCTTTATACTTATATGTTAGCATGAAACATATCAGAGAAGTAGCAATCTTTTGTGAAAAGAGTGAAAAAATCAGGTTTCTGGCTTTCCATCAGAATAGAAACCCACATATGACATAAATGCTTTTGTCAAGCCCTCTTCCAGGCAGATGTATGGTTTTCATATGCAGAGTCAGGAGTTGGACAAAACAAGGAAAGTCTGGTCCATGTCTGTTATTACTTCCCAATTGAGAAAAACATCCCTAACAGCAGCATTTAACTTTATGCTTCTCTTTAAAGTTTTTTTAAGGAGAAAAATATGCTGGTAACAGAAATGGCATCTTGATTACACTCCATAAAATGAACGTAATTGAAAGATAATTAAGTAGATGTAAGTATATGTTTGCAAATAGTGTTTTCTAGAAACTATCTTGACTGACTTAATACATTATGAAAAAAATGAACCAGCCCATGTCAAATGAGCATTTCCCCCTGCCAAATGTTACCCTTTTATTACGAGACAGGAAAAGGAAGATGATTCAAAGAAAACAGAACTGATTGTCAGATCCAGTCTGAAAAATATGTTGAACATGCGGGCTAATACTATAGAAGAGCAAATATTTTGGGGGTTTGCTATGAGTGTCACTACTTAAGAGGGAAGAATAATTTCTTTGATTCTACCAGAAAAAGACAGTATCAACACTGTCAAGTAGGAACAGAAATGCAGTCACTTCTAAAAATTTCAGATTCTAACTAATTTAAAATCCACAAGATTTTCAACTATTTCAAAGAAATTTTATTAATAATAAAGCTGAGTGAATAGGTTGTAATGAATTATTTAGTTAATGAATGCCACATTCTTGGGCAAATTTTCTGAGAAAAAGTTTGAAATTCTCAAGTTATGCATATTGAATTAAAAATGTGCTATATTCAGTGAAATGTTCTTTCTGTACACACCATTCACAAATGGGGTTCACATTTTTGCAGTTTTTCAGAGATCAAGAAATATCCCTTTGACTTCTTCAAATGATATGTGTGACTAATGAAAAAAAGAATGGGATTCAAATTGTGAGACCTTAAACTAAAAAGACACCAAAATTTAGAAAAAATTCTCACTGAATGTGTTTAAATACCGGAGGCATGAGCATACTAATATTTTTTCCACCATTAGGTTAAAACCCTCACATATAAAATTAATAAATTTGGGGAAATCAAGTGGAAGATTTTCTGATTATCCTGCAAAGCATATAGTTTAGGAAATTACTGAAAACTTATCTTCTGCCCAATCAGAGTTTCATTTAGAGGCAGAACAAATGCAGAAAGCAGCCTTTCCCTTTCTGCTTTGGCAGCTAATGAAGAGACTATTTGCATTTTCTTGTTTCTTTTCAAAATGTCTGACCTAAAATTCTCAACTTGGCTACCACTCCCTTTTGCAACATATACATACAGTGTCACTTTTCAAAGAAGTTCAGAAGTCCTCAAAGGCTTCAAAACCACAATAACACACAAAGGGAAACCATCCTCCTAGTCATTTGCTGTATAATTCTTTGACACAACATGCCCAAAGTGATATATCCAACTGTTTGAATGAGGATATTGTAGCACAAAGACAGCATTGACTGAGGCCAATCTGCAAAGGCTAATTTGTGTTTTTTTATCCTTCAGACAGACCTCTCCAGTGTGTATAAAACTGTAAATGACCAAAGTCTGCAGCTGGAAAAGCCTGATGACTGGCAAGAGACCCGATGAGGACTGAATAATCAAGCTGGGCTATTAAAAGGTACAAGACATCAATCCCAAATCACTGGGATGAGGCAAATCAGTTATTGTATTTTTTAATGTACATTCCTTTAATTGAACAGCTTTGTTCAGGCTTTGTTGCTATGCGAAGATAAGCCAGAACTGGGGAGAAGCCACATTCCAAGGGCTGATTTCTCTAATTGCCAGTAAAATCTACACTGTCCAAGCTGGTGAGCAAAAGTAATCTCTCCTTGGCTAATTCTCTTCTTGTTCTTTCTTGTAGATAAAATTGGACAAATGCTTTGGTTATATATTGCATTTACATATATGGAACAGTCAAGAAACTTTCTCAGTCAAAGTTTGTGATAAGCCCTTTTCAAAAATGTACACCATATGCATGAAGCACAACTAATACTGTGATTTATTTTTAATTTGTTTTCTGTTTTTTTTTTTTTTTTCAAAGAAATGATACTGTGATCCCTGAAAATTTGAATTTGTGCTGGAAAGCCTGCAGGGTTCACAGAGGTGTGTGTATAACTAGGTGTTGTGGTTCTGGCCAAGACAGGGTTAATTTTTGCAATAGCCAGTAGTAGCATTTATTCTGTACTAGAGCTGAGGGAATGGATACTCCTCTGGTCAGAGGTATGGTGGAGGTGGTTTGTGTGTTGCTAGTTCTGTCACATGTCATTCGTTTGTATTTCTTCTCCATCTTTTCATTTATATTATTGCTGTACTGTTTCTTTCTTATTTCATCGCTGTTACCAGTAAATTGTCCCTATTTCAACCTGTAATCTTTACATTTTATACCTCCAATTCCCATCTTCAGCCTGCTTCAGGAGGTGGGGAAGGGAGGGGGGGAGTGAGTAAACTGTGCATGGTTTGCAGATTTTAAGTGGGAACACTAAATAGGGGAATACCATTCCTAAAAAACAACATTTGGAAATTTTTTGCCCATATACAGCTTCTCAGAGAAGTTTTTCTATACATACATGTTACACACATATGCAAAAAATATACATATTTTATACAGACAATAATTTATTATAATTTTAGAAATGAACACACTGTAAAATATCTGTTGAAGCTTGAGCATTCTGGGTTCTTTTAGAGGGTTAAGAAAAGCCTTACAAGGTTCAGCCACATGGAAGATCTTCACTGATCCCCTGTAGGCTCTGGATACTCCTTGCATGTAAGACAGATCTCTCGTGTGTGTGCTTTGGGAGAGAAGGTTTCAGAGGAGGCATGATACCACATGTTCCTGGGACATCCTCACCTAAAAATCCAGGATGTGGTGGGATTGTCCCTTTTTCCATCTGGCCAAGTGCGAAGGCAGATCACCAACAATGTCCAAGGTAGACATCTCCCAGGGCTGGAATCCAGCCAAGAAAAAGGACCCAGAATCAAAAATTCATTTAAAGTGTTACATTTTTGGAATCTGCTTTTGGTTATAGAATCATAGAACCATTTAGGCTGGAAAGACCTTTGCGATCATCAGTCCAGTCATTAGCCCAGCACCTCCAAGTCCACTACTAAACCCTGAATTTCTCTAATCACCACATCTAGATGTCTTTTACATGTTTCCAGTGATGGTGACACAACTTCCATGGGCTTTACACCCTCTCATCCTAGTAAAGGCCCCAGATATTTGATGAGAAATGTCTGACTTTCTCAAACAAATAGTAGGGGAAAAAATACTCTAAGATAAAAAAAGATAAGGTTGTTTTTTGTCTTATTGATATTAGGCATTTAGTTCCAGTAACAATTTGTAGATGCACAGGTTTAGAAACACCTTTCTCCATAGATATTATACAAAAGATATAGGTGTTTTTATGAATTTAAAAATGAAAAAATATGGATTTTTTGATATTATGTAAATAGTCTTTTTGGTAACAGTGTGTTCAGATTAGTTTGTACCATTGTATAAAGCCCAAATGCTTTACTCCAGCACATTTCCTTTGATTTCTATAGGAGACGTCAGATAAAGATTTTGTTAAAAGAGTAAGTGCTCAAAATTTAGCTTTCTCATGTGGATTTAATTTTTAATGGAGTATGAATTGCTTTATGACTTCTATGTTTCCATATTAATATGATTAAGAAGACACATTGAGCTATAAGAATCTTCTTGTGCAAATTACCCTCTGCAAACAATTTTGCTGACACATTGGGGAAAACGATCACATTTTATTTATTTGGCTTTTCACATATATAAAACTTTTGTTTGCTTTTTTTTTTTTCCCCCAGGGCTATGAAGAATGAAAGAGGACCAAAGCAACCTGTCACACAGCAAATATTTTGAAGCACCAGCAAACTTAGAGATGGTTATTTCACCTAATCAGGAGGTCTTCTTATGTAACTTCTGAGAAAAAAAAAGTTGTGGTGTACGAAGATGAGCTGATGAGAAAATAGTCATTTGCCTTCTTAAAGCATTGCTAGGTTGGTTTACTTTGGATGTACCTTCAATTACCTGTAGGGAACACAAAGTACTTACATGTTTGTTTCTATTATGTGTTTGTTCCTGCCTTCAGCTTTAATTATGGTGCCTAAAGTGTTTTGCAGATCAGTATCTGCCTTTTCTATTTTTACAGAGGATGACCATTCTTTGTTTACAACAGCTGAGTCATTTGAGGCTTCCTGGTGATGTCCCTACCACTGCTAGATGATGCTAGGTAGCTTCCATTTTTGAAATTTTAATTTAAGAACGGGGCATCAAAATATATTATTTGACTTTGTCTTATTAACAACTTTTTATTGCAATGTATCAGCACTTCCTTGTTAATGTTTACAGTAAATTGTCTGTAGTAAGGCTATACCACTGCTTGAAGACAGGTGTATGCTGACTTGTAAATTCCCTGAAGCTTATTAGAGTGTTCTCCTCTCTGTTCCAGTTCACCATGTGAGATATAACAGTATGCTACCATTCTGATTTGCATTAGATTGCAATAGGAGAGAAAATGTGTGTTTTCTCGAGTCTTCATGTTGTGGTCCATAATGACTCAATTCAAATAAATCTGACAAAAATTACAATCTATATCAGCCTTTTTATTTTGGCTTTTGAGTTGGCACTATCCTATTCCATCTGTTGACATCCTGTCACCTCCTGGCATAATCTAAAATAACACAATGTAATAATGGATTTTGATATAACAAAATAATACTTTAAAATAAAATGGCTCTGAAGACTTGAAGGTTGACAGATGCTGATGAAAGTGTTGAACAAACCCAACCATCTTTGCAACAAAATGTGCACTAGCAATGTAAGAAGGTGTCGTATGCACCAGCCACTAAAATGTCCCAGGTAGGATCTCAAGCCCCTCATGTATGACACTGACTCATATGACACATATGACTTTTTGACTCATTCAAGTCATTTGCTCCTTTTTGAATAAGTTTCTACTGGAGAGCATAAAATACATTAAACGTGGATTTATAGTGTCCAAGAGCTTGATGAGTAATGTACAACACACTGCTTTAAATAAAAGATTTTAAGTAACCTGAAAGTTTATTCTCTGTAGGGAAAAAAAAAAAAGGATTCTTGCTTTCAAGGTTAAAATTTGGAAATATATAGTACCAAAACTTTTTCTTTACTATTTGCATTATTTACTGTTATTTCGAAACATAACAAGATGGAAAATCAAACCTATATCCATTTAAAAAAAGCATAAAAGCAAGGGATCAAGAAGAGACATAAGATCCATAAATTCAAGACATAACTGAATGTCAACTTTATGTACCACCTTCCTTTTTTCACTGTAAATGTTATTTCCACAGTTTGTCACCTTGATCTGTATTAGTCACACATCTTTTACACTGAATGGCCAGTTATTATCTTTAGACCTGCAATGTTTAGCCCAAACTAAAGAGGATTTTGGAGTATTTTCTTTAAATGCAAAAATGTCTAGTCATTGTTAATTTTGAGAAAATATATAACTGTAACTCTTGTACATTTTTTCATAGAACTTATGTTTTTACCTAGATTTGAATCAGGACAGTGTAAAAGCATTTTTTTTTAATTTAATATAGCTTATTTGAGGGTGGGGTTAAATTCAGAAGTAGACTTAAGCCTGCACAATTTAAATAATATAAGGTCATAGGCAAAAATAAAAATATGATAGCTGACTCTCTGGAAAACACTATTTTCCAGAAGCTAAGTGACTTTCCATTTGACCTTTCTGAGAGTGCTAGACTGCCAGTGGGAGACAAAATTAAAAAGGAAAGGCAAAAATATCCTGTGCACAAGAATATGACCATCACAGCAAGGTCCTGATGGGCCCTAACAGCTCTGTGGAAGATCTTGAATGTCTATTGTATATATATGTATATATACAATTCATTCTGTTGCTCCAGCTTAACCTCCATGGAACTGTCAAAGTTTGCAATGTTGCCCAAATACCACAGAAGCATGATAGTCTTTGCACATATTTGGCTAAAAGTGTTGGGAAAATGACACATAAATATAAAATCCTGGCAGAGCACCATTTTCACTACACTGAGGCAAAGATTGTTGCATTCTGAAACTGATATATCCAAGCAAATATTTGTCTGCATCTAATTATTAGGTTTCAGGAAACAGGACATAGAGGTTATGTTTCCAATAATCATCCAGAATAACTTTTATATCCTACTTTTCTCAAGTAAGTCAGAAACAAAACTCCCCAGTCACTAAAGTATTTGCATTTATTAATGAAGAAAATGATAGTGAAATTCTAAATGACAAAGTTTTCAAAAAAGACTCTTCAAAAAAGATAGTGTCATTAAGCAGTTGAAGCAAAGTTTTCAGATGCAGCTTTTTTTCAACCTTTTTTTTTTTTTTTGAACCATAGGTGATCCTGGCTGGATGTATTTTAAAATAATTTGAGTGATACAAGAGGCAAGCTTGTTCCTTTTACATTCAAATATATGCTTCACAAGGTACAACTTCATTCTTTCATCTCTTTTATGATTCAGTCATATTTTATTGAAATTTTGTCAGTGTTTGTCACATTTCCTGCCAAGCATACTCAAGCAGCTGAGACGAGAGGTTGAAAGAAAAGTAACTGAACAGAATTTTAACAAGGGACAGACAAATATCAGATGGTTTGTTTCATATTGTGAAGCAAACTACCTGAATTCACCATCCCTTTGAACAGTTTATCCAAGCATTAATGGAGCCTTCAGTCTGATTCCACAGTGTTACTCAGACTTACAGAGTAGAAGGTGTCTCAAGCTGTGCTGAATAACTGTGAATAACAATAGTATTTTCAAAATAATGAGTAATTAAAGTATGTATCTGACATTCTCTTGGTGTTGCTGGAAAGAAGACCAGGATTGGGGTTTCTGCACTTACCTCTGAAAACAATGCCAGAACACATAATTCTGGTCTAGGCAAATCTAAACACTTGTGTTCACTGCAGTTCTAGCACTGGCAGTGAATGTTTAATCCTCTGCTAAACAGCAGGCAGCCAATCTTCTTCAAGAATAGAGGTCTAGAGAAGAAAAAGACCAATATAGTAAGAGGGGTGTGAAATCTTTTTGCAACAGAGCTTACCTCATAAAAATTGCTGGCATAGGGCTAGCCTCACAGTTACAAAAAAAATTCCAAACTCAAAAAACTGTAGCCACACCACTGATGCTTTACTGGCCTCAATTAATGTTGTTTTTCATTCAAAGAAAGAGTTCAATGTAGAAAGCAAAGAGAGGAGAAACAAAGCAATCACATAAAACCTGGAAATGTTAAAATTTTGAAACTTCACTGGATGAAATTGAACCTGCTGTACACTAAGTATGTTCCACAAGGTGAGATACTTCCAGCCAGTTAAAAGTGGTTTTTATTTTATATTTGCATTACTATGATAACTAGGAGAATGAGTGTTTGTTTGGGTTTTTTTTTTTTTGGGTTTTTTTTTTTTTGTGAAGGATTCACATACTACAAAGAAAGATCTTATGTGGATCAGAACTGGCTTCATATGACCTGATGTGAATTTTGGGCCCAGCGTAAGGGCATAGGTTTATTGAAATAATGCATTACGAGTAAAGATTGTTGATGAGGCTTTTATCAATGCAGAAATCCATGTCTTCAGAGTGACATTAAAAGTCTGTTTCATAAGACATCTATGTACTTCTGAAACTGTACCTGTGAACCTGCTTTGTAGGAGGCTGTATATAACATTACATGGATAACTTGCCTTCTGGCATTTCCTAGCTCTCAAGTGCTTCAATTCAAATAACATTATTTTAACCTAAGTGCGTTTAGTTTTTGTTTGTCTTTGGTGGGGTAAAAAGAAGTGTTTCACTATGTTTTGCACACCAGGTATGTTGAAATGACATTTGTTGAAAAAATAGCAGAGCCATGCAATGAATTTTCACGCATCTGTGATCAGAGCACCTGCTTCCTGCTCACAAGTATATCCCTTTTGAAACTTATTTGAACATTTTACCTTCACAGTACTTTGAAATAGATGCTATTTCAAAGTCTCATTCTAGAGGTATATTTCTTTTTTTATCTTCTGCTCTACTGCAAATCATACAAAGTTACCTAAGAGAGAGTAAGGACATGAGAAACTAAATTCTAGATCAGTAAATGAATTTATGAGAACTACAATGCCAAAAACTTTCCATAGTTCACTGACCAATACACAGGAACATGGAATTTCTCTACCAAAATGAAAGGAAAATTTCCTTGTTTCTCAACAGAACACAGACCATTTAATGTTTGCAAAGCATGATAAAAGTAAATATTTGGAGTGCTTCAATAATTTTGTAAAAAATGTTTATTCACTGGAATTCTGGAACCACTGTTGCATCAAGAATATTGTCCTTTGGTAACTGTTTGTACATATGCAAAATTATTGAGAAACAAATATTGTGAAGGTAACTTCATGTGGAAACAAAAACTATAGTGGGTAGAAAAGTATTCCAGATTAAAAAAAAACCAAAAACCCCAAACCCACAAAACCTCTCAGCACTCACTAAATAGTACTTAGGTACTAAGAGGTTTTGTGGGGAGGGTCATTGTAAATAGTGCTTATGAAATAGCTGAGGATAAGCTGCATATATCCTGCCATTTTCATTATAGTTTGTGTCTTGTTGTCTCATGACTGATGTGCTAAAATCTATTGTGCTGTTACTGTCTTTAACCATGGATGCTTTTAAAACAGCATCCTCCTCAGGAAATAAAATTGTGTTTCAGAGAAAAAAAACCAAAAACTCACTGCTGTTGCATTCCAACCACATCTTATCTGTTCTGTCTAAAAGACAAAGAATTTTCTTAAGGATGAATTTATTGAGAGTCATTTAAAGAGGTAGACCCAAAGCATTTGGTTCTGTATATATGTATAGGTATATATTATTTCTTTAGGTTTTGAAAATAAAAAAAATAATAATGTAGTGATATAATATCTAAGAAGACTAAAATGGAAAATTCTTTTCTTGAGAAATTAAAAAAGCACATTCTACTAAATTTCTCAGAAATATATATGCTGGTGGAATATAGTCTTTATAGTGTATGTTATATACCCACATGCCATACATACATATCAGTTTTTCCCTTAGAGCTTTTATTACTTAATTACTGTAAGAACTGAATTAATTTCATGTGTATTCTATAATTATCAAGGAAGAAGATGGAAGGTTCTGAATGCTATATACTTTATATTACACAGTATATACATTTTGCACCTTCTTTTGTAAACATAATTTTATTAGTATTTATTTTCTTTTTATTAACCTGTTGCAGCCCTTTCTTTCAGCTTTTCCTTCTCTGGACGATCTACAATTTCTATAGAAGACTTTTTAACTCAGTGTTGCTTTCACATTTTAACCAAAGATCAACTGGGGCAGTTGAAGTGGTTTTCAGCATGAGTTCTTTTATACATGATGCTATCTCATCAGTAGCACAGTCTTGGAAGATAATTCTTGGTGGTCTCATTCAGTGGCAATTCCAATAGAGCTAGCAAATTAATGTAGAGTAGAACTTTTCACAAATCCTTCATCCATTACAGAACAATTTTTCAAAATATAGAGCACTTTGTGAGTCAAACAAAGTAGAATTATGGTTGAGTGAACTGCAGTCCTGAGTGTGTTATGGTTTATTTTTCTGGTAAAAAAAATAAACTATTACTTTGACTAATAACTCTCATGGAATGCAGGAAAAGATTACTGTTAGGTATTTCTTGCCAAAAGAAATTGATATCATGATACTTTTAAAACACACCAAAAGGACCTGAATTTACTGGTACTTGAATAGATTTTTAGGCCTGGCATATGTCATTACTGTAAATCTTTCAAACATTTAGAGTAGAGAAGAATTAGTTTCATCTTACTTCTGGAAAAAGTTGCTGTTAATCCTCCTTACACTCTGGGCTTGATCCAGGGAGAATCTGTAATTCTCATTCAGACAAGTTAAGCAAGGACCACAAGAACTCATCACCTTTCTGGATGAAGTCCTTTAGACTGACTATCTGTATTTGAATATGAGTGTGCTACACATCTCTGTGTGCTACAAATGGAGAGAGAAGAAAAGAAAGTTCTCATTTAGCACACAAATCCCACCTTGTCCAGTCCCAAAATCTCATCAAAATTTGTAAGAAATGTAAAGATGGCATTTAAGTATATCCTTGTGCTGGTGGGACCAGTGAAGAGCTTTTGCTTGCTGATGGATCAAGCCCTAGCAGATCACACTTTTGGGAAGTTGACTTCCATCTTAAGCCACTATCTTGAAAAAAAATATAAAGGTGACATTTTCTTATGAAGAGTCTGGTTTATAATTACCTCTCCAAGAAGGTTTTTTCCTTTTACAGCTACACTTCTCCTGTTGTAGCATAGAAAGCACTCAAGCACTACTGAAAATTGTTAGGGATAGTTACTTAACTGCTTTACATTGATTCAGGAATCAGCAGCTATTTGGAATGTTTTAGTCATTGTTTAAGTAACTGCATGATTGAATGATTGCAGGAAACTGCTTATGAATGCTGACAGCAAAAGGCAGATGTCCTTCAGTGATGCTTGTGTCTGAGAACAGCAGGAAAGCACACGAAACTACTGAGGTTTCATGTATAAAAAAAAAAACCAAACCTATAGAAAGATCAAACCGATCCTAAAAAAAAACCAGTAAAGTGTTAACGCACTGCTACCACTTTTCCCATAACCTGTGTCTATATGCATATATAGAAATCTGTTTAATCCCAGGAGAATCTACCCTCGTGTATGAACACAAGGAATGAACACTACAGAGAAAACTACATCCCCCTTTTGTGCCCACGGTATTTGTTCAATAATAATTACAAAATAAGCACGCAGAGGTTGACGCAAACAGGAGGAAAATTCCTCAAGCTTCCATGACACTTAGTAGCCTTGGGATTGCATGATTAGCAGATATGGCCCTGATCCAGCAAAGCCTTTCGAGCACGTGTTCAACTTCCACCCTGCAGATCATTTCTCTGAAGTACTACATGCAGAGCTAAAGCTAAGCACATACTTAACTCAAGACCTATGCTAGAGTGAGGCCCAAAGTTGTTAAAAGGAGAGTGTGAAATGTCATTAGAATCAGAGAATGCAAAGATATACAAAGAATCATAATGACATCAGCAGTTTTCAGCTGTAGACTGTACAGCTTGCGTGGTCTGCTGTAAAGTTACACAAACCAGGGGTAACTTTAGAGTAACTAAGCATAAAGTTTCAAGTGGTACTAGTAAAGTATAAAAGTAAAGATGCAATTGTCAGTTGTGTACTGAAAGATTTGAAGCAACAATAGTAAATATTTGTTGTCTTAAATCTCAAGTTTTGTACACCAGCTTTGTTACTATGCTGTATTGACTGCCAAGGTTAAAACATGGCTGAGTATTTGCACAGGAAAAATGTTGTCTTCCTTTGTTAGGACTAAATCTATATACTGATTACTGTTGTTTGAGGAAACAGTAGTACAGTGCTTTAAATTGTAACCTTCATAAATACTTTTACTTAAATAGGAACCTCAAAATCCTAAGGCAAACAAAAGCATGATTATATGTACAGCAATAATGCCCTTATCAAAATGGGATAACAAACACAATGGTTAGCAGCATTTGAATAGTGTTACAGGAGTGTTTATAATAAGATGATTAGAGGCAAAATGCAATGGCCCTTTCACTGACTGCTTCCCGAGCATACCAAACTGTTTGTCACTTAGGGACTTCAGAACAGTTTCTAGATAATTCTTCCACTAAAGCTCTTTTGGACGGTAAGCTTTCCATAAGCTTTAATAAAGCATGTCTTTCAAACTAGCAATGGTACTAGGGTTTAACATGGCTTGAGGACAAAAATATGTTAGAGACAAGGACAGGAAAAGGTCTCTTTGTTCAACTAGACTTTCTCACTTAAGATCACACCTTTCTGTATTTCATTTCTCAGCTCCTGCTCTTTGTAATAAAGTCCCATTTATTCATATTTATTACCCTTTTTCACAATTTGCACTTTTCAAGTTCATGAATTTGTTTCTTTTTTTAATATGAACTTTCATAGTTTTATATTTTTGTATGGTTTCCAGTGTTGATATCTTGCTAAATTTTAACACTGATATACAAGATGCTGGTGACAAGTTTCTAAAAATAGGAACTGTTTTATGAATGTAACTTCTTAATTGGCCTACATGGTGAGATTACTGAAATGGCAAATAAAAATGTTCAGTGAGGAAATTATCTCTTCCACATATAGCTCAGTTCTGATCTGAAAATCCCCACTATTGCCACTGAGTGTTAAGTTAAGGTGTCAGACATGATAAAGATTAGACTAATTCATTACTAAAAGTGTACTTATTTCATCCTAGCAGTAATGTGCTAGAAGAATTATAAGCAGTAGTGAACAAGTAAATTTACTTAAGTTCTGTTGTACTGATGCCTTTGAATTGTAGCAAAGCTTTTCACTTTTGCTGCAACAAAAGACGTTCTAGATTTCATTGTCCATCCATCCATGCTCAAGGCAATCCACTTGCACTTTCCATAACAAGCTTACTAAGTGTTGTATCAAAGGCTTAATTATCTGAAACTCCACTGCGGCGATTTCCCTCATCCCTTTATTGTGACAGTACATTGTTTTTGCTTTCAAAGCTCACATTCCCATGTGAATTATTCTCTTCCATGTGAACATGGGACCAGTCTTACAAAATTTCAAAGTGAGGGAAGATGTATTCTTCTGAACCTTGTAGAACTGGTGGCCAAAAGGTCTCAAAATATGAATTGAAATCTGAAGAAGGATGATGGTTGCCCTTCCTGTACTCACACAAAAAGGCAAGAGCGGAAGCTGCTTGGTAAGAACAGGGAAGACCTATAGAAGTGTAGCCAGTAATGCAAATTATTTCTAGATATATTTGAATGGCACATTTGTTTGTGTTCTTTTTATTAAATGCCATAGGTTGTGAACTTTAGATATGATATTTTAGGGCTCCATAGATAAAATGATAAGCAAATGTTTACTCATAATGGCAGTATAAGTAAAAGAAAATACATTACAAAAGCATCCAATAAACAAGGAAAAACTTAGCTATTAGAGCATAACAAGGGTCGTAACAAAATTTGTTTCATATTTTGATGAAATATTTCCCTTCTATTCCATTCCCAGCATGTGTCTGCCAAGTCAACACATTTTTTTTTTTTTAATTATTTCCCATCAGTCAATAGGAATGGAAAAAAATCAATTAAAAATCAATCACAAATCACATTTTCAGTTGCCTATGGGCATTCAAATAAATTAAGGTTAAGGAAGAGTATGTGCGACTTTTGAAGACAGTTGCCACACATGAATATAGTAGAAATTAACAAATGGGTTTATTTATGAAATTAATTACATGAATATGCTATTTTATATTCTACAAGAGCAAAGAATTTCTTATCATGAATATGGAGGTGCAGCTGAGAGGCAGCTGAGGTAGCTAGAGTTCTGTGCTATAGAAATAGCATAACAATTAAGGATTTTCTTTCTGATTAAACATTTCTTCCTTGTATTTTCTGTATCCCATAATCTAACATTATTTGGTCAATTCCATGTAGTTTTCTAGAACTATTTTAAACTCACAGTATATCTCATTATGCCACAATCTTATTCTGTGCTTTACGGCTATCTTAAAATTTAGAATTTCTTCCCAAATAACAGATAGTCACAACACAATCATGATAAGCATTCAGTGACAGATTTTGTTCCTTTATAGAAAAGAAGAAAGGATTAGAAATTACTAAATAACATACTTTCTGTTTCCTGTTCCTTTATCGTTCTAATACCTTGTAGAGAAAACACAGATAAACAGAAGTCCCAATAAAATTAGCAAGCCTGAACCGCAAACCAAGCCTTTTTTTTTTGCACACTGAAATTCATTTCTACCCAGCTATTTTTGGCTAGCTCTAATTCAGTGAAACTGACATCAAATCCTACACTAATGGGTAGCAGAATTGTATTTGATTTTGTTTTATATTTTATTTGTTTTGATTTTAAATATTTGACTTTGTATTTCTATTAGAAAGTCAATGATGAGATTTCAATACAATATATTGCTCTTGAAAATGACATAAAATTAGTAGGAATTAAAACAAATCAAGTGTATAAAATTATCACTTACACATATGAAGGAAAAACTCCTCCCCAGTGGTTTAGGTTATTATCTTTAATTTATGTGTGTCATTAATTAAGTCAACCACCGAAAAGTTACTGATAAGTCCATACTGGGTTGTATTCATTTTTGCTGCTCCGTCTCATGGCTTTAATTTTACTCCACAAAAGCTTACTCTCACAGGAATTCCATCAATTCACATAAATTGTTCCATAAGATGAACTGACTGAACAGGAAGACTGAGTTGACAGTGTTGAGTTAGATAGAAAAAAACCCAATGTTGTTGTCTTAATATCACATTGTTATTATTAGCTGCTTGCATCAACAACTTTGGCTTTTCTCTGCTTTTGAGGGTATGGAGTTCTTGCCTCAAAACATAAGCTTTTCTAGCTTTCAAAACTAGAATATTTTACATTAACTCTGTCCTACATAGACCCTTTGTTCTTCAGATTTTTTTTATTTTATATATAAACTATTTATGTGTATCAATTTATATGTATGTTTAAACAGCACCAAAAGTAACAGAAGCCCGATCTGCAAGAGTAAAGTCACTGAGTCTTATGCCAGTCATGAAAACTTTGCTTTGGCTGAGGTCACACTAACAGAAGGGATGTTGTGGATGGATCCTACTTTGTGGAAGGATTTCCTATTGGATATGTGAAAAAGTGCCAGCAAAGGTTTTGATTTCTCAAAACATATCAGGATACTCTATGGCTGCTCTTACCTCACATGTTCATCCCAAACTGGACTCTTCTGGCACACTGATCACACCTCATCTCAAAGACAGATGAAGAAAGGTGAGGGATTATCTCAGTGCTCTGCCTACCTCACTCTGTGGGTGAAACTGGTAAAGTATAAGCTGCCTTGGAATTTTATACTTTAATAAGAGGTTGAAAGAGTTGGAAAAGACAGCATTTAGAAAGAATGGGTTCAATAACAACCTTCACTCAGTACTCACACTCACACTCATTTGTGGTGTGGAATGAAAACAAACTGAGACAAGGAAACCCCCACCAAGTTGTGTGGTGAGGTCATAGTATTTGAGCTCATATCTTGTCCTCAAAAGAGATATTACAATATTTTCACAATTCAGTGAAATGAACCCTGTGAACTACAAAATTTAATGCAAAACATTACAACTGGTTCTGCTTCTGAGGTGCACTTATGGCAAGGAATATTTGCAATGTCAGTTTGTGCTGATACCCAGTATACAGTTTGAATTTGCCTGAATTTGAAGATTGCCTTCTTGCCTCACATTGTGTATGTGCTGACATCCCAAAGACAGGGCTCTGTATTTCCTAGCAAGAAAGTATTTTTCTGCAGATTTTTTTTTTCTGTTGAAAACTCAAGACATAGTTTAGTTATGCTGACCTTTTTGGGGTGTCTTGCTCCTGTAACAAGTTAGAAGAACAGCATTTTTTTTCCCATCTTCTCTGGTGATGAGATTATAGTGGAAATGTAATGAATCCTCTTTACAGAGACATAAAGTTTTTTTCACAAATATCAATGTTAATTTTTATGATTACTGAAAGTGGGTTAATGGTCAGTTTTGAAACAGTATCAACTCATAGTTTAGTTAGGTATTGTAGGGTATTTAGATCTCATGTTTGATAGTTAATTTTCTATGTGAAAAAGCCTAACAAAGGGATAAATATATTTTTGCTGAAAACTGGAGCATAAATATGTCTTTCAAATTAGAAAATGAAGGTGCTTAGTAACTGGTAATCATCACAGATTAGCCATTAGTAAGATGGGAACAGGGTTGTACTGTCTCCTGTCTTTGCTGGTCTTACCAAGAGAATTAAATTCAAGCTTTACCTTATAATTTGAACTCAGACCCCCCTTTAGGCATCAGTCCCTGGCCAGTTTTATCAACAGTATCAAAACTCTGACAGTTTGAAGCTTGCATCTAAAAAAACACACAGCAAGTAGAGCTTTTTTTAAACCATTGACTTTCAAAACAGCTCTGTCTCTTGCATACAATCTTGATAAAGGAACTTTCCAATGAGGAATTTGATAGCTGGATGTTTGATAGCAAGGTTGTCTTTTTGAAGGAAAATTATGGTCATCTTCAGTTTGTATCAGAATGCAATCATCTGAAACAAAATATGTAAGGGAATACTGAAAGTTTATTCTTTAGGAATAGTGCAGTGCTCAGGAAGAACTTTGATGTGTTCCAAATATGTCATTCAAGACTGAGTTCACTAGTGAGCTCAAAAAGTAGACATAGTTGTCTGTGGAAATTAAAAGCTGACACTGGCTGACTTAGCCTGCTGATGTAATTGCTTTTCATCATCCTGCTAAACCACCTACATCCTTTAACATTATCTCTAGTGGACCGAATTAATTTAGCAGTTAGTAGGCAAAGTGAGAGACACAACTTATTGACATGAAATGACTATTTATGATGATTGTAACTGATCTGGAGTTTGTTAGACCCATGGAAAAGCCATGGTAAAGTTCTTGAATTTATAGTTTTCCCCACATTTGAAAAGAATTTGTACGTGTATCAGTGTTGGCTTCCTGAAAATTTCTAACTGCCAGTGAACTGATTCGAACAATGAAAAGTCAAATCATCATGCCTTCTTTCAACCACTCATTGCTCTCTTACAGACCACAAGAAGACCAAAGTTGTCAAATGAAGAATTTTTTCCTGTTGATTTACAACTTTACTGGATCCCTTTTTTCCTGTATGGAAACTTTCATAAGTGGTTTGGCAAACGCCTTTAAAATAACTGTGGTATTTGGCAGAAAAAAGGCTGCAGAATTTGGGCCTGCTGTTTCCATTTTAGTTCAACAGTGAGACTCCTCTCAGTGATATGAACCAAGTACAGAATTCATAGTCCAAAGACATAAGTTATTAGAAACAAGTTGAGTAAAAAGGAGACATGTGGCTCAACCCACAGAAATTCATTAGACAATGGTTTTCGAATGCCTGTTCCAAACAATTTGTCAAATCAACTGTTCATTATGGTGCAGCCTAATACTGCCTGCATACGTATATAAATTTACACATCAGTAGCTATGAAAGTGTTTATATTTATCACACAATACTGCTCATTAGAGATAGTGGAGCATGTGAACACACATGTTAGTAATTTATACCCACAAAAATCATTCAGTTGTTCACATTTCAGAGATCTGTGTATTGTTAGGGCAAATCCAAATATACACACTTACTTTATCACTTTTTGAAAGGGCAGACAAAGGTCACAAGTGACAACTTCCTGAGTTTTATTTTCTTTTAATTTCAACGTATGTCACCAGAAAACATACTGAAACTAAAAGCTTTCAAATGAAAGGCTAATTTCACTGCTATTTCTGACTCATTAATACTTAAAATTGCCTGTAAGAGGTGAAGTGACATTTTGTCATACAGGTGCAATCACTTGCTGCCCATATAGGACTGACTTCCGAAACACCCAGGTCAGACCCCAGTGAGAATATTTACTGACAGTGTCTCCCTAGCCAGACAGTGGTGGCACTGACTACCATGATCTCTTGGCCCCAGAGAATTCCCCAGCCACCCATGCTAACAGAGGAAGGGGTATAGGTGGAACCATGAGTTAGAAATGAGTCAGGGTAGGCACTGGACGTAGAAACAGCATGAATGGATTCATAATTGATGATGATCTCTGCAACCAATAACCAACTTCCAGGATCCTTGGGGGATTTTTCTGAGACACAGGGCCACCTCAGACTAGTATGTTTCATTCACTAGAGCTAGTTCCATGCCTAGAAGAACAGACTTATGTTAGCAAATACACAGAAAAGCAGAAAAGTTCATCTTCAGAATTAATTCATTGCATGTCCATCAGGTCCACTGAAAATAGCAAGTGCTACTATACAGGGTGAATGGAAGACCTCATGTTGATTTCAGAATAATAATTTCTAATATTTGGTAGGTAGTGATGCTCCATGAGGTGTAATTTTTGGTTTTACATTATTAATGTATTGATTTAGCTATGTAAAAAACATCTCTTTCCATCCTATTGAGACAATTTGAAAGCAGAATGAGCTGGAAGACAAAAGCAATTTACATTTGTGAGTTCAGTGTTGCAAAATTACAAAAGCAAAGCTCTTTACTCAAGGAAACAAACAAAAAAATCTTAGAGCCTGTCCCTGAGCTAAGATGACAGAGGCACCATGGTATGAATCATCAGGGCATCATATTCAGGCAAACTGTCAGCATTGGTAGAGGTCCTGCAACCTTTCTTAGCGAGAGGTTGAAGAAAAGAATTTTGTACCATTTCCCATTGTGCTGAGCAAGAATTTGCCTGGAAGCCTTGCTTGACAGATTGGCCCCTATTCCCACTATGATTTGTGCTTCTGTGAAACACGAGTGTCTAATGCATGGGCCATAATGCAGGGACAGGCTAGCTTCAGCTCTCCTGAAAAATGATACAGAGATGAAAAGATGGGCTCTGCTCCACCTTTCATGCTTTTCATATTTGCATTTGGAGTGTACACAGGCAGGACCCCAGACAGAACTGACAGACAATTAAAAGGCCACTGAACAGAAGCAAGTGTATCTGTGTGACACATGACCTCTGTGAGCACACAATATCATAGGGCATAAAACAACGTCTTGCTATCAACCTGAAGTCAAAAGAGAATTATATTAAGCCCTGCCAAAAGGTTAACTTCTCTGTAGCAGGAGCTTTGTTCTGACTGTGTCTTTCTTATCAAAACTTTGGGATTCTTTTTTCCTGATGGAACTTAATCTTTCAGATTTGGGGCAGGAGGTATAACAAGTAACACAAAGAAGTAAACACTATGAAATTCTAAGAGGCAAGTAGGACACATTTTTTAGCATTTAGTTAAAGAGAGTACTATCTTATGTGAACTCTGAGAATGCATGGTGGATGCAATTTGTCCTTTGAAAAAGGTGCTTAGAAAAGTAGTAAAATAAAGGATCCTTGCAGATTTGCGTAAATTCTAATTGGAAAAAAAAAGGCAACAATAGGGTATTTTAAGTGTACTGTGTTGTGTATGGATTTGACATAGAGAAACAGATTTTAGGAGTGTCCTCATTTCCACCTGCTCATCTTGCCTTGTGCATTCTAGTGGAAACCCTACAGTATATAGTGTTATTTTTGTATGTGAAAAATTTGAGATTTTAAAAAGTCATTGTTACATAAAGAGGATGTTTATTTTGTCAAAATTAGAGTCTTTGAAACAGTAAAATTATACAGTCTATTTCCACCAGATGCTGAATATCCTATTTTTTTAAATTTTTTTTCCCTTTTTTTGAGAATTGGGCAGCGTAATGTGCAGGAATATAGACAAATGCTGTGAGGCACTTTATTGTTGACTTGCTAGGATATTTATGTTACATAATGGGTGTTGCAGAATAATGTTTGCAGTTTCCTATGCCAAATGCATTCTGAAATATTTGCAGTATCATAGAGCAGATGGAAATTAAAGTAGTGTTTAAGCTCAAATCTATTCTCATTGATAGTATATTGCAAGGCTGGATCTAAGCAAACCTTCAAAACAAACTTTCTAGGTATTTAAGATGTGTAAATATGAATATAGAAAATTCAGTGGAGAGTGATTAAACACATGGTAAATATTCTGGTTTTGATTTTACTTGAACTGACTTAGGAGATAAAATGCTTCAAATGTTGTCAATAGTTTTGTCCTAAAGAGAAGAAAACATCTTGTGTATCTGTGTCCATTCCATTTAATTTGAGTGATTATTTTTTCTTCTTGAACATGTAATCCAAGTAGAAAATAGGATGCTTGAATAATTGTCATGCTTCTGATATTTGATGGCTTCCATAATTCCCAGTTTGGATCCTGTAGGACCACATTCAATTTATAGGAGGATGCATTGTTACAAAACTGTGAAGGGATAATTTTCCAGAGTTTCACCTTACTTTGTCAAATTTTGTGGAATTTTTTGTTGTTCTCATTGTTCATTCATTTTATGGTTTCATTTGAAACTATGAAAGGCTTTGTTAAAAAAAAAAAAAATATGAAGAGAAAAATCCCCAAAGAAATGGATTGGTATTGAAAAAAAAAAATTGTTTTACAACTGTGACAGTTTTCAATTTGCAAAAACAGTTAAGTAAATTAATGCTGAATGGGAATTATTTCACACCTGTCAAAGATAATTTGCCACATTCGTCCTCTCCTCCTTTTCTGAGCATCTCCCATGTCCATATTAGGTGCCAGCGGACAATGTAAGTTAAACTGGGAAAGCAGCAAGCAAGAGAAAGACTGAAATGGAACAAGGACTATGTAATGTTAGGGGAAGGTTGAACCTGAAGATATAACCAGAAGACAGGCTTGAATCTGAGATGAGTGCCTGCTAAATTGGGTTTCACTGCCATAGCGACTTCAGGTTTGTAGTTTTCCTTGTCCTGGGAAAGAGCATACCATATTTGGTTGCCTTTTCTGAATTGGTGCTTATGGGAATCTGCTTCTAAGTACCTGGAAAGTATCTGGCTTCAATGCTAAGACTGGGTAGGGTTGTTTACAATTCCTAGTTATTGTTGACAGTTATGCTGTGTTAATCATCATTCAGTAAAAATGTGACCTTTCCAGCACAAAATGGTGAGCCATGGGAACCTGCATCCAGAGACAACCTTTAAAAGAAATGTTAACAAAGGAGCAGGCAGTAATTCAGAGCATTTCTGTCATTTTTTTAAAGCATTTGGGATTGGTCTTTAGAAATCAAGTTTACTAATCTAATTGTGATAATTCATGTTTCCTTCTGTGTCTTCGATCTACCTTAATTTCAGAAAATAATGGAAGTTAGATTGTTGTTTTGGAGAAAAGGTAGAAAAAGGAAGCTATTGATGGTATTTTAAGATTTGGAGGTTAGAAGGGGAAAGCAGGAACAAGCCTTAATATCAACTAACCTATTCTGAAACAAAGAGAAAACATCACGAGGAGGCGTATTGATTAGAAAAAGTAGGGATTGCTTGTTCCATCAATCTTCTATCTGTGAACCTGGGCTTCATGAAACTTACCTCTATACTGGGATGAAATCATCACCTGGAAATTAGAAACCAATAGATATTATTTTTAATTTAACAGTCATACAAGTACCATTTTACCATTTGTAGTAATACGTCTTATGCTTGACAACGTTGACACTACATTTCCCTAATTTTCTCTGAATGCTTCATTGTGAATGAGAGAGGAATGCTCATTATAGTGGCAGTAACTTAAGAGAGGCAACCCACTCCATGCAGCAAGGAACCCTTTATGTAGAATTAATAAAGATGACAAAAAAAGTATTCATAGCATTGTTAGCTTCCTTGCTCTACTGAGGAATATAAGACGGTAGCTCATAGTACTGGCCCTTCCTTGGCCTAGAGTATTTTGAAATTTATCTGAAAGGAAATCCACAGGGGATCATTAGGAGAGAGACATTAGGGCACTTTAAAGCATCTATGGGAATTTTTACTTGGTGAAATTACTTACATATATCTACCTGGAAATTCCTCGGGGAATTTTATAAACTTTTTTCGTCTTTTTCCCTTCAACTGAAATCAAGATCAATTCACAAAGCCTTCTAGTACTTGACACAACAAACAAATGTGTTGACATGATTAGCAGTGTTTAGAACACCAGTTCTTGAAGCAAGAGAGACTACAGGCTGTAGCATTAGTCTGTCGAGCCATCAAGTCAGACCCTTTTTCTTACCTTTCTGAGACAGAGAGACTCTTAAATTGAATAATTGTCATTTTCCAGCTTTCAGTGAGGCCAGAAATCACTAAAGATCTCATTTAAACTTTCTGTTCTAGTTCTCAAGCAAATTTACGATAGAGGTCAGTCCTTTAGCAAGATTTCTGGAGGGAATTCTTCATCAAAACTGATGGGGTTTTTTTCCCATTGTAGTTTAAACTATCTCCCATCAATTTTTCTTCTCATTTCACTCATCTTATTATGACCTTCATAGGATAAAAGAACAGTACAACCATTCCTTTTCTCTGAGTATTGTGCTTCTCAGTATATTATGTAGTTAATATTGATTATAAATCACAGTGAGCTCAATGAATGCCTTCCTACTCCTGTACCTCTCCATGACAGGCATTCTTGTGCTTTTAACTACACTTGGAAATCCTACTATTTTTATGTTTCCTATACAGAAAGATTGTGAGTTCATTGCAGTTTTACAGATAGAACAAACCCATAAATATCCCAGACAATATATGAGATTAGGAAAAGTTATTTTCTTCTAACTAAAATGAGATCAATAAATGCACATTAGCCTAATTACCCTAACAATTGAGTTTAGCAAGTTAATAGGATCTGACAACTGTAATGAAAAGCAAAGATACTGATACATGAGGAAGAGCAAAATAGTATATTGGAAGACGATTATGTGTTTTAAATAACTTTTCTGTACAAGTTTAGAGCTTATGGATGGGAACATCTGGAGGGTCTGGAGGCTGACAGTCAGTTTGAAAGAAGCATGGCTGTGGCAAAGGCAGGCATATTGTCATCCCTTTCCTGTTGCCAAGATCTTAAATAAAGTATATTTCAGCATGAAGGAATGGAGGATATTTGACATATGTTGGTTGGGTTGTTTTTTTGTGCAATATTGTCAGAGACTACCAGACCAGTTGTGTCGTTCCACCCAGAACCAAACAGTGCCTATGGAGCACTAACGACTCTTTAAATAAAAATCTAAACTCTTCCTTGTTGCTGAGTAGTGCACTGTATGTGGGTTCGTGAAGGGTAGGTGCATTTTCCTGAAACATCCGTGGCACAGGAACCATCCCGGTGGGTGCAGTACAGCTCTCCAGCCAGCTCACTCCTTTCACCCGCCCAGTGCCAGGCGCGGATTCGCACACACGCACTCGAGCCAGACTGCTCAGCCTTACCAGTGGCAGAGGCAGGAGGGCTCTCCTGTGGGATGTGTCTTCTATGGACGAGGTTTATCGCTCCCTGCCACACAGGGAACCAGAGACGAAAGGGAGCGGAGCCCCCCGGGCCCAGGGGTTTTGTGCTGGAGTGGGAGAGCATCGGAACCAAAGATCTGAGGGCACGGGGGCGGTACAAAGGCTGGACTTGGGAATGGGTCAGTGGGGAAGGTCTGGGGGCGTGGAGGGGTACAAGTCAATCAAACAGACTAAGTCTGCATAGCACCCCAAAGCACAAGGGAAGAGGCTTTTCCTTTCTCACTGTGAGGTCAAGGGGTGTTCTTAAACCTCGGAACTGGTCCACCAGCAGGCCCCTGCTATTTCGGGGCTTATTGTCTACTCAGCCGTCATAGCTGCTGGCTCATCAGCTACAGCCGCTGGGCTGAGACAAAGCTGAATCATAGTTTCTGAACACAAAAGTTTGATTTAACAAGATAATTTTCTGGTGATATACCTATTCTTTTTTTCATTCATTTTCTGCACTGAAATGAGATCAAGCTCCTTCCTCCACCATTTTTTTTCTGTCTTTCCTGTGATGATGTACAGCACAAAATTTTCCCCAATCTCATTCCATATTTTAACTAAAGAAGTACTACATCTGCATATAAAGACAAAATTATAATATATGTGGCACAATCAAAGCAGTGTGTTTTTGTTTTTTAAGTAAAACAAATTCTGAATGGGTTCCTGAGTGCCAACAGTTGATATTTTCTTAAAAAAAAAGAAAAGAAAGATATGAAAGCGTCTCAGCTCGCATTTCTGCAATATGAAAAAACCTGCATAGCAGCTTAAGCTGTTAAAACTCTCCTTCCAAAACTTCTTCTGCCTGGCAGGAGGCACTGTTTCTTCTAACAACGCCACAAGATGTTTTCATCACCCTACCCCAACTTCCCCCTCACTCAGACATGGTGCTGGATGGACTGGGCCCACGAGACTGGTTTTCATTATGAGACCCAGAGAAACCACGGGTGGGGGTAATATAAGAGGTATGTGTGACAATCAGAGAGGAACAAAGTTACAAAACAAGTGTAATCAAGAGCAGCCTTAGGAATTAGGCTGCACATAGTAGTTTTCATCTGAAGACCTCAAGGCGCTTTGCCTAGACTAAGTAACTAATTGTCACAGCAGCCATGAGAGTTTATAGGATTTTACAAATAAGTTTTACAGAGGAAGATCTGAGCTGGCTGTTGGTGTTCTTAGGGCACCTCAGGCAGTAGCAAGTTTACACCAGCTCAGAACTGGAAGACTCCATCTAGGAAGAATTTGCATTGACCCTGTTAGACATGGGAAAGATCCAGCAAAACCACAGAAGCAGACAACAAGTTTGGGTTAGGTAGGAAGATGCTGTTAGAGAGGATTACAGGACTATATATCTTGCACTGTTGAAAAAAGGATGATAAGGCTTTTGGCAGGGCAATGTGGCTTTGTTGTCAACCAAAATTGTGTTGAGAAAAGTGAGAGAGAACAGCAAGGGGCCCAAGTTGACTGTGAGAAAGAAGTGAAAATCCATCCTTGGAGAGTTGCTTCTGTTTGGAGTCTACATCACACAGCGCTACCTTTTCCCACCTAAAGCAACATTTATTTCCTTGTGGGCTTTGCCTTAACTTGCATCAGCATCCCCACAGCACCCTAACAGGATATACCTTATATTTGTCTCTCTCCAAAAGTTCATTAAATCAAAAATTTAGAGTTATTAAAAACAATTAAAAACAAAAGAGTGACACATTTTCCTCTGAGGAGTGCTTACTTCTCCATTTGCCTTATTCGTGTAATGGAAACACATATAAAAATGAATGTATTATCTTTATTTGCATATTGTGTGGGCCACACAAGCACAGTACATGCAACAATACAAGGAAACTGAGTCAATGAATCTACTTTAGTGGGAGCAGCGTAGTGTTTTTAGTGTCATTTGGATTTTATTATTGTTTTATTTACTGTGTATGTGTTGCTTATCTGAAAATTATCACACCACTCATCTTCAAACTGCTAAACACTACCTAAAAGAAAACTTTTTTAATTCTTATAATAACAAAGGTCTTTTTCTTTCTATCTTTCTATATTCTTACTAGAATAAATTACAATCTTTAATTCTACTGTGTTCCAAGCCCTTCATATTATGTACTATTTTCTACCTCATTGAAAATATCTTCTTGTTAAGAATACTTTGGGAAATTATTAGGTTTCAATCTTAAATTTATGGAAGACAAAATTTGTGAGAACAATTTCTCAAAACTGACTAGCTTAGACATGCCATATTAGTGTTTATTACATGGCAATAAAGTGGAACTGAATATTGTTGATAACAGCCTATAGCCTTTCTGATGACATCTAATCTGGAGTCAACTTCATAATGTATTTTAGATAAAATAATAGACAAAAGAAATGAAAATAATATAGGTGATAGTTTATATTTTTTCACCCTTTTGTTATAATTTATTACGAATTCTGGATATAAGAAAGAATTGCATACCAATTTTGTTTGAAATCCATGTAATTTGTTATGAAGATATATACAGTACACTCTCATAATATCTTATATATATATTTAACCTTCAGCAATTATTCTGGAAGTTTAAGAAAGTATCTACTCATTGAATTGACCAAAACTGATTTCTCTGATTATTCATTGTTCAGTTGTAGTAGATGAAACAATATTTACTTTCTCTACAAGGAAGACTGAGAATTTTTCCTTTGTTAACAATCAGAAGGTAAAGACAAAGTTCATATTGTTTGTCTTTGCTCAGCAATGGTTGCCTTTTTCCAATTAATTTCTATGTAGTGCCACAGAATGCGTTGTTATTTTTTTCCTAATTAAAGTTCAGCAAAAGCAAGTTCAGACTATGTCCACCAAATACAGATGTTGACAATGTGTCAGTTTGTAAAACACGTTCTTAGGAGCAAGGGAGGTGAAATATTCAATTAGTGGACTGGCTCCTTAGCTGTTACAAGGAAGAATAAATTTTTATTATTTCATATTCTTTCAAAGTCTGACACAGTCCTCTGAGTATAAAAGGAGGAATACTTAAAATTCATTTTGGTATTCATGATAAGCTCAATTTTGAAAGGCCAGATCTTCAGCATTTATTATGGTTCAGTGAGTCAGCAATATTGACGACAAAGAATGTGTTGGCAGGTCTGATGGTATCAGAGTGGAGCCAGCAGGGCAGAATTGCCTCCTGAAAAATTCACAGGTGGAACACGTGGCTCAGTCATTTTGGTGAGTGAGAACTGGGTTTCTATATTGGGCATAACTGGCATGGTTTGAGTAGGTAAGAGGGATGGTTTTGGTGCCAGTCACAGCTGGCTCCAGGTGACTCAACCGTGGATGGAAGCAACCTGTCAGACACTGAAACTTTAACTTGTGTGAGGATCATGAGGCAGCTCTGCTTTTACACATTTGGGTGAAGGCAGAAGCTGTTGCACACAGGAGATCCAGGAAGAGACACGAAAGTTAAAATGAGAGGAGGTAGGTGAGGGTGCGTGTGAGGACACAGAAAGGAGATATGGGTGGGAACTCAAGAGGACACACAAAAAGGAGTTGTTTTAAGAGCAATGGGAAGAGAAGCATTTAGAGAAACAAACTGGAAGAGTTACTCTTGGGACCAATCCTGGAGATGAACTCTTAGAATGAGGTGATTTGTGACAGAGGCAGGGCTTTCTAAGGGGGTGTGGAGGACCCATGCTGGGTCAGGACTTCATAGGCTGAGGGGACTGCAGCCTATGAAGAAGCCCAAGATGAGAGTTCTTTGCCCACAACAATCTCCAGGCAGATGAAGGACTATAAGGGAAATATGGAAATATTCTCCCTGTAGTAAAATATGAACAGGCCTAATTTATCCCGAACCATAATGATTTGGGAGTATTTTAAATAGTCTTTAAAAACCTGTTTTTTTGAAGGATGAGATTAAGGTGTGCTGTGTGATATGTTCTAGTCTTCCATGATTAGAAATAAGCAATAATAAATAATAATTCTAGTAAGATTATAAATAGTGTTCCCTGTAGCAACATAAAGCATCTCTTTTCTTTTTCTGCAAAGATAGCTAATAGTGACAGTAAATATTACCTGTTCTGTGATAAAGCATATT
Organism: Lanius collurio; assembly: GCA_020086605.1. Classification (NCBI taxonomy): domain Eukaryota; kingdom Metazoa; phylum Chordata; class Aves; order Passeriformes; family Laniidae; genus Lanius; species Lanius collurio. Next base: position 4,085,472 of record JACBWW010000003.1, read on the forward strand.
CTCTGATCGGAAAACTCAAGTGTTTGGAATTTTCTAAAAGAAAAAAACATTATTTGGCTGATGGATTGTTTTAAGAATATTGAGTAGTTGACACCATTGAAAGAAATCCTTGGGAGTATACTTCAGGCAAAGACTTTGGTTGTGGTGAAGTTTTGTTGATTGCTGAATTTTTTTCCTTTGTTTTGAAATGGCAAATGCTTCAATGCTCTTCAGTGTGCCAATATATTATTGTACTACTAATAAAAAATGGAGTCCTTTGGGGTTGGGTATATTTTCAAATATACAATAGCATAGCTGTGCTTCTCTAAAAAGAGGCAATTGAAAAAAAAATGAAAAAAAAAGTTGAAAATTGTACAAGAAGTGGAAGAAGCTATAAATTTGTTTAATAAACCAAATTTTCAGTTAACAAATAAGCTTTTTAATGTTATTAATTTTGTAAATTTTATCTAGCTTGAGCAAAACAAGAAAAAATGTTCTCAATGTTTTTTTTTTAATGATCAGATTTTTGATAGCTGAAACAAGATGTAGAATTATATTTACTGTTGACACATTTTATCATTTTTTCTTCCTTTAGAAACTTGATTATCTAATATTTCCATGTCAAATTAAAACAAAGGGAAATAACTACTGGGCAGTTGTTCTACTCTTATACAGAAGCTATGATTAAAAATAATTTTAGATATTCATTTTTCTGAAGGGCTACTGCATATTTTCAGCATTATAGGGATCTAATCTCAATCTCTGTCAACATTTATATCCTAAGAACCATTCCTTTGAATGAAATTTAACTTCTTTCCTAGATAGCTGCCAGTAGCATCTCTTAACAGCTTTTTATCATCATTATGTGTGTATAACTGATCTGAAATTTATAAAATAAGGATTAGCATATCTAAAAATGCACAGAGATATATTTAGCTGAACAGGGTTGACCTTAGTTTTGTATGGTGTAAAGAAGGATACAGAATACCTGTCACTTATCAAGTAGTGTTCAGATTTGTGTTGTTTTGGACCCTTCACTACAGGAAGGACATTGACATGCTGGACTGTGTTCAGAGAAGGGCAAGGAAGCTGGGAAGCTGCTGAAGCACACTGGTAAGCCTGAGAAGGCTGAGAGGGACCTTATCACTCTCTGTAACTACCAGAAGGGAGACTGTAGTGAGGTGGGAGTCAGTGTCTTATCCCAGGTAACAAGCAGTAGACGAGGGAAAATGGCCTCAACTAACCTCAGAAAAGGTTTAGAATGGCTGTTAGGAAAGACTTCTTCACCAGAGGAGTGTCAGCAACTGGAAGAGGCTGCCCAGGAAAGTGGTTGATCCAACATTCCTGGAGGTGTTTAAAAGATGTGCACATAGGGCAGTGAGGGACATGATCTGGTCTTGAGCCTGGTGTTGCTGGGTTAATGGCTGGACTCGAAGATCTTAATGGTCATTTCAACCTATACGATTCTATGTGTGAGTGTAAATCTATTAATGTATTGTGTAGCATAAACAAGAGAAACAATAAGAATGAAGCACATAATTTTAATTAAAATTTCTTGTACTTGATATCAAAGAAATAAAATACTGTAAAATAAAGAGTAATGATTTTTTTAAGAGACAAAGCTACTTATTAATTTATTAAATCCATCAGTAACCATTCAAATTCAAATTTTTTCATGCACTGAGTTTCTCTTCCTTTCTGACTTGCTTTTCTTTGATTTACTCTCCTCCCTAGTATGTGACAGATTTGTGACATCAAATATAAAGCAACTTTAAAACTACAATACACAGTTTTCTGTGCTTTCTGGAGAGTTAGTGCTGGACAGAACACAGACTTTATTCCTATGGTTGATGAAAAAAATCTGAGAAAATGAGAGTTTCACTGTAAAACTTCATGGGAACAGATTGATGACAAGTCCTTACTTCTTTTAATTCCTCTCATGAATAATTAAAAAATGCTAGGATTTGATCTTCAGAAGTAGCAAATATGTGCAACTTCATTGGTCTTCCAGTAATAATGAAATATTGTGCAAAACAACTTTGAAAATAAAGAGATCTGATACGTGTTTGGGCTTTCTTCGGGAAACTGCTGATTAATTATGATACAGATTGTTTATTAATTTTGCTTCTCTAGAGGAGTCAAATCTTGGGAAATGTAATTGTGATGCACAGCCTCTGTTTGGAACCTATGAAAGTTTTAATCTTTCTCTCACAGAGTCCCTCAGACAAAATTATTCTTATTTGCTGTTGCCATTTATACACAGTATTTGCAAACAAAGTCAAAACACAGCACTTCATAGTTTCAAAATACTGTACTACAAGTCTGGCAACAACAGCATATATAGTAAAACTCTTCAGAGTACTAATTAAGTTTTTCTGAAAATATTATTAGAGGGATTTACTACTAAAAGATGTCTGTAGATCTCCTTGAAGTCTATAGTTTACAAGGGCAATGGAATTTTGACCATAATCTGTGGGCTGTAGATAGTGACATTAAAACACTGCTTACTTCTCTCAAAGGGACAGTGTCAAAGTAGAATCTCCATATAATATTTTCAAAAATCTTTGAGATCCTCACATAAAAAGAACATAGCTGTTCAAAGTAATTTTTTTCCAGTAGGGAATATTTCTGACTTTATTTTCAGTGTCCACACCTATTAGGTTCTTGTATGTTTCCAGAACTCAGTTAGATCCTAGTATGTATTTCCTGAGAAAATCTTTTAAATTAGTAGAAAAAATAAAATAAACTTGGTTACCTGTATATAAACCAGGCCTTTCTATCCTTCGTGGTGATATTGTACTGTAGCTGTGGTGTCATAAGCACTAATGGGAAAAAAAAATGGAGTGCAGGTTGTCAAGAAATCTTTAGAAACCAATTAACTGAAGTTTGTCAAACTAAAGAGGCCCAAACCTACAGGGAGAGTTAATAGCTTTATTTCAAAGACAAAGTTACAGCTCACTGTAGGGCCTCTGCAGTCCATCTAGTTCTTGTTGAAATAACCTACTTATAAAATGCCAAGATTTGTTTTGTTTCTCTTTTTAGTTTTGTTTCACTAATATTTTATTTTAGTTAAAATTTTGCTTGGCTAACATGACAATATATGTGTGTGTGTGTGTGTGTTTTATTTCTCCAGCACTGTAGATATAAACTTTCTCCCAGTTAATATCACAAAATGTAACAAGGAGTTAAGTTGGAGTCGCAAAGTCTGCAGTTCGTAACTTGACATCCTGTCTTTGCAGAGTCCACTCTGCAGCTGACACAAAGCTCTATTTAATGTGCTGCCAATCACTTCTAGTCAAGTACAGTACCGTAAATCCTCGAGTACTCTTTCAAAATGATTTTGTTTATATCTTTTTCCATTTAATCTGTTTTTCTCTCACCATACAGTGACGTGTAAATCCAAGCAAAATTGCCAGTATTGGCTCCAGGAAAAAGCGTTATCCTTTAAATTCCTTTCATCTTCTCTGATAGACTTCTAGGAAGCAACCAGCTTGCTAAGGTATAAGAGAGGCCATGAAGTCTCTATGTAAGCTTCAAATAATCAGAAATGTACTGTTAAATATATATTACTACTGCAGATTTGAAGGTCTGACGTTCACAGGTAGTTATAGAAGAGTTTAGCTACAGCTAAGGGCATCAGTAACTCAGTTGTACTTAATTATTCATTCATCACCTTAGGTGAACTTTTCGTAGACCTCCTCAATTGTCCTTTACTTGGTCAGCTTTGCACCCACATGGGCTGTTCATTTGACTCAATCTTGATCCATAGCAGCTTTCCTGGTTTTTCTTCCACCATTTGTGACCCACTCATATCATCTTTGATATTATCCATTTCTCAACTTCTTTTTAACTGTTCTGTGCCTTCTTACAATCTCTCAGTTTCCTTCCCTCTGCTTTCTCTTCCTGTTTTTTTATTTTTTTTTCCCAGTTATATCAAGACTTCTCACTTTATGCTGCTTCTTCTTTCTGCAGGTCTGTCCCAACATCACCAGCTGCAGTGGCTACATGTGAGGCTCTTGCTCTCAGCAAGAAGCAAATGTCTGCACTTATCACAACTACACTGACTTCGTTCACTTTGTACTCTGTCTCCTGCTCCTCAGATCTATATTCATCCTAGCTAAACAAATCTTATCCAGGTTAACACAGACAAACTGAGCTGCCATGATGCCATTCTTCCACCCTTTTATTCTTCCTGCTTCTCTTTTTTTTTCTCTCACAGTATCCTGTCTTATCTCCTTTCTCTCTCCCACTGGTTCCAATACATCCACTCTAATCTTGTCCCTCTTTCCTGATGGCCTTTTACAGTACAGAACAACACAGAGAATTACTGTTCGGCAAAACATGTACTATTCAGCAAAATGGTTCCATTTCTCCTATCATAGGAAAAAGTCTGCTTGACCCTGCTTTATTCTACAAACTTTAACCTTCTTTTTATGAGTGTGGTCACTGAGATTAATGTTTTCAATTGCTGTTCAGTACTAATTTCTAATCATATTCTATGTTTTTTCAAACCCACTCTGTATGTTCAAAGCAACTGAAATTACTATCATCTAATTCCCTAAATACCTTCTGAACCTCAAATTCTGCAAAGTATGTATTCAATGATTTATTGTCTTCTTCTTGCAAACAGGACTTCTCTTGATTTCATGTTTACTCTGGTTTTCATTTTTCCTTTTTGACTGGTCTTCCACTCTGGCTGAATAATCTCTATCACCTCCTACACATTCTGAGGGTGTTACAGAAGTCTGTTTCAGTTTCCTTTTTGCATAGCGTTAATGGTAGCTGGGACAAGGGCTGACCCCCTCTGTGATAAGTGTTGCACTTAGTGTCTCTTCAACCCAGAAATCTGACTTTCTGTGGGTTACAGTCCAATAAGGAAGGGGAATGATGGAGAAGCATCAGACGTGGGAGATAATCTGAATGCTAGCTTGACTTCTTATACCACTGTTCTAATTTACAGACTCTTAATCAAGAGCAGCTATGCACCATGTTTTGAAAGTGACTGACTTGTTTCCTTTTGACCAAATAAAATACTGGTCTACTTCTAGGGAATCCTCATCAATTACTACCTCTCTGGGGATGTAATTATAAAATTTTGTTTCCTTATACAATTATTCTTAAACTTTTTCACTAAACTTTTTTTTCTTCCTCTGCAATGGGAAAGAGCTGCACCTACACTGTGAGAGAAGTGCACTTACATGGTCAGACATGCCCTCTGCAGTCAGTGCTGGTTTGCATAGGGACAAAATCCTGAGAAGCCTTCTGGTAATCCTCACAAACACTGAGAAGAAGACCTGTTCTCCATATGTGCCTCTTCATCTATACATCCAAGAATTCTCAAAAAAAAATTTAGTCAGAAATGGTGGAATAAAAGAATCAAGACATACAAAAGTTAATGTGTAGGACCAGGAGTGTAAAGCTCACAGTGGAGTTTTTCCATCCTTTATAATGGGCACAGGCAGTGCTGCCATGATAGCCATGATTTCCATCTCTATTATGATCTTCAATTTGATCATGTCTCTAGACAGATATTGTTGTGAAAAAATATGTCTAACTGATTCTCTATGATACACTATTTCCTGAGCATTCATAATTCTCCAGTCGTTTATGTCAGCTGAATATTGCACACATCTACTGCTGCAGTAGCCTTTTTTATGGTTCTCAGAAATGTCATGACATCCACCAAGACTGAACCTGTGAAGATTTCCACTACTTCCACCATATAAAAAAATATTAATTTTGTAGTTATATTCAACATTGGATAATTCTTTTAATTTTCAAAGTATAGGCTATCACTACTGCTTTTATAATTTCCTGTGAATTTACAATAATTTAACAATTGTCTTCATGTGCACAAGTCTTCACTAGACAATTTAAAAATTTAAAAATAATAATGTTCATGCTCTTTACTATGCTAGTCTTCATAATCCTCTTCAAGCAATTCAATATCCCTACATTCTCAACAGCAATAAGTATATTTAGGTTTCTCATAAAGCTATGTTTTGCACAATGCCTATGGAGAACTTAGCAATGTTGTCTCATTACTTTCTTATGAAATATTCTCTGTGTGTTTCTACACATTCTCTCATACTGTAGTGGGTCCATAAATTCCCTGAGACATCACCTGTCCTCTTGGTTTGTGTTTTAAAACATCTGACCATAGGACTTGGGGCAATGGATAGCACAACAGACATAGTCATAATGATGCTAACAGCTAAAGCACTAATAATGTCACCTCTGGCCTGGTGGTTTCAGAATTGCTTCTAGATCATGCTGCTAATTTTGCTGCTGAAACGTAGAGTTTATGAAGACACATTGTCAGTGACTGAAATATTATAGTTTATGACTTAAACATTTTCTTGAAGGACTTTTAAAACTGTATTACAAAGACTACAAAGAGAAGACTACTGCACCCTGAATGGGGCCCTGACTGAGGCCTCACACCGCTCACTTGATGAAGATAAGAACTCAGGCTGGGGACCTTCACAAAGCACAAACTTCACACCTCCAAGGTGAAGGCCACAGCCCCAGGGCTGTCACCTCCCAGGCTCACACAGACCCTCGCACCAAAGGCTGGAGAGAGGAGAGGCTTTGGGCATCTTGGAAAAGCCTCTGGTCAGGGTGCAGTGACCGCCCATCCTGCCCTGTGCAGAGGGGCCCAGCTGAGGGGTCTTCACCGAGAGGGGGGAAGCTGATCCACAGCAGAAGGGGGTACAGGGACCACCACAGGGGCCTCCAGACCCTGCACCAAAGCACCAGAGAGGATGAAACAGACCCTCAGGGTTGTAAGGGACAGTGTTAAGATGGCCCCTGGAAGAGGAGGCACGTGGGCATTCCCACCTGGCCCACAGCATATGTTAATCCATGGGATTCTGTACTCTGACGTGGTGTGTGGTGCTGTATGTCCTATGGTGCTGTGTGGTGGCGTGACCACTACGGCAGTGGGGGACCCTCACCACCAGCAGACCAGATGGAGGGGATCAACGAGATGTCATTGGGACCCTCGGATGGGTTATCTGCTTCCACCTAACCCCTGTCACCTCTCCCTGTGGCCCCCAACCCCCCACGCACACTTCTTTTCCTATTTCTTCCTTTTTTTCCCTTTCCTTCTCTTTGCCTCTCTCACTATTAAATAAAAGACATCAATTTTCTGGCATCAACATCGAACCTCGTTTGGTTTTAATCTCATTTCTGGGAATATTTTGTACCTTCTATGTTCCTTTCCATTTATGCACAGAGACATGGCTTTCTTTGCTTTTCTGGGTTTAAACCAGTTCATAACACACATATAAACAGAAATAGCACTTTTGCAGCTTGAATCTGTACCTTGAGTGTTTCTGTAGTAAGTCAGAATCTGATGAGGGTATTTTTGTCCATGAGGCAAAGAGCGATGAGATTCCTCGGCAAGTGCTAGCATTGGTGCTGAAGTGATAGATTCTTGATTGGCAGTGAAAATGTCAGCAAATCTTCTATTTCCAGGTGGTTTCATGACATACAGCTAAATTAAGCTTATCTATAGGCATTAGCCAAATTTAAAAAAAACAACAGCAAGAAAATGAATGATGCATTGGATTTGATTGGTATAAAACTTACTTAGGGATCATCATGCTACGCAGCATCCCTTGAACGACATGATTGTACCTGATTGTGCTACTTCTAATGGGTTGGATGGGGGTGCTTAGGGGAGTGGAGCAATAATAAATTCTTTTCGGATCAGGTGAATAGAGATGATTTGATTTTGAAATCACTGAAAATTCATTCATAATTTAGTTGAAGATATTACTCTTAAAATACTACCAATTTCAGTGGGAAATCTGTCTATTTAGACCCACCAAAAATTTTACTAACATTGAAAACTACAAAAATTATATACTATACCATACTACACTATGTTATACTACACTATACTGTACTATGCTATATTATGCTATACTATACTACACTATACTACATTACATTACACTACACTACACTACTCTATACTATACTGTACTGTGCTATGCTATGCTATGCTATACTATACTATACTATACTATAATTATACAAATAATAAATAAAAAATTCTTAGACTTTCAGCAGCTGTTATAAAAATGCTTTAAATTAGCACAATAAAAATAAATAAATAAATAAACATAAAATTAAAAATTATCTTGGATAGACAAAAGTTAATGTGTTATGCAAAAAATTTATAATATAGGAAAATTTGTAGTGAATATTGTTACACAACTTGGCTAAGTAGATTATCCAGTATGACGTCCAAATAAATATATTGGCAATAGCTGATATTTGATGCTGCAAATATCTGAGTATTAGAGCATTAGTGGTCATAACTCCATGACATGTGGATGTTCTATAGTTCAGCACACTGACAGGACTATTCTAAGTCAATTATGTGTGCCTGAACTACAAGTCATCAACACAAATATGACAGGCACAGAGATTCAGACTTTTCTTGATATATCATGTATATATATATACACACACACATATTTTCATGGTTTGAGGTAAAATAGTAAGCAAGATAGAGGTAAAATAAGTAAGTAAGAGATGATCTGAACTAAACCACTACACATACACACACACACACACACACATACACACACATATACATATATATGTATACATACATAAAACTATTTACTGTGCACTCTCATTTTTTATTTAGAAAGACACAGAGAGTAGGTTCACCAAGATAAGATGCAATCGATTGATTTAACTTCCTTTTAGTCCAACTTTAGGATGTTTTCAATACACTTTTGAAGTGAAGTGGTCTGTTTTTCATGTGTTTTACCCACAGTTTGGCTCACAATCTTTCATGAAGTACTGGAAAGAACAAAAGCCTTTGCTCAAAAACTTTGTAGGGAAGAGTTTTCTGTCGGATTCATACATTACATGGACATTACCCTTGTATTTTTATGCCTGTTGTTAAATTTGATTGATCCCTTTTCTGTTTTTTCATTATACAGCTTCTATGGATGTACAAAAGTGGTGTTTCATATTTTATAGAGGGTGATAAACAAGAAAATAAAAAGGCTTGTCATTGTAGTGCTCCAATCTTTAGATTGTCATTGAAATTTTGCCACTAATTTCAAAATTAGTAAATGGGACACTGAGGTTTTTTGTTTCTGATACTGATTTTACCAATGTTTCCCCTCTGGTTTTATGTCTATGTCATCAGTTCTTCTTTACTATGAAGTAGCAGTTCCAGAACTCTATGTTCCTATTAATCTGGTTCCCAGAAAAGAGAAAAAAATCAAAATAATTAAAAAACCACTAAATTTCATAAACTGCAAAAAAGTTAATTCCAGAAGGACAAGGTTCCAATTCTCACCTTCTCATTTCCATTGAACTGGATTTTTGTCATTCATTGATTCACATCTACAGCGGAGAGTTACGGAATGTTTCTGCTGGCAAACAATTTTGGTGATAACAACAACAGCAATGATATTGGACAGTCAGAACAATTACATTTATAACGAAGAGACATGCTAGTGATCACTTCACAGCTGAAATAGATGATTTCAGAAGTTACTGATCTTGCCAGATTTAGAGGTCAGCAATCTACAGGATTGAGGTAATTGTTTTCCAAGTGGCAGAGAAGTATCAGCCATACTCTAGTCAGTTATGGTATCTGGCAGCAATAATAATTCTATTAACTCTTCCCTTCCCTTCCCTTCCCTTCCCTTCCCTTCCCTTCCCTTCCCTTCCCTTCCTCTCCCTTTTTCTGCCCCAAATATAATTATAAATGTTCAGTGACAATAATGAACAACACTCATGGATGAGTCAATGGCAAGTTAATTTTTGTGCTTTACAAAGTCAGTAGTTTTGAACCATTAAATTCTTTAAAAGGGACAGTCTCTCTGTTCCAGTGAGATACAAAGTAATTGCTTGTAGCGCAGCCCCACACAGTGAACCACAAGTTGTGACATTTTTCTACTTAGGGAGATTATCTGGTCACTCTTTTGGACTGAGATAGACCGAGAGAGAGGGAGAGATGAATTGCTATACCAAACTCATCATGCTAAAACATGCATTTCCCATGTTAACATCTTATATTATACATTTTATACATAATTTTGGATTTTATCATCAACTCCATATTTAGTTGCTTAGAAAATTACTATTTCAGTAAATATCTCTTTTGTTGTCTTCATTGGTCTTGTCCAAGATTTCTCACGATGATATATGGTTGGGAGGTGTCCTGTTTTGATGAGTTTTGTTGTATTTTAATTTCAAGCCTTTTATATTTTTCAATATTCATTGTTGTGTACAAGATTATTTTCATTTAACAATGTATAATTTTAAGATGATAAAGAGAGTATAGAATATATTAAAAAGCATATACCTTTTTGTTTAGATAACATTTAAAGCTTTTTCAAATAAAGGGAAGCATACTAGTATCAATTATATATTTTATGACATTTATTTACTCTTTCATAAAAGATTAGTGAATCAGTTTTATGTACTTCAGAAATATATGGAAGGAAAAGGGCCTCAAATGGAGCATATTTTTTACAGTTTAAAATAAAAGACTTTGCTCATCCAGCTCTTCATGTGAGCCCAAATTAGCATTCCGTGTTCATCTTGAGCTTGGATAGATTTGAAGCCTTTCATGTCTAAAACTGCATGATCAAGGGCAAAATCTCTTGCTAGCACTGGAATCTGGAGGGGGAAACAAGACACGCACACATGGCTTTATCACTGTGTGTTTTACTGCAGAGACCATGAAAAAAAGATCTCCATTGTGTTTTATTTAATTAAAGCACACTGCCCCCTTTTGAATTTCTTTTTAAGAAAAAATAAATCCTTGCTCCTTAAAGATGTAGAGACCAACGATATATAGTCTCTTGCCACAATGCTAGCTTTAACTGTACTTTAAACAGCTTAAAAATGACAGATCCTATATAAAATAATTCGGTAGCCCCATAATTAATTCAATCGAGGGAAACTTGCCTGGGTAAGAATCCTGTTTGAATATTGTCCCTCATGAAATATCATCTTCTGATTAGCTTGGATTTTCACTATCAGGCAACGTGTATGGGAATTACAGTGCAACACAAATGCATCTTTCTTTCAGTTTCATCTATGGTTTCACATTTTTGGAATTATTTACCAAAATTTTGTATGAAGCAGAATCATTTACTGTATGTATTAAATACATCCATTCCAGTTGGCTGCCTGTCAAAAATTGCAAATAGACTTGGCCTGGTGTTAAAAACATTTGATCACGAGCACTTTTTAAGGGAAAGTTGAACTTGTAAATCATGGTAAATTCAGGTGAAAGAGGAGAGGTAAAATTAAAAAAGATAGTAGCATGAAAGGCAAATGTAGTGGAGAAGTGGAGAGAGGGGAAAAAACACTGAGAGAACAAAGATTACATGAAGGAAGAGACTGCAAACTTACAATTTATAATATATTCATTGCGGAAAAAAAACCCTCTAACCTCTATGTGTGAGTAGTTCTGTACACATGCACATCTGAAGGAAATCAGGTTATCTATCTTAACATGTACCTGTAAAAGAATTGTCTTTATGTAAAAACAAAACTAACAAAAAAATTGATAAAAATCAATCTGAAATATTTCTATGCGAAGAATAAAATTCCACAGCAAATTTATTATCAAAGTTATATCCAAAGGAAAAGAAGTGCAGCAACTCACTGTATTTTTTTCAGAATATAAACCTTTGCCCACACTTTATTACAGAGAAATTGTTTTAAGCAATTATATAAAAATTTTAAAAGTCTTAATAATTTCTGGTTTTTTTGGTTTTTTTGTTTTTTTTTTTTTTTTAATTTCAAGTATTGAATAAAATCTATGCCAAAATTTCAAGGAGGTTTGGAGCAAATATTGAAAATAACCTCTGACTTGAAAATGTTACTTGGAACTTAATCTTTTATTTTGAGATTTTCACATTATTCTCTCATACTATTTGTCAAGTGACCACAGTTGAGTTATATAGTTATGTCTGCAGAAATCTAATTTAGCATGACTGTTTGACAGAAGTGTAAACACACATTTTATTGCTTTCTGCAGTAAATAAAACAGAAACTGATCATAACATTCTTAATTGTCCAAAACCGAAACAGATTTCTATCTTCAATAAGATTAACTCTGAATACACAATACCACTGATTTAATAAGACAATTCATTTCAAAATGATATGCATTTTAAATAATAAATGTACATTAACATATATAGAATATAGAAATTTTCAGATTTTTTTTTCATATTAATTATTATCTAGGAATAGGACCCACAAAGCCACTGAGGAAGTTTTGCAAGGATGTGAATGTTTCCAGAAAAATCAGAAGATCCCATACAACACTCCATTAGTGTCAGCACTCACAGTCACTATGACTTTTCCTTTACCACACACTTTGACTGTAGAAATGCCTCTCTAAGTCATGCTCTAAAGGAGCCATAGGAATTTTGTTCAGTGTGCTTCATTAATCTGCTGAACTTCACAACACCTATGAGCTTCAAAGGGGACATTTTTTATGATAGTTATTTCATAGTTCTCATCTGGGCATTTTACCTTCTGACCTCCATATTTCAGGAAGATCTATGGAGAGGGCTTCTGTGTTCCTGCATGGTGTTCCAATGGCTCCAGTGAAGATTGAAACAAGCTAAGTGTCACCATGGGTCCAACAGCAGGTGTACTGTAAAAAGGAATATATACCAAACCAGGATAATCGGTAGACTCATGCTCTAGAACATTCTGATTGAAAAATTTCCTACCTCCCTTCAGGCATCCCAGATGTACAACTATCTCATATTTTGATAAGGAAAATACTTTTAAAAATCAAATCAAACTGAATTGGATAGTCTGACAGTGGTTTTCTGAGAGACTGTGATACTGAGAGACTTTGCCAAGCATACGCAACATTAGTGGCAAAGTGGTTTTTGTGGGGATCTCTAAGTGAAGACTAATGAGGAGGCAAAGCATGGCTAAATACTGGTCATTCTTTATCACTGAATGGCAGTAAAACTTGAAATGTTTTTACTGTTTAATTCTGTAAAGCACTGGCTAGAAAAAGGAGAGCGTAGAGACTGGAAATGGAAATACTTGATAAGCCATGAGCTTAGATGCAAACCTCATCACAAGACTAATATCCTTCATAAATCTCCCTTTCCCTGAACAGAAAAAAATTAAATGGCAGATATCCAGGAGTACTCTAACCCAGGATAGGATTCACCTTCACATGTCTGTTCACTGCTTTCTATTCAGCACTTAGGGGTGTGTGGCTCTGCACATATCATTGACAAAGTGAAATACCAATGAGCAGAATTTAGGTCTGTTAATTTATTATGCTTGTTTCAGAGCAGTCCTTGGTAGCTACTGTAAGAATAAGAAGGAGAGTAGACTACTTTGCTGATTACTGCTATGCTTCTACCTGGTTAAACAGGCCACATTTCTTATTTCACAGTTTGAGAATCTTTTAGTTTATCTGCCAAGATGCTAGTGGTAAACCGTCTTTGAATGAAAGCTGTGTTAGATCAAGACTGACACTTCTGTATTTTTGTCTTTGGAGTCTTGCCCTCATTTCTCACATTTGATACATATACATGATTTTTTTTGTCTCACAGCGTCCATGTCCATCTGTTGCAGTGGCATCATGCCCAGCATTTAGAAGTTGGTCAGATTGCTCACTATGATATGGCTTGTGATAATTCTAGGGGAACAGTCTTTTAAACACTGGAATTCCCTCCTCTGAAAGACAAACTGAAGGATTGGTATTGCATGACTCATTACAACAGGTTGCACCCTTCAGCTTTACTCTGCCATAGACCAGCTGAAGAGAAGAGAAAAGGAGATAGAGGCTTCTTGGGCGCTGTGACAGTGAAGGGAGTGTATCCTATACTTGGAAAAGAGATACTTTAATTCACATGAAGGCTTTATTTTTTTTTATAATAAGAGAAGAATTACTACAGGCTTCGTTTGTGATCCACATGCATATGAATTGCAACTATCACTTACATCCCAGCATCACCCTTCACCATAAAGGTAACTTTCAATATAAAGCCACTGCTGGCTTTAGAGATTGTGATATTTAGACGTCCAATTTTTCGGCAACAATAAACAGTATTTAAGCAAGTAATGACTGTTTTTTGTGTGTATGTGATAACTGAGGTGAGTCCCCAGCTGCAAGAAATGAACACAATCATATGAAATTAGCAGAACTGTAATTTATTTTACTATTTAGGATTATATCCCTTTGTATAAGGTTTTTAAAAATGTTGGGACCATAGGACTTGTCTCATCAGCAAAACTGAGTACCAACTTGAACTCTAACGCAATTGCAGAGATATTTAAAAAGGAATATTTTTGTTATTGCACCAAACATTCAACTGAAAAGAACACTACGAACAAAAGCCCTTGTTATTTTTATTTTATGTATTTTCCTTGCTAGTATTTTTCAAACATCTATGTTGAATTTACTATGTCCATAAAAGCAGCATAGGACTGTAATGACTTACAGAAACACTGATTTTAGGCAAAAAAGGAACTATTATGATTACCTAACTTGAGCTGTTTAGTAACACAAGATTGAATGATTCATTTATCTAGACAGTGCTTGAAGTTTTGCTTGAAGTAAGTCCTGCCCTTTCAGTTTATAAAACCTATGAAATTCTAATGGATCTAGAGTTCTGTACCAGTTATGTATTGACATGTGAAGAGAGGGGAAACAAACTTTTGAGAGCTCCTAGACAGTAAAGAAAGACAGAAATAAATCAATTGTAAAAGATTACTCAAGTGAAAATGGCATGCGAACTCACACAATTTACACAGGACTACAAATGGAGCAGATTCTTTTCTTGCAAAAGCAGATATAATACAAACATGCAGTAAGTCCCTTGCTTCAGTAATTAAGGAAGGGGGAAGGTGAAGAAAAATTTCCAGGACCAAAGAATAAACTTTTCAACTTCTTGCCTAAAGTAGTATGTCTACATAAGTGATTTAAACTTCCAGTGACTGAACTGATAGAGTAATATTTTTTAAATAGGGTAGTATTTTTTTTTTTCATCTGATACATAACTGTATGAAGATTTTTAATTATACTAACATGAATTTCTAGGATAGGAAGTATAGCCCACCGAAGAATTAGTATTCATTTAATCCTAGGCAGAATTTGGCCTCATAATGAAAGATTTTATGCAAACCAGTCAAAATTAGTCAAAATTTTGTCCTCTTAGTAGAAATTAAATTCTATTTTAATGCTTCATTATAATACATAATTCTAGATTTACTACTACATATTGCATGATTCCTCAAAGCAAACAGAATAAATGAATAAGTCAGGATTTTAAGAGTTGTCTTTGTATTTTGGACAGACACAATTCACATGTGCTCTATAACTAAATACATGTTTAGCTGATTCATAAAAATTGCTCTATCTTCTGAAAGAATATTGGTAAAATGATATTAAAGCATATTCTGTCCCTAGACAGTGTCCAAATCTGGGAAGTGATCTTTTATCCTTCTATAATTAATTGATTTATGCTATATTTTTTCTTTAAAAAAGATTTAAAGTAATGTGTCTTAAACATTCACTGCAAAGTCATGTTTGTGGAAAGAACTACACCTTGATAAAAATTTGTCTTCTCTAATGTTATATCTTCCATTTTGTAGACTTCTTCAGAGTATTAAAATCCAAAGCTGTTACAATGTCTTCAATGCCTTAGACTGAAAAATGAAAATAAACAAGTTAGTAGGGATGTGGAGACAGAGAAAGAGAAAAGATTCTGTAATGAACTGCTCATGACAAATGAAACAGCTATTTAAAAATATTTTTATTGTCCTGACTCAAATTGTTATTGGTTCAAACAAAAATATTTCAGTACACGCATGCCTTCGACTTTCACTACCAGAGAGTTTTCAGAAGCCAGCTCTCTCAACCTATTCTTCTGTGTCTGTTGTGGGGACTCATCTATTTGGAATACACCATGTTAGCATACCATCGTTGATGCAGTGGTACATGAGGTCCTCAGAATAACTTCTCTTCCCTCTGAGTTCTGATAATGCCTACCAGTAGGAAAGGTGGAAGACAAGCACTACTTTTTTGAGAAAATGATTTGTTGTGAATGCCAGCATAGTGAAGGTTTCAGAAATTCTGTAATGGACCCAGGGACATCAAGCTCTCACTACAGAATAAAGTTTCTGCTCAAGGGAGAGATATCACAGACACATACACATATGTGCTCAGCTTTACACATTCAAATAGCTCTTAAAAAGTGATTGGTTCGACTGTATTTTGCTAAGACTGAAAACATAGTATAGACTATGCTTCTGGAGACAGTTTTTCCATAGATGAAATCCTGAACTGTTTCAATGTTCCTAAAGATATTGCTTTATTATGCTGGTGCTCCTGGAACTTCTGAAAGATATTGTTAACTCTACCAGGCAAAAAAAACCAAAGAAACCAAACAAAAAACCAAAACAAAACCCAAACAACTATCTCAAAATAGCTAAAAATACATATTCATATATCCATTGTTAAGGATTAGCATTAGTTGCTATCTCATCTATTGCTTCAGGATATGAAAAGTCAAGTAGTCTTTTTGAGGTCTTTCAATTCAATCCTAAAAGGAGTTGTTGGGATATTTAAAATTTTATTTGAACCTGAAATAATTTTCTTTCACTTGATTTCACTCCAAAACATTGCTACTACAGTCAGAATTTTAAAGGCAGGGTGATAAATGAGACTGTCTGGAGGTCTGTTTGGTGTTTTTTTACATTGCTGCGTTAGAGAAGGTGCATCTCAGATGACTCTTAAAAAGAGCTTTGTCTACAATGCAGTAAGATTTGCTTCTTTTTGCTTTTTAATTATGAGAGAACTAAAATGATCTGTAATGAAAATTCACAACTTCTTTTTTTAGAACACATTAAGTTTCTATAACACCTTGTAATGACAATGCTTCTTATTTTTCCCCACTGCTATTAAAAAGTGCATTCACTTGTGATGGCATAAGCCTTTATTATATTTCTCCCCGCATCTATCCTTCAGTTAATAAAACCATAGGTGGTAATTCACAGTGTTTGTGTCCCATTTCTGTGTACAATATGTGTGTAACTGCAGTGGTGGAGGGAATAATCAATGGACATTAACTATGTTAAACGAGAAGCATTGTATCCACAAGCATGAGCCACAGATTCCCACAGAAATTCTCTAAATCAAGTGTTGAGTAGATTTTTGTCTTCCTGGCTATTTTGTTATCTCTGTTGTAAGACCCTTGGTTTTTTTGGCAGTTCTGAACAGATATTGTGATAGACACCATGGTAAACAGCTCTCTTATTGTATTTTGTACTAGGATATTGAACATTTTCCTGAGCAAAGTGCAATGTGATGCCAAGTATTTCCATCCCCTGCAGCTTCTTACAAAGGGAACCAGTCCACAGCTTGCTAATAGAGATGGAGGAGCTCTTCCTTGTAAGCTTTCAAAATAATCTATTTTAAAAGACTGTTTCAGCATAATAAATGCTTGGTGACTTGAAATCCCAGTGGGTTTGAAGAAACAAATACTGTACTGTATGTGCCGAACCTGTACAATTTGAGCTCTGCACTTGAAGTACTGTAGACCTGTCCTTGCACTGATAATAACAGCTTTTTCAGGAACAAAAGAAATAATCTATAGTTACAAATAAGAAACCGGAATAAGCTCTGATTTAATACTTCTTTATACATACCGTAATTTCTACCATTATTGTAACCGGACATATCAAACATATGCATTCTCTTGATACAGATGTACAATACACAACAGAGGAAAAAGAAATGTGAATTAAAGAAACATTGTGTTTGTACCAAGCTTATGCTGTTTAATATTGAAACCGTGGTTGAAGTTTAATGGCTCTGTGTGAGGCTCTGATTTTTTTTTCCCCTCTCTCTTTGTTAGGTTAATTCAGCTTCAATAACAAGTCTTTTCTGTCCTGCTACCAAATACCTCCAAATGTACAGCAAGGGAAACTGGCATTTCAAATTAAGGGAAACAGTGAACCAAAACAAGAACACAATAAAAGAAAGAGCAGGGTAATACATGTAAATGATGTACTCACTGGGAACTAACAGTGGTAGCTTGCAGTGAAGGGATTTAGCTCTCTGTTAATTCAACTGATAGGGAGACAGGCATATTTGGGAAGAGTCTTGGCCAGATTCCTTAAGCTTACAAAAGCTTTAGTGGTTACATCATTGGGGGTGGGGGGTGGGAGGCCTTGGGTTTTTTAAAAATGTGTTACTGTAGTTAGTCTGGTAAAAAAAGGAAATAATTCACTTTAATATGATGGTGATACTCAATTTCATTGAAATTAATCTTTTAATACTAATCTATCAACTGAAGACACTTGAAGTATTTTCATTTTAGCAGAATAAAGGGTAAAACTATTTCTCTGTAACTCTTCTACCAGTAGTCTTGTATGGTTCATTTAGGAGTCCAGCAGCAAAGATTTAGGGTACAAAGTCTGATCAAGGGGAAATGTATTCGCTGGCCTGCTTACTGCGTGCGAGTTTCTTCTGCATAGTAACTGCCTATGGTACCATACTGGAGAGGGATTAAGATGTTTTATATTCTGTGTGTGCATTGGAGAGGATGTGTTTTACCTAATCTTGTTTAGCCACCATGCAGACAGCTTTGAGGATTTTTTTTTTTTTATCCTAGTATCCTTTAAAACCTGCAGATCTTTGGAAAGGGAAGGTATTTCCATTTCTTTCGTTTGCTTTTCAAAAGTGCAGAGCTTGGCCTTTATCTTGAGAAGCAAAGAGGAAAATACTAAGCATGGCGCCCCTGCCTACAGGCTTGGTACTTGTTAAATATTTTGGTCAATTAAATGTAGTTGGGAAAGATTGAACTGCTCTCAGAAATTTGTCTTCATTTTTTGTACAAAAGCAAAATAATATGTTCTCAAGTTCTTTGATGTTAATTGAATAAAATATAGGTCTACAGATCCAGTGTCCTCGAAAGTATAGCAGATGTTCATTGCTTTGTCTTCAAACAGCCATATCTGGCTTCTTTTTCAAAGCAGTGTCTTAGTGTTGAAGGACTGAATGCTGCTTTTTTTTTACAAGATGCTGTGTGCATGCAGAGGTAGAAAGACAGGCAAGGAAGAAAGCAAAATGATCACCTGAATGGATGGGATTATTTTTGAAAGAGGAAATCTGTTGCTGCTCTCTGAGATCTTTTAAAAATCTTCAAATGCACCACAGCTATTTGAGCAAGGGAATGATTGCATGCATGCCTAAGGGGTTTGCTGGGATTGAGCAATATCAAGGTAGCAAGTTAAAGAACTTTAAAGTTTGGAAGGATGCTAGAGGGCTACAGATACACTAAGACTATATGATTATTAGAAAGCAAATAGAATGTTTCTTGTCTCTTCTAGGTTGCTACTACCCCAGTAGGTTTTTTACTATTCTCATACCAGATTCTCACATTTTTAATCCTTCCTTGGGACCTAGTTCTCTGCTTTTGTTGCCCTCAAATCCCTCACAAAAGGTGCTGCCAGTATTTTTCTGTGACACACGCACTTGTATGTATGTGACTACATATATTCATTGTGAAAATTTTAATATTTTTAATTCCAGTGTTAATGCTACAGGCAAGTGGCCAGGATTTTAAGACCAGGCCACCAACTACTCTCTGATCTGAGGTTAAGGTACATGGACAGTCTAGTAAAAAATGATAGATATGAAAATCTATAGACATGGTAGATTACAGTATTAGAAGAAAAGAGAATTTACAGATGGTTGGATTTCATGGGCTATAGGCACTTAAATGACAAATGGCATAAACCCAAAGAAAACCAAATGATGTTATTGGGGACTTCTTGGGTAGTGGAATCTTTTAAGGCCAACATCCCAACAGTAAGTACCCTCTCTATACTGGACCGGTGTCACCTAGGTAAGAGTATTAGGGGATGAATACAGCAAAACTGGGATCAATACAGATACTTAGGAGTGGATTTTTGGAGAAGATGAAGTGGAGAAAGTTAGGTTGAAGAGAAGTGAAGAGGAAGATAAATAAAATGAAAAAAAAGGGTAATAAAGCATGTGATAATTTTCATTGACCCTATTTAAGGGGGTATGTCAGCAAATGTTGAACTTGCCAGGGAATGTTTATAGACTGGAGGTATTAAAAGAGCAGCTATCCAAAAATTATTGTCAAACTGTCTTTTGGTTTTTAGGTAAGTACTAGATTAAAGCTGCAAAAATGAGTTAAAGACCTCATCCCATGTACATTGTCCTGATGTTTGTAACTTCTCATAAATTTTGTTTCTGTCTTCGCAGAAGCAGACCAGAGGCCCAGCTGTTACTCTGGCTGAGTAAGGTTTACTTCATCTGAGAGAGTACAGTTAAAAATATTTGCTAAATTGTTGACTTATTTCAAAAAAGTTCTCTTACTATGAAGTCATTCATCTTTACCTTTTATCTAAACACTGAAAAATACAAACTTTAGATAGAGGTCTGTCCAAGAGACAAAAATCTATTGAACAGGAATTAGTGAAATCCCAGATAAATGAAGGCTGACAGGGTGCTGTGAAGTTACAGAAAGAAAGTTGCACTGCATGCTAGTAAAACTATGAAAAACCTATTGAAGGGAAGAGGAACATGAGGGAATGAAGAAAGAAAGGTACAAGCAAGATTAACAATGTAGTAGGAGAAGAGGACTACAAGTTCTTCAGTTCCAGAAATAAACACAAACTAGTGTGTTGGGTCTGGAAAATAATTACTAGATCAGTAAGTCCAGTTCTACAGCCTTACAGTCATATCCTAATTTCACTCTCATAACATATTTAGGCTCAATACCTTTTTGTTAACAGAGAGGCTTTCAGTCTTACACCAGTTGTGGGTGGTCAAACACTGAAATAGAATGTCAGAAGAGATTGTGGTGTATTTGTTCTTCAAGACATTGAAAACCCAGCTGGACAAGATTCACAGCAAAATGCTCAAGCTACTCCTCAGTTGAGTAGGGGTGTTGGATTGTATGGTCCCAAGAGTTCCCTTCCAACCTCAATAATTCTTTGCTTAAATTTTGTTATGCTTTTTTTGTCCTCATTACTCCTGCCATTCCAGAGCAGTACAAACTCAGATGAGTTGATGGTTGTGGCTCCTTTTCTGAAATAATGCTCATGTCTATTATTTTTCTGAGTTGTGTCAATAGAGAGCAAGAATATCCCTCACTAGATTTATTTTGATATGTTAACAACTAAGCTGTTGTAACTTCCAGTCATGCAACATGCACAATACTAGCTTGATTGTGTGTGCGTCTCTTCTCACTTTTAATTCCTCATTTCTACAAATGAATATAAGAGTATGCTAGCTCAGGGATGCAGTTGTTTTGCAAACTGTGGGACAGCTGTCAGTGATTCCAAAGCTAGGACATCTCTCCATTAACAAAATGAGTTCAAGAAGTAATGATAGAGGTATAATCCCAGCTCTTAAGAAAAGAAACTCTTTGAACACCTATGTTCCTGATAACAAAAACAAGGTTCTCTTCCTAGGAGACAAAATCAGACTCAGAAACATGTCATGATAATTACAACAGAGGATGTCAGACAAAATAGCAAAGAATTTGAAGAATATGAAACATACAACAAGTAAGTCTGAAAAAGATCAAAATAATTGCCACTGTACAATATTGTGAACACAGTCATAAGGCAGAATATTACTGAAAGAAAGCAAAAGTAGCAGAATTTTAACCCAATATGTGTGAAGGTCTAAGGTAGTGAAAACCACTCCAGAAAAAGGCCTTAAATTGAGAGAAGGGAGATTCACATTAGATTAGAAAAAGATTTTTCCTTTTAGGGTGGTCCGGTATTGGAAAAGGGTACCCAGGGAGGTTGTGGTGTTACCATCCCTGAAGGTGTTTAAGAGCCATCTAGATCTGGTGCTGGGTGATATTGCTTGCTGGATAAGAGTTATAGTGCCTGTGCTGGGTTGATGGTTGGACTGGATGATTTTAAAGGTCTCTTCCAGCCTTTAATATTCTATAATTCTACAAAAGTTTTTGCGGGCTGTTATTTTATGGTGCTGCTTAACATCACTTCCTCCTTAATATTCAAAAGTGGGCGGTAGGCAATTTCTTTGTTATCCATCAAGGGCAACTTAAGGCAAGGCCTAAGAACTGGAAGAATGAATTAACATAGAAATTTTCACTGATTTGACCTCTATTTCTGTAAAGTCCCATCTGCATTTAAACTGCTTCTCACCCACAAAACCTCCACCTCTGTTCCCTTCATGCAATTTTGAAGGATTTAACCTGATGGAAAAACAATGAGTTGAAACATCCAGGAGAGAGAAATACAGAGTACAGAAGACAAGGCAACACACTGATTGAAAAATACGGAATTACATGAGTGTGATGAGAAACCTCTTTTCAATATCTATGTCTCAAATATGAAGTAGTCTTCAAGGACATCTACATACAGGTGAGTAGATTGTAGCTGAGCTTGCCTTGCTCAGAAATCAGCTTTTCTTATGTTGTCCTAAAATGTTGATACCAAAGGGCTAAACTGCTAAGGAGAAAGGAAACTAGACAGGATGTTGCCCTGCAGAGAGAAAGGAAATACAGAGTGTAGGTTCTGCCTGACATATATGTAACGAAGCTGGGGTCCTGGCCGGCAAGTATACAAAACAGAATATGACTTTCTAAGTGTATCTTTTTGAAAATTAATTCCTCGGGGACAGCTTGTGTCTTGGCTTCCACTGTAGCTTGTAGTATCTTGATGAAGGATAAAAGGATGTGTAAATACAGTGCCAGTATTTCTCACCCACTTACACAGAAGGAAGGGTGCAGATAAAGCACTCTGTTGTACCTCAATAAAGTTACAAAATAATAAATATGCTTTTCAGCACTTTAAAGGTCTGAATCTCCACAGGTCAACAGGTCAATAGCATCAGCAATACTATTAAATTCATATATGGTGAAATGGAAATCACCTTTCTTCCTGTTGTAAAAAAAAGTTCTTTCTTGGATCAGAATAAATTTTCATTCTAATAGGACAGCAGAAATACATCTAAAGTAAAAAGTATTGCCCAAGATGCATGAGATTTAGAAAATACTTAGAATAGAGTTAAAATAGTATATAAATCTGAGATTATTTCTACCCCCTCAATCTACTTGAAGAATGGTGAATAACCCAGGAAAAAAGCAGAATTTCTTTAGGTCAAAACCAATGGAGGACACTTTGGCTACCCAAGAACCATGAGGATAGATGGACGATAGATTCTGGCAGTGGTAAAAACAGAGATTTAGCTTGTATACGTTGGCTTTTATTCACCTGACATTCCTGGACATAATTGAACATTTAAATCTACTCATATTCTTTCCCTTCAGTCACGGGGTGTTGAGAACCAGGCTTTAGGAAATGTTAGGCAGCACCCATTTCTGGGCTGTCCAGTCTGTCTGACATTCTCCAAGGATACATGCATCACCACATTCACCAGAGAATATAATTATACACTTATGGTGATGAAAATAACGTCAGCACTTGTCCTGAATAGGAGAAAATCCTGAAGGATGTTATTCTTACAGATCTGTATGGGATACCTGAGTGATTTTCCATCAAATATGTGCAATAATACAAAGAGCACAGTAATGTTACTAGAATTGCCATAGTCTTTTCCATAAGAACTGTCCATTAGTCAATCAAAATTTAACCTTTCAGCTACTCACCAATTCAAGGAAAAAAATAGGATATGCTCCAGGAGCTTGAATGATCAACTGCACTTCAATGCTTTGAGCTACTTCCTAGACATGATGAAATCAAGTTCTGGCTACACTGGAAAAATAGTTAAATTTGGGTGCTGCAGAAAAGGAAAGTATTTTTGTTATCACGTGCAAATGATATTATTGTATATTCCTATCATAACCTATTGTTCTTCAGTTACTGTAAATACAGTTCAGAGTTAGCTTGCATCATATGCCACACAGAAATGTGTGGAATATGTCCTTATGTGGTGATATGGCAGAGAATTACTCCATCAGGGAAGCACAGTTAGGAATTTAGTTTTTAATTTTAAAACAAACAAAAATATTGTTTGCAGATTATTATCTAAATAAATAATGAGAAAGTTGAGAATATTTTCTCAAGAAAATAGCAAAGTAGTGGTGATTGCACTTATATCCTATTTCTGCAGTGGTATGTAGTAGATCTGCTGCACCTTTGTGAAGGTCTAGAAATTTAAATGAGATGAAGCAGAACTTTAGGGCAAGAGCACAAAGCAAAGTATCAGAAGGAAAGCTGCTACAATCTGTAATAAAGATTTATTAGTTTTTTGGTATCTCTTTCCAAAATTATCACCTATTTTTTTCAGTTATTTGTTACAGTGCTAATCAAATGTGACACTTCTCTTTTTTTTTTTATAAATTCATAAACCTGAATATGAAAAATATGGAAGTATAACAAGTATAACACTGTGAGAACCTGATGTATATATATTTATAAGGTGCATATAACTTCTGTTTGACCCAAATGTAGATAAATCAAATATAATCCCAGTTTTTGAATTTATTTTTTATTATTTACTTGCTGCTTGTCATACTTCTCAGGAGTATATATTTTACAGACTAATTATTTTGACCTTTTTATTCCATTGCAAAGTTTATATCAAACAACAAAATTCTGGAACATCCCTAGTACTGCAACTCAAGTATTTATAGATGTCAACCACTATTTCACAGCCATAAAAACTAAAAGAATTTTTCACCAAAAATAATGCTATCAAATAGTTAGGATGCCAGTTCCATCCAATTCCTCTTGTCCAAGTGTATTCTATATGCATATATACATACATACATACATATATACACAAGAAAAACAGGTTTTTTCCATGATTTTTAAATATCCTAGCTAAAAATTTCTTCTCTGCCTTCATTCTGGGTTTGAGAAATGAAAAGATGTAGATAATGAAATAATCTGCTGCATCAATTGGTTCCGATAAAAAATGATAGTAAACTCAATCTCATTGTTTCTTCTGTTTAAACTGGTCCTGAAAAGAGGAGCAAGATTCAGCTTTGGAGTGAATTTGCAGGTTTTGAAGGATTAAGTACACTTCCAGTAAAATTATTGTTGCTGTTTTGCTGAAATATGCAACAATTTGAGACTTTACCTTTGGATCTCTCTGGAAACTCTGCCATTCAGCTACATTTAATCCTTAGGTCAAGTGAAGTAGACCTCTTCACATCTGTTCTGTTCAGCTCTTACTCCACCAAGGCAGACAGGCTGTACAGATCCAGGAACTCTCTCCCTGGAGTAAAAGTAATCTGATCATTGCTCCTGAGAGCATGCTCTCCTCCACTGAGCACCTCATTTCAGTCTCATCTCAAGAGGTCTAAAACTCTTGGAAAACCTGAGCTCTTCCAGCAGGGCAAGTATCTGAATGGAAGCACAGTGCAGGGGCAAAGCATTGTGCAGGCAGAGCGGGTATAAGTGGGATACTAATGCATCCTGGCACTGAAGATGCCCATAGGTAATAAAAAAAGGCAGAGTAATAAAAAAAAAGGAGCTTTATCTCCAGTGTGAAGTGTCTCCAGAACACAAGGGCTGCCGCTTAAGGGCTGCTTTTGACCTAGTTTGAACTGCAATTGAAGCATTTTGCTACACTATGAACAAATGACTGCTAAGATAAGGTCTGAAGACCAGAAATAGGATGAAACTAATATCCAGTGACACTCCTTTTTCTAAAAGTGTATTAAATTCTCCTCCCTTTAGAAAGAAGATATTGCACTGAATGTTACTAGTTTGTACAACAGCAGATAATATACTGGCAAATGAAGGTGTATTTTCAGGTCCGAAAGTCCAGGAGGACCAGAGCTTGTGCTAAACCCCACAAATACTTTCAGTCTTTCCTCTTTACAACATTAGATAGTCTGTCATGAATTGCATGCTGTGGAGGTGGGATAGTTCCTGAAAAGTGTGACTATCATTATGTAACCTCATATGTCTTAAAACTGTCATCCTATGTTGGATTGTTAAACAGAGAGGTCAGTAGAAAGGAATAGACTAGAATAGCATAGAATAGCATAGACTAGACTAGACTAGACTAGAACTGGCCAAGTTAAAGAATGTTATTATGGCCATTGTCCAAATGCCTCTTAACACCTACAGGCTTGGGCCATCAATCATTCACCTCTCCAGAAAGATTCTTTGACCACCCAATGGGTAAAGAAATGCTTCCTAATGTCCAGCCTAGACGTCCCCTGGTACAGCTTTGAACCATTCCCACATATCCTACCACTAAATACAGAGAATAATCAGTAGAGAAGATGATTTCCTGCCTTTCAGAAAAAAAAAGTTTAATGTAGATATGTCACTGTGTATGCAGGACACCGTGAATCCCCTTAGAGTATTTTGTTACAGAACTTAGAGGGGAACATATGGTGATATGCAGTAACAGATCTTTCCATCCCACACTATGTTATTAGTTTGAAGCCCATCTAATATAACTTTAAAAGTTTCCCATTCAGAGCTGGAGTAACTATGGAGGTAGGTGGTCACTGAGTTATAGTTGTCACAGATGACATTCCTTTTTAGCTCATTTTAAAATCAGTGATGACCTGTAGTTGATGGAATAACTCAATGAAGAAGTTTTTTATTGCCCTGAATGAATTGTTAAACTAGATATGTTTGGAGTCTTTTTCTATTCTCTGATTTGTGAATAACAGAAAAATTTATTTCACAGTCATACTAGTCTTGGCAGAGCAGTAATAGCCTTTTTCCCCAGATATCTGACGACAGTAGTCCCCTGAGCTTATTTCCATTGGACAACAACAGCACTCAGATATACATTCCCAGTTAATGTTACATGAAGAAATTAATTTATAGAGCCTGAATTGCTTTGTCTTCCCTTACAAATAATTCTGAGTTAATATTTAGTACTTTATAACATTGTATAAGAGCTGGATATTAGCAAGGCCTTTTTTGATTGTGGATAGAACTTTCTAAAACTTTGTTTTACAACATCTCAAGGCTCCAGGTAAGCTTGTGTCATACCAGACTGTAATTATTACCAAAAAAATCAAATCCTCACACAGTTTCTCAGTTTTATTTTACTGCTTTCTTAAGCAAAACTCATGAGCCTGCTGTCCTGGTTTTGTCTAGGATAGAGTTAATTTCCTGCCTAGCAGCTGTTAAAGAGCTGAGTTTTAGGTTTAGTATGAGAATAGGGTTGGTAGCTTACTGATGATTTAGTTCTTGATCTGCCAGTGCTTACCTAAAGTCAAAGAATTCTCTGTATTCCGTGTGCTCAGAGTGAGGAGGATCACAAAAAGCTAGGAGGGAGCATGGCCAGGACACCTGGCCTACACTGGGCAAAGGGATAATGTAAACCTGGGCAACTTGTTCAGGAGGAGCTCATCATTGCTTGAGGGTGAGAGGATCATCAGTCAGCAAGTGGTAAGCAACTGTACTGTGTATCCCTTGTTTCTCTTGGGTTTCATCTCTCTCCTTCTCCTTTCTTTCTTTTTTCTAAAAAAAAATTAAGTATAATTTACTTTATTTCAGTTATTAAACTGCTCTTATCTCAACGCACAAGTTTTATTTCCTGTCTCACTGGAAGCAAGGAATTAGCAGGCAGCTGTGTGGTACTTAAGTGCCGGCTGAGGTTAAACCACAACACCTGTGCACAGAAATGAAATCAATGGGAAAACTGCAGCTGAGATTTACAGGACTCTTAGGAGCTAGCACTCTTCAAAGGACAAATCCGGGACACTGCTGTGTTTCACCATCCGATGCACTGTGTCATTGCAACCCACTATCAAAATGCTATAATTACATGTCAGCATGCTATCCCAGAGAGTGAGATATAATTATGCTGACCCATCACTAGCTAAGTTTAGAGGCTTCTCAGTTGTCTGCAGCCCTTGCTGCTACAGTAGACAAGTCTACTCCAGTGATATTGGATCACTTGAAACAGGTAGCAGCAGCCTATAATTTCTAAGACTTGAACAAATTTGTTACCCATACACTACTGGATGCATCAATTTTGCTTTTTTTTTTTTTTAAGTCACCTACCTAAGGCTAAGTTTGAGGGAATAGATGTGAAAAACCTCTATATTTGGGAAGATGTCTTTTGAGGCAAAGTTCTCCAGGTCATAGAGTCCTACCAGGAGGCCTCTGCATCATTTTGTTGTAAACTACTGAAATGGAGTCTACAGTCTTTCTGTCTGTAAATTCATCAGAGGGATTAAAAAAAGAAGGCTGAAGGGTCAAGAATCAAACCAGGCACACTGGATTTCTTTAAAATAGTTTCTGTCTAAAACAGCAATAGACCAGGCTGCACGTTCCTCAGAAAAAAAGGGGTCCCATGACTGAGTTCTCTGACACTCTTTTTGATTGTTACAGCTTGATGATTTCAGACTTGCAGTTGTTGAGAAATGTAGACATCCCACAAAATTTTCTGCAAGCTAGTAGGCTTTCAGGGCTTTCAGAAATCAAAAAGCGTAGACCAAGTCTGGACTGCTCACTGAGGAAGAGGTTTCTTTATTCTGGATTCCCTTCCCTTCAAAGCACATACATCACAGTGCATTCAATTGTTTTACCACATAAAAGGCAAACTGAAGTACCATAGCAATAAACAGTGTAGATTTGAAATTATTTAATAGGAAGAAAATTTATCAGATAATATGATTATATATGTTTAAAAAAGTTAACGTGGCATATTAAAAATAAATACAACCATGAATTAATAGTAAAATGACTTTCAGATTTTTAAATTTCTCTATATGAATCATATCCAAATAGAACTACTATCTGATATAAATTTGGGGTAACTCCATTAACTGCATTTACCTTTGAAGAAACATTGCATAGAGAGTGAGTGTTCAGAGTGCACACATATCTGTAATTAAAGTCTGTAGTTGGTGCAGCTGTAAGGTAGATTCAGATCTTCAAAAACCCTCCTCTGCTTACAGCTTAAATCATGCACATGGACAAAGAAGGATGATCTGACTGTGGGTTTTTGTCAAATAGACCACCTCTGCCTTTTACTTCTCTCACATCCTGAAAGCTCAGCAAGTCCTTAAATTCCTTGTTTAATTGAGGGCTCTGTACCATATGCTCACAAGTCAGTTTCACTCAAAAAAGTGACCAATATTATCAAAATGATAAATGGCAAAAAAGTTCTCAATGAAGATCATTTATCTTTTCAGTGCTAAGAAGATACATTTCCAAGGTACACATCTGTACTTTGAAACTTGTTATGCCCATTTCTGTTAAGGGTCTTTTTTTGTTATTGCTTCCTCTGCTGTTTTTAGAAATTTTACATAACTAAGTCAAAGATGAGGATCCTGCCATGCAATGACAGCCCAAAAGATGTATTTTGTTCCATACAAATATATGTACTTTAAAATATCATGTTTCATGATTTCAATAAGAAGAGGACACAGGTGTTTCCAAGAGCTTGCAAGTAAAAATTTTGAGCAACCAAGATTTAAAATGAAGACATAAACTTCTCAAGATAAATAATTCAAACAGAATTTCCAAAATTTTCTTCTTGAAATTAGGCATATAATAAAAGGAGATTCCTGTGTACATGATAAGTTGTACTCACATTACCAAATACTGCTTTTTCTCTTTTGTCACTTCATACACTGTTTCACTTAAGTTAAATAACTCCAATTATATTTAATAATACTTTCTTGTATAAGAACATATTCACAAAATATGTTATGATCAAAAAAATGTTCCTACTTTTCTTCGAATTTTAGAATAAGTTTATCTTATTTTGATCAGATTTATTGAACATTGTACAGTCACTGTAATACCTCAAAGGCATGCGAACCCTCTTCCACAGAGATAAAGGGTAGTGGGGGGAAAAAAGTTATTAGATCAACATGGAAGTGGACATAGATCAGTATTAAATTTTTAAAAAAACAAACTAAGTACAAATAAATATGAAACTCTTTATCTCTTCCTTTTCATATTAGGCAAACCATGCTTCATAATAAACATGGTTTATATAGGGCACACTACGCAAATTCCCATGCTCCCCAGATCCACTGCAGAGAAACAGTGTCCTATGGCTGTCTTCCAATAAATAATTATCAGGCTTTATGTCCTGTGACATTTGTCTCCTACTCTTTCTATCTTCTATGTGCTGTTGAATCCTCTATAAGTCTTTTCTGCTACTAACACAACCCTCTAAATTACCTTGTATGACTAGGACCTGAGCTCTGACTGAGGTTTTTGCCAGACATGGGGGTAGAGGGAGAAGGGGAAGCACCAAGCAGTTGGGGTAAGCAAGGCAGTTTCTTGGTTCTGAGAACTGCAATGCCTGTTTCCTCCCATTGTTTATTTCACCTAATTATTCAAACATATCAAGAGGCAATCCAAGCAATCATAACTAATCAGGAGTGTCTACATGCTCTTCTTAAAAATGCAGTTACTGCCCCTTGTACTTTTAAATTAGATGTCTAAAGTTTTAAAAAGACTTGAACAAAATCATGTAAATCTGCTTTTGCAATGGACATGTCTTTAAAACACCTTTGTTGCAGGGAAAGGATATGCCTTTATAGAATAGGATTCTTGAAAATAGAAATCCCTTTGCTGAAGTATGTAGACATCAAAAAAAAAAAATGGTCTGTGGATTTGATAGGAAAAAGTAAATTTCTTTTTTCCACATAGATTTTGCTGAAAATAATTTGAAAACTGAAGAATTCCTTCTCTGTTAATAACCACAATATTAATTACAACTTAAGATTTGAAAGGGAATAAGAACCAGAAAAAGATTTCCTGAGAAATTAAAACTTGGAATTCAGTCAAGTACTATTGCTTGAATGTGCTAAGTGCCTCTGTTTCATCAGTCCCATGGCTCATCTGTTTTGAGAAGGGTAGTGGTTCCCTTCTGTGATCTCAGTAGCTTCAGGCTTCCTTTGCAGAACATGGAGTTCCTGATTATCATTCTATGTGTTCCTGGCCAAAGTGCCAAATTTGTTAAGAGCATAGAGCAACTTTTCATTATACTTGCAATAGTTATGACCCTTCAAACCCTTTCTAGGTGAGCACTGAAGAAATGAATCCTTGACTTTCTTTGTTTTGTTTTTTTTTCAAAGGAGGCAGTGGTCTCCTAAACCACTATCACAGGCTCTTTATCTTCACTGTGTTAATCTGTATGTAACTTCCTCAGGTATCACTGTAAGTCTAACACAGCATAACTATTTTTAGTCACACTCTAAGGGCTTCTTAGTGTGCAGCAAATCGGGATGTGAAAGCATAATCCACTAAACACACTGTATGGAGTATCAATGTGGACTTTGCACAGCAAATCCTGGACTTTGAAATGGTGACAGTTTTGTACACTTCAGGTGGGTACCCTTCTTGATTATACGTTGTTTCCTAAAAGAAACACTAAAAATTGTTCCTCATGAGCAATTAAGCAAGAGATTGAACTTAATGTGTCTGAATCTATATTGCCTGAAGGAGAGCTCCAGTTGAGCACTTAGAGCCCAGCCACCAGATCAACTCTAAGACAATAACTCAGGCCTCTCCTTGCCCCGTGCCTCAATTCCCTAATACAAGACCTAACCCACCTTCAAGTGAATTTCTTACAGAGGATAATTTGAACCACTGATTGAAATGCTCTATTCTATATTCTAATTTGATGAATAAGACACAAATTCACATTTGCCATGCACATAGGCTGATACCCAGCAGCAGAAATACATGGGAACGTGTCTAGTGAGACACAAATCTATCTGTTGTTCTGAGGGAATATACCAGAATGTTGCAGTCATAAAGGCTGTTTCTTGGTATTCTGGTCAATATGCTCGGTTACATGAAAATCTATATGTGCATCACACGTGTCATGGTATTGAAAGACTAAAAGAAATTTTTGTTAGGTTTTTAATTGTGATTAACCTCACTGTTGTCTCAGATCATGCAGAAGCCAAGTATTGACCCTTTAAGCGTCCCTTGTCAGCTACTCATTCCATAGGTCTTCCTTGGGAACACTTGAGATTTCAGTAAGCTGAGCTGATCACAAATGGCCTGTGGTATAGATCAGTGATACCATGTCTATACAGGAAGACACAGCGCCAGACTCCAGAAAGTTCTCCATTAAAACAGAAGCCACAACCTTGCTCAGTGTGAAGAGGCTATCTTGCCTCAGTGATTCTCCCAGTCTACAGAGGCTCCTGTCCAACACTCTGAAATCTGAGATGATGAAATTTAACTGCCTGCTCTTAGGAGACTCTATCTTTTATAGAATTATTGTTTTATTTTATTTCCTTTTCAAAAAGTAGGAACATCACATTTTTTCTCCAGTATTTTGGTATGTCCCTTGTTCTTGCTTTTCTGCAGGTCAATGATGAAGTGAGTTTCTGATCATAAAAAGGGAAGAATTAATCTTCCTAGCTGTCAGTCCACAGTTTCCTAGGAGACAAAATAGTGCTGATAAGAACTTCAGTCTTCTACTAGGCTCTGTCCAGTTGCAGACTAGTGAGAGCTGTTAACCAGCAGATGCAGAAGGATAAACTGTTGTTGCCCAAGGGTTTTGAACTTTTCAGCCCCTGTTCTGTCAGGTGAGGCAGGTGGCAAAGTGAGATTCTAGGTTTTGTTAGCATTTTAGTTGTGGTAAACATTCCCTCTGGCCAGGATCACCTTGTGTGATGTGGTCTTGCTGGCTTAGAGAGACATTAAAGACATTAAAGAAGTTTTCAGGGTGTAGGTGATCAGTCCCTTGTAAAAACTCAGCAGACATTTTGATTTGTCTTGAGACCACTACAATAAAAAGAAGGCTCCCAAGGCTGCAGTCATTTTTTGAATGTAGACCAAACTTCCATAGGAGCAATCTGCTTGTGCTCTGGTGGTTTTTGCCATACATTTCCTTACTTGGTATGTATCAGTATTGTTATCACAGGATTTTGCTTCAAAACACCCAATGTCTCTGGAAGACTTCCACTGATACTAGTGATGAAATTGCTAAATGATCATTTGGATCAGATCCTTAATAAAGAATATATGTTTTGGTGCTGTTTGTAGACTCTGTTGGAAAGGAAAGATAAGTAATATTTTTGAAGTGAACAAATAAAGTAAGATAAATGCTTTCCAATATGGCAAGACGTTGAAAAAATATGCATAGATAAAAGGTACATTGTATAAAGTGTTTCAGAGCACCAGGTCACTTACACATGGCTTAATTTATGATTTTCTTCAAAACATTCTCATTCATTTTGAGCTTTAACATGCTCATCAGAATTACTTGAGCTAATCTGCTTGATTGCTGCTGTAGCAGCTCTTGGCTTGATGTCTGCTTAGTTTCAGACTTTGTATTCAACAGGCTCTCTTGTTGCCCTAGCAGTATGACTCACATACAGTACAAGGCAAATGCCAAGGTGCTGCCAGTCACAAGAAACTGATAGAAATGGAAGTGAAGTATTTGGTAGTTTCTTTTTCTGACCACAGGGTGTTGATGGAAAGAAACAAGGCAGGACAATCATGCTGCTTTCACATTTTGCACAAGTGCCAGGAGGCGGTTCTTTCACAGTCACTGCAATTGTTCCTGTTTAACATGGAAGCCTTAAGCCAGACATAATTAGAATTTTTCTTGACAAATCATTTGTGCAAAGTCTTGACAGGTTGAAAACTGAAACTGTTGTGCTGCATTCTTCAGGGTCTGAAACAGACAGGATTACAGAAAAATGAAAGCAAGTACTGTGAAAGCTATAACTTGCAGAAATATGTGTCTAGCACCAGTACAAAGTCTATGTCATGTTTGATCAAAACAATTAGACAGAATATTTTCTCGTGCTTTGCTGGTGTTATACTACAGTATATTAGTAATATATAAGGGCTGTATTTCACTAGATAAATTCTGTGCCAAATGAGATGCAAACAAACACACCAAAAAATATAATATGCACATAACTGATATTACTGCAGAGCAAAGTAAGTGTGTAAGTCTTACAATTTGAGCTCATGTAACAACTGAAAGCTTCTTCAAGTAAGATGAGCTATTGCACTGGAAAAAGAAAATCTCCATGAAACTGTTATCATATATTGTCAGTACACTCGTGGAAATAATCACAGAATTATAGAATCATTGACGATGGAAAAAACCTTAATGATTTACTGCATCTGAGATATTAATATTCCCCCTATGAAGGATAGTGTCAGTAATAAGACTTGCTCAGTGATGTCATGGTTAGATGGCGCAGATGTAGACGTTTTGAAGTATTTGCAAATTTTTTAATCATTACATAATGAACAAAATCCTCAGATATCTTAGTTTCTACTCTTGCTTGCAAATACCATTATTTTCATGAAAACACATAATTCTAGCTAGGCTTAACAGCAGATTTATAGTTATAATGCAGGTCTTTATGAACATAGTATAGGAAACTCCTCAGTACATTAGAATGCAAATAATTGAATCAGTGCTTTTAATAATGCGTCCTCAATGTCTGGGGAAATAGAACTATTGATTTTTCCCTGTAACATTTTTTCCTGTTACTTCACAAAATGTAGCAATTTGTAACAAATCTGTTTGGTAAGCTAGTTCTAAGGCATCACACAAGATCTTTTCCACTTTCCAATATCTTTTCCAAAGCATTATCAAGAACTCTGCCTATACAAACATGGGAAAAATATCTTCCACGTTCACAGATGATCTTCAGCTTCTTTATGGATTAACAAAATTTTCTCAGAGTTTGTCAAGTCCTAGTGTCATGTTTTGCACAGAAAAACAGTAAAAGAAGAGAACACTTCCTCTTGCAATGAAATGAATCATCAGCTGAAGCTTTCAAGTTGGCCTCAAATTTTGCAATTGCACATGATATAGTTCTGGTGTAGCATCATATGTATGTGCAAAAGCAGAACAATACTCCCCCAGGAAAGCTGTGTATATATCTGTTCAGATGTAAGTCATCTCCATCACACACAGCATATGGGCATTCAGAAGATCTCAAAAGAAATGTTCTTGCAGAGGTCAAAATGCATGTGGAAATTCTGAGCTCTTGCATATCTTCATATTCTTTGTTCTTTCACCAACTATGTGGTGAGAAGGAGCTTGATGTCTTTCTTTTGGCTTTCTTTAACAGTCTGTATTAGTAATCGCATTTCAGAATTACCTCAGCGACTGATAGAATTTCTTGTCCAATACTTAGAGAGGAGTAACTTCTCTGTAACTGAGTTCATCTTTCTGTTGTCTTGTCCTCTGTCAGCTCACTAAGTGGTTAAGGAGTTATACTGAGTTGTGCCTGTATACCTTTTATCTCACACGACTCTGGCTTAAACTCAGTCATTTGCACTTCTTAAACATAAATTGACTAATTCTTAGACGATTATAGTTAATTATAAAAATTCAGGTAGTAACCCAAGTAAAATTATTTCTGCTATATATATTAGATCTTTTCCTTCTGCAGCTTCACAACAGTGAAATTCTTTGTCATGAATGAATTTTACCTTTGGCAGCTTGGAAATCTATTGCTTTAATTGCATTTTTACTGTAATCCAAACTTGTTAAAGAGACCAAAAAAATTTTGCTAAATCTGTTTGACTCAGAACATATGCTTCAGTCTTTGTTGTAGCTCACTCAGGAGTGCTTTTGTGTGCGGTACAGAATGGATTAGTCAGATGTAGCAAAAGGTAGTAATCAGAAATTATTTGTGATAATATGTAATTTATTAAAGATTTACTTACAAACCACATATTAAAAAGCATTAGGAAAATCTCTATTTTATTATTTTAAGCAGTGTTTTTCACTTTGATTGCAGGTGGTAATGTCAGCTTCAGAAAGGGTCTTATTTTTGCATGACAAATCCTTCCTGTAATTTTACTCTGAATACTGCCTTCTTTTAGTTGTGCTGCATTTCTGAAGTTCAATCCTGTAGAGTTTCCCTCCCCACTCCTCTTTCTAATGTTTGTTAGCATGGCTTTTCTTAAACATATTGAATTATGGAAACAATGAAAGCAAGGGTGCCTATAGGCAGCTCAGTCATCTATGTCCATGTGAAAGTTGCCAGCACACTGCCTGGGGGAAAGCAACCTTTCTACCTTGAGATACCAAGATATGCTGTCAGCATTTTCTAGGAGAAAATGTCTTTCTGTTTTAAGTATGAGAATGAAAAGAATAAGAAAAAATAATAATAATAATATTGAGCTCTGAGAATAGCATAGGGATGTGTTGATAAGCAAAGCCCCTGGTAAGTCATTAGGTCTCCACCATTTGAGTCTGTGACAGATACTCTAGATTTAAAATACTGAAATATTTTTCATGTCTAATGATTGACATTGTGCTTCAGAGTGTCTGCCTACCTGGCAGGAGGTGTAAAAGTTGTGGGAATGGTCCTGTGAAAGAAAAGATAAGAGCAAAATCAAAGTGGCATTGGCTAGGGTTGCAATTCATAGTCAAATGTTGTCTGTGCATGAAGAGTCACTGGGAGTGACATCTCCTTTCTTAAAGACATTGAATGAATAGGAATAAATACAATTAATTCTGCACTGAGATGTAGATATTTTCTTGCCAGTTTGTAATAGTTATGATTTTCTTGCCCATGTAGCAAAAGCTAAAACCAAATTTCTTGGAATAAGCAGATAAAAAGGCATTATGGGTTTGATTGATATTATTTTATTGATATTAATGAAATTCAGTGTCATAAATTAAAAGAAAAAATAAAATGCTCTCAAAAATAGGCAAGCAAATGCACATCTGGCCACAGGCATCATTGGAGACAAAAAATTGTCATGTTCTAGTATGGGCACAAACAGCTGCTGCCACTCTTCTGCTGAGCAATGCACCCGTGGATACTTAATAGCAGCACACAAATGCATGGGCTAGAGCCCTGCTCTTGTGATATTCTGTCCTCCGCAGCCAGGGAATTCTATGTGCTATAAAGCTCCCTGCCATTAACCTGCTGGCCCTGTGCAACAACAATACAGCAGGAGGAATGATTTTCATTCCTTAGAAAGCTGCCTGAAGTCTCATTTCTCTCTTCTATCACAGCCCACTGTAGGTAGCCTGAACTTGCGTTAAAACTTAGCTGAGAAAAATTGGCTCTCTGTGATATTCACTCATATTATCTTTTATTTTTATGAGCTCAGTGCTAAAGAAAAACTTCCTTTCATGTAAAATGATGATATGGTTAATGTGAATGAAGAAGGATGGAAACAGACAGGAAGAGTGAAAAGGAGTAAAGGAAAGTATGTTGTTTGAAATACAACCCAGTAAATGGATGTACTTAAACCCAGTGTTGCATGAAGACTCATCCATTTTTTTCTCATAAGTAGATTTAGGAAAAGAAAGACATAAATAAGAAAGAAATTTTTATTTGTATACTACATTCACCAAGGAGAAGGCAAATTTTCAAAATCAATATGAAGGCCTTTGTAAATACAGACAAAATACCCTGAAATGAATTGTGACAACAGGAACAAGTTCCTGTTGATTCTAATGGATTTAGGAGTAAGGCCTAAATAATGAATTGGAGAGGGTATTCCGTATTTGCCAGGAGCGTGGAATTCCATGTTTGACTGTGGGGAAAAATAGCCATTGAATCAATCATTTCTGGTGTTGGTGATGTGCAGCACCCTGAATAAATGCTGACACATGCTGGGGAATGGGTAACACCAGGTATCCACAATGCAAGCTGGTGGGAATGTCAAGACAGCCAAATGCAGCACCCAAGAGTAAAGGAAATGGTGAGAGATATGAGTGCTTTTGCTGGAAGGAGAGCATTTAGTTTCCAATAAAAACACAAGAGAAACCGTCTGAAATCCAAAAGACAGAGAACCAATTGATTTTGCACCGTGCTATGACTGTCTTCTGACTAGAACTTCATTGAAGTAAATTAATTTTATTAAAATTTTTGTTCTACAGTCAATAAAAATGTAAACAGAGGATCTTATCAACATGAGTGTCCCAACGACGTTACAGGACCTGAACAAGGCAGGGAGTGATGTTACTTGTGAGACTACAGATGAAAATCCAAATTTCGTGGATTATGTCTGAAAACCACAAGAACCTTCAGAGGTCTGGGACAATCTGGTGAGAATAATATCACTCCACAGCTAAGCAACCATGTAACAGCCCAGCTTTTCCATCAGTCTATGTAGAATAAATTTGATAATTCAATCTACAAGTTATAACAACAATGTCAAGGTGATAGAAGGAAAGATACATTGTGATTTACAGAGATGTATACTGCCTTCTAACAGAGACAAGAAGGCAGTACAGACTTCCTGGAAATAAGAAAATACTTTTTCCATCAGAGGCAATAGAAAAGTTTAAGGGAATAAAACGGCCTTAGAAACAGAATAAAGTCTACCTATTAAAAATGGTGGTGTGTTAATTTTATATGAGGAAACTTTCATAAATAAAATGGAGTGGGAATAAAGTCGGAATGCTCTCTTGTGGCACTATTTATACTGGTTCCTTGCCCTCAATACTGGGGTGATTAATTTTAGCTAATTTGAAATGTAAAATCTGAAGGAAAGGCTGATGTGTCTATGGTCATACATCATGTGGCTATAATAGCTGGACTGTCTGGGATTCAGGAGATTCAAACAGAGGTGTCCCAGCATCATTATGATAAACTGAACAAGGGGTGGGAAATTTCTTCTCGTCACCTGCTGCAAGAAACATTGTGATTAAGTTTCTGTGGTCCTTCCTCATGCTGCTACCTTATCTGAGCTGCTTCTCTGCCAATTAATTTTCTTCCAAGCTTGACACAAGGTAAAACATTAAGAAAGGAAATCATACAGTTGTATCAGTGACAGAAAATGAGTCAGAGCAGGGTGTATTCTGTGTTCTATAGCTCAACTCTGTCCTCTGTAACAGCTCATACGTCCGACTGCCAGGGAAATAAAATATGGAGATCCTTAGGGCTGCTAATGACAAACAAAAATTGCCTTCCCATAGCTCCTGCAGAAAAATTTGTAGCCAGAGGTAGAACCATCTTCTCAGCCTCAAGTCTGCAAATATAACAAAAAAAGATATTGTAGTTAAAATAAATAAACAATGTTTGAGTGCTTTAAAATCATGATATGCATAGTATATCATTATGCATGACCAAACAGTTGGACAAGTGTGAAATCAATACAGTGTCCAAGGCTCTCTCAGGCAAAAATATGTTTGAAAGAAACTAACACACTTGTACAAGATGCATCAAAATTTTTTCTAGTTGAATATGTTTGGCAAACATATTTATTAACAAGTTAATATTAACTGGTAACAGCATAGACATCTGCTGATCAGTAATGATGCAGGAATCACTAATTCTTCAATGAATGGTTTGCCCAAGCACCTGTGGATTTTCTTGCATAATCAGCCTCATTAGCCTTTGATAAACTGCTATACTTCCCCAGTCTTTTAGCCAGTGGCTTACTCAACCTATATACTGCTTCCTATAAACACTTCAATCTGAAACAATTTCAGGAAAAATATTATTCCCAGGGTAGTGGCTCAGTTTGCATTGCTTCTACCAAACAGTTTTCTGAAAGACATCCCCTGAGCTTAAGGCAGTCTGCTTGCAACATTTTAATTGTTTTATTTCTTCTTTTTTCTTTCTTTGTTGTTGATCTAAATTAAACTCTATTGGAGACTGCAGCATTTCATATTATAACAATGCCTGTCAGGAGTTCTTTACTGTTCATGATAAAATGTAAACTCTTTAATTAGCTTTTTTGTAATAAACATTGGAAACTACTTTAGCATCTTAATCAGTAGAGTTTCAAAGTTATTTTGCTTTTTACTTGCCTCTGCTGCTCTTTGTTTGCCATGCTCTATTGCTCTGTTTAATGCTATCATTTACAGTTTATCCCACTGTTGATGAGCAATGTGTTTGCCTTTGCTATTTTTAACTAAAACCAAATATTTTATTAAAAGTCTCTTAACATTGTATCTCAAGCTTGACAGAAAACGTTTGGAAGAACATCACTTGCTCTAAGGCGAGTTTGCTGGAATGGAGTTGTTCTAATTTGCTTAAACCAACAGTGGCAACTAGATATCACAAATTCCCCAAGATATTCCAAAAGCAACTACTCATGAAAGGGTTGCTGAGTGGATTGCTGGCTGCTGAAGAGTATCAGGCATTGTTGTCCTAAGCACAATTTTAATAAATGAAGGTATTTATACTATGATTAAGATTCGGAACACAGTTACGTTGGTCCTACATGCTAGCACCCAAAGCAGCAATTTGGAGCTGAATATGTGGTTCCTAAGGAGTAAAAGTAAAATAATAAAAGGGGTTTGGAAGAAATCACACCCTAAGTGTTTTTGGACTAGCATTTTTTAATAGCCTTTTTCTCCCCCTCCATTTCCAGGCTTGAGCAGTAAGAAAAGAAAAGAATCTGAGGCTGTTACAAAGGCTGTGCTTTACACATAGTTACGTCGTCTACAACAATCAGCTATTTAGTTTAGCTGAGATCCATGAGCTGCAGAAACACAGTATGGAAACCATCCATCTCAAGATGCTCCTCCAACAACCTGCTGGGCAGACAGGAAGCTGCAGCTGTGGCCTGGCCTGCAGCTGCCTCAGAGACAGCTATGGCATGGCCTTGTTAGTCTGTTTCCTATGCTGTCTGAATGCCTGTCAAGCAGGAGAAAGCTAGAGTTGAGAAACAGCTTCTCTTTCACTTCACAGATTACTGACAGAGGTCAAAAATCTGATGCCAAATTACAAATATCAAAAATAATATTACCTCTTTTGGATTATCCTCATTTTTTATGCTCTGCACTAAAAATACCTGGAAGAATGATGGTATTTATATATAGGGGGGCTCTTTTGTTAGTTTAGGGTTTTTGTTTTGGTTTGCTTTGGTGGTTCTTTAGGGTTTTTTTTGTTTTATTTTTTTTAATTACAGCTTGTAATAAGATGTATTTGGTGTCTCCTGAGAACTGTCTTAAAAAGCCCGGTAGAAATCAAGTTCATTATTCAGGCCTCTGCAACTGATTATTGAAGAATTACAGTTGAGAAGGGATATTCTTTCATGCAATGTATGATAGTAAGTTTGCATTTGAAAGTGGGAAATGATCCTCACCAAGTTCATCTTATATGAATTAGACTATCTCTTATTCCTGCAGTGTTGAACAGGATGATGACCAGGAGATCCTATGAAAGAGACTGCCTAGATCTGTAGCAGCACCACTGTGCCACTTAACACTCAAAAAGATTTATATTAAACCTTTTGAAATTGTATTTCTTTTTGAAGACATTATATTCATTTTATCTTGAATACTGTTAAAATAACTCAGGCAAGTTTTTCTACTAAAATTAAAAATCTTCTACTTGCTAAGCCAAAGATCATTTTCTTACTAAGGGTAATCAGTAAACAAATGTTCCTGGTCTGTGATATAACAAATATCTCAGTTTTATATCTACCTGTTCACCCAAGGATTAAGTTCTACTGTGTGGCATTATTTCAGAAGTTTGGTCAGAGCCGTTGAACCAAATGTGATATTTGAACAAACAAAATATTTTTGAGTATATTATTTCAAATATAGAGTTAAAATTACCATAGCTGCAAAAATGCTGATCTTTCCTTATAACCCCAGTCTTGTTATCTACTCTATCTATATTATTACCCAGTTTTTAATTAGATGTTAATATCACAATGATTTGTTTTCATTAAAACAAAAAAAAAGACGCTGTGAAAGCCTACAGTCTGCCAAGCAGCCTGCTTTCCATCAAATTGCTTCTTTTCAAAAGGATGTATCTACTGCAATACCAAATGGACTAAATAAAAGTCATTAGAATTCCACAAATTATTTCCCCAAACTGTTCAAAATTATTCAGTCTAAAGTAAATATTTACATGGATACTTTCGGTCTGAAAATATAGTCAAGAAACTTAGAGATACCTAACACCTGGAAGGCTTTTCTCTCAGCCTATAACAGTAAGCAGTGATATGCTTCTCTTTGTATTAATCAGGACTTGACTGCCAGAAAAAAATTAACCAATTCAAAATTTAGGGTTAATTAATGAACACCATCTCAAACCTTTATTCAGAAATCAAGGGAAATGAAACAGAAATATCTATAGTTCCGTTTTTTGTAGTTCCAAAATGAGCACCATAATATCAGGTTTAGCTGTGATCTGTGACCACTAAGACCACTTGCTGTTTAGCTGTTTTCACTCACCAGTGGGAGCATGCAGCACATTGTAGGCACTAGACATGGGTTATTCAGTTATTCACAGATAGACATACTTGCCATTCCTAAAATATTCTTCAGTGGAAGCTTTGTTTCCTTTTTTACCTGAGACTTTAACTCTTACAGTTCAAATTGGCATTTTACTCTTGTGCCTCCTACTACCTTCAGTGTAGAGTGGCTCCTTCTCCCAGGAATGTTTAGTATTGGTCCAGAATTTATATGTTTACAGTTTTAACACGTCCCCACTTCATTACATCCTCCGTTTTAGCAGGCATGTCTCCCAAACACAATTTCGGCAACACATTTCAGCACTGCCTGTTAATTACCACATTCAACTCCTCTTCAACCTGCTGCATTTCAACACAGCAGCCCCAGAGAGATAGGGGAAAAGGAGGTATACTGATTTCTCATTTTATTCTGAGCTTCAGGTGTACGCTTTGGTTTAAGTCTCTAAATACAGACCCAGAAAAGTTACTTCTGCAG
The DNA here is from genome assembly GCA_020086605.1 of Lanius collurio. Classification (NCBI taxonomy): domain Eukaryota; kingdom Metazoa; phylum Chordata; class Aves; order Passeriformes; family Laniidae; genus Lanius; species Lanius collurio. Next base: position 4,128,010 of record JACBWW010000003.1, read on the forward strand.
GAACTTTAGCATGAACTTCTGAAAATGTACATTGTACTCTTCCTCCCTTTCCCTTCTCTCCAAGGAGGAATATAAGGAACTATTTTCTCTAGAGCCATGATAGTGTTCTAAAAATTATTACCACTTACAGACATATGCTCAAGACCTAAGGAAGGAGGCACTGAGACCCTCAGATGCCTTACATACTTAGAGCATCATCTTCATAAACTCACTTCCTGCAGTCTGACTGCCCAAATGTGACAGAGAGCCATTTTGTGTCAGTAGGGGCTGCACAATGAAGGACATTTCACTTGAGTAATTAGTTGATGTTAAAGGATGCAGACAATGTTTTGTTTTTTAAAGACCAAAATATTATTCTAAGTTTTATATATCTTTCATTTACAGATGAAAATTATAATTCATTTCTTCTACATGTGTAGTTTAAGTTCATAGCAATTGGCTTGTGAAATAGCTAGAATTCATTTTCTTTGTCTCCCAGTTTGCTATTTCTTGCAGCTTTCAGGATACACAAAGATATCTTCAGGGAAGGGACCCTGAGTCAGCAAGAGTTTTGAGGTAGATATTGTTCTTACAGCAAGCACGCCAAAAAACATCCAATGAACTCTGAAATTCCAGTTTATTTTAGCTCAGACCAAAACAATGGTCCTTTATAAAGAGACAAGTGAGGCCTGCTTAAGACAATAAAAATAAGAGAATACAAAAATAAATCATCCTTTGCCCACTGTATCCTTGTTTTTTTCAAACCTTGCTTTGAATCCAACAGCTTTCAAGGGCTTCTTGAACTGAACTCAATTCAATCCTCTCTTAAGAAAAAGGGAGTTTTCTTGGGTTTTTTCTTTTTTCTCTTTTTTCTTTCCTTTTTTTTTTTTTTTTTTCCGATCTTCTGGACCCTGATCTCCTCAGGAACCACTGCTTCTGCTGAAGACTCTGCTTTTTGGGTTTCTCACACTGATTGCCACACAGGTTTCATCATCACAGTTTTTCCCATCTATAGACACTCACTTGCTCTCAGGTAAGACACAGAAGGGAAACCCTTGGCCCAGAGCATTCCCTCTGATTCATGTGAGTTAGTGAAGACCAGATGAATGTCAGCTTGCCCCTGCTGCCAGCCTTTGCGCTTCTTAGAGAGCATGACGCAAAATAAATCATGAACAAGCATGGCACGTTGTTGCATCTGTTCTCTTCCTCTCCAAATTCTATGCATAAGGTTGAATTTTATGCTATCATCAGGGGCCTACTCACAGCAGAGACAAAACTGGCATTGCTCATAATGAATTAATACAAAGTTCACAGAGAAATTAAGTTCTTTCTATTTTCTGTCACTAAGGAATATAAGATAAGGCAGGAGAAGGCCAAAACAAGTGCTTTGGAGGATGTGTTATTGTAATAGAGTGAAGCTGTAGACATGACAGAGTGCTCTTGTATCAGAGCTAGAGGGTGTTTTATTTTGTACTGATGTTTCTGGGGTCTAAATTACTTCAATGCCAATGGTTAATTCTAAAGGAATGAAGTTAAAATAATATTTGGTATGATTTTTTGAAGAGTTTGATCTGACAATGAATTGATTATGTCCTCAGTTTGTAATAATTGTAAGCAGATATACAGATATAGCTACAAGAGTGTGGCTAAGTTCAGTCCTCATTTGGGAAGCTGCATGTTTAATAGAAATGTTTATGTAGAAATATAAATATGTGTAAACTCCTGCTAATTAGAGCTAGATTGGAGTATTGCCTATTCTGAGCATCTGAAAATTGAAAGTCACATCTCTAGACTGTGCCACAAGATGAAAATCAGAAACTGTCTTAGGTATTTAAAATTATATATTGTCTTTGGGCAGCCAAGGTGAGACAAAATCTGAAGCTATTGCCTAACTGTGGAAACATGGAGCTGAGGTTTAAAAAGCACCTCATTAAAAATGTCAGAATAGCAGCAGTGTCTATGCACCTGAGCAGAAAGGTAAAAGGGCAAGATCTCACCCAAAGGCCACGGCACAGAAGAAACTTGAGAGTGAGGCTTAACACCATTACGGTGTCAGTACTCATAGGTATAACAAGATCTAAGGCTGGCATGCTGCTTACAGCCTAAAGGGTTGCAACATTCCCAGAGGAAAGGCTGGAAAGAAGAGAGCAATATACATTGGTTGGGCAGCCTGAGAGAAGAGTTAATCGTGGTAAGTGGGCCTCTCTGAGTTGCTTGGGAATGGTGTGATGGTTTGGTGATGTGATCAGGACATTCATAAGTTTAACAGTCCCAAAAGTCAACTTATACTAAAAATGCTTGTATACTAATCGCATTTAACTTCCAGAAGCTTGGACCCAGACTGCCCACTTTGGACTGCCTCCAGTTTGACCTTGCTTTGACAATGGCTGTACATTTTGTGGACTAATCCAACTACAGCAGTTTATATTGCTGCATGTTTGTGTGTATGAGCACTCATACACGTGCACATCTGTAAAAGAGCAGCCTATATGCACGTGAATATAATGCAGAGGAAGGGTAAGGTACCTTACATGGTGATCTAATATGACATGTTACATTTAGATCACTTTTGAAAGCCAAAACTAAACAATCAGGTTATTGTATAGAAATGTCAACAAGCTTCTCTGCCTGTGGCTAGTTTGTTAGGATTTTTTCATTATGGAGTCATAACTGCAAGTATACATGAAACCATAGATGTAACTTTTGATTATTCATATTATTCCAAAGATAAAGACACTGATGCATAGAGCCAACACTTAGGCTTATATTTATAACTCTAATAAGGAAAATGTCAATCTCATAGTTCACAATTTAATGAGAAATACCAACATCTTAATGCACCATCCGTCTGAAGCCAAACCAAACTTCTTGAAATAGACAAGATCTTACGATACATGTTCCCCATGTTTCTTCTGTGTTTTAACAAAAGCAAAAAGAAAAATTATCAAGATATAATTAAAAAAAAAAAAAAAAAGCATTATTCTTGGAAAGAATGTCTCATTTTCTTCCTTCCTTTTGGCAGTTTCCTAGGCTGCTGTAGATTGAAGAAAATAGGAATAAGCATCTTTCGACCACAAACAGATGTGCTTGATAAAGAAAATGTCAGCAAAAATACTAAAGCAATGTGTCACAGCAGCTTTCTGACAGATAGAGGGAAAAGGTAAAAAATGTTCTATCATGTCCGACAAGGTGTTCTTTTTGAGATTTAAAGATCACTGTGCAACTTTAAACATGTTTGTCACTTTGGCTCTGACTGGAGCTATCTGGAGCTTCACAAGAACTTTATCAGCTCAGCATAGGGGGGAAGAAAGAAGCCCATTCCCATTTATCTCAGCCAGGTTCCCTTCAAAGCCAACAAATAAATTACAGTGTACATTTGATACAAATTGATTTCTTAACTCAAATAACAATGTTGTCCTCCCAGTCAGGCCATGTGTCACTCATTCGCGAGCCTGAGTGAAAGGCTCAATCTGTCTGCGTGACAGAAATAGGCCTGACGCATCTCACCGAGGAATGCTAATAACCCCGGCCTGGCCCGGGCCTTTGTGGGCAAGCCGCGATAAGGAAAATCAGCCCGTCCTGTCAAACGCCGCGAAGGCCTGATCGCTGTTTGTTCCAACAAGCTGCATAGGCCTCGGAGTCGCCATCCTATTTCATGTAGTAAATGAGAGGAAAATAAGATCCGGCTACCACGGTTAAGATGCCGGTGACTGTGATGAAGCTGAAGTGAAAGGAAACCCCATTGAATATCTTGAACTGATCTTATCAGCTGCTGGAGAAATGAGATATTGGCAGGGGCTGTTGAGTTTCTCACAGCTGAGCAGGTTAATAAGGTTGGGAGGCAGGCCACAGGCTAATTGGATTTGCCTTGGTTTGATAAACAGTGGCAGGCCCATTGCCAGAAAAACATACACAATGTGGCTTTTTCTCTTTGTTTCTCTTTAAACCATACGGAAAAAAAAAAAAAAAAAACTGAAAAAAACAGCTGCTTTTTTTTCCCTTTTTTTGAAGCTAAAGGTGTCTTCCTGAATTCCCAGATGAAGAGGCCAACAAAGTCAAACTGTGAAACAGTAGTTGTTGGGTGTTCTGATTTTAATCAAACACCATTTAACCCGCCTGACCTCACAAAGTCAGCTCACATCAAAACAGCACAACTGCAAGGGCTAACTAGAAGCAGAAGGAAATAATAACCTATTGAAACTTTCCAAAGGCTTAAAATATTCAAAAGGAACCCATTTTTTAGCCTCATCTCTGGGCAGATGCAGCCTGGGTGAAAAAGACAGCCCACGCAGCTGTCTCCATGCTGTGCCCAGCACAGGCACCCAGGCTGCACCCATGGCTGATGGGCAAGGTGCCAGCACCCCTTCAGTCCTCTCTAAAGTTTGATCCCATGGTCCTTCAGCTCTTGCCATAACCCTGCTTCTTTTCCATGCTGTTATTTGGCAGGATCTGACCTGGAATTTACAAGAAGTTGAGGAGTTTTTTGATTAAACACTGCAAAACTGTGCCCTGCAGGGCAGGCAGAAGGCTGCTCTGTTACCCCTGTGTTGCTGCACGGGTTGCTGCATGCTTCCACCCACACTGCCCAACAAAACCTGCCAAAATGCCAAGACCTTTGCATGACCTTGGAAATGTAATGATTTGGAAAACGTTTAGCTGTTGAACTTGCTATTGAATGCCTCTGATAAATCCTCTCACTATATTTTTTTCTTGAGGTCTGTCTTGTATTTTCTCCTTCAACTCTTCTAAATCTTGTGTCTATTTTCACTTTGGATTGGCAGTGGCAGGGCTGGGGCAAGGAGGAATAACCAAATGAGAGTGGTGCTGCTTTATTCACTGTAGATACAAACACAGCATCAGGGCAAGGCTGTGGGGAATTACTTAGAACATCAGAGGAATACACATACTTTTAATATGAAAGTGAGGATATGAGTACATTTTTCAGTGTGTACAATGCTCCACACTGTGACATCTGAACATCAGACTGTTTTTACGAACTTTTGTGACTTTATCTATAAAAATTATCAGTGGAACAAATAACCAATGAGAAATGCATGCCATCCCTGTAGAGAGCTTCTAAGCATCTTTTATTTCCCCTATTTTGTAGCTTCTGGTGCCTTAATGAAATGTGTTTGTGCACCATCAGATTCAGTGAGTCAGATAAGATGAGGAACTGGAAGGAAACATGTCCAAAGTTATTCCATGTTTTATTTTTCTCAGTTCAGAATGGGAACTTCCTTGTAATTTTTGAAAGAAAACATTAATTTCTCTGAGGAAATATTGTTTCTCACTTATGTGAAAAATGTAAGTAATGTTTGAAGTTTTGGTTTAAATATGTGTGTGGCACAACAAAGAATTTACACTCTCTTCAGCTATATTCTTTAAAAAAAAATTGTATTTATGACTTTATCATTTAGTCTAATTTGTATTTCACTACTATAAAATATACTTTACATTAACATAACATATTTTATCAGACACTCTCAGAATACCATGTCAAAATGTAGAGTATTGCACATCTCACTCGTTGATAAATTAACAGATATTTCCTGAGCAGCTCTTTCCTGCTTAAAATTTAAAAGTTTCTGAAAGCAAAGCATTCCATTTTCAACAAATATTGCCCATGCATGTAGCTTAAAATTTTAGCAGTCAGAAGTAACCCTTTTTGGGCAGTTTAGATTCCTCTCCTAGGCTGACTACTCCTCCGTGTCCTTTGGGTTTTCTTTATACATTTGCCAAACTGGAATCAGAATATAACTTGCCCAATGAAGAAGATACTTCTGTTTAAAAATATTATTTAACTTTATAGAAAACAATGCCAGTCCTCACCTGTGATGTGAGATGCTGCAGAATATAAAACTACCTCTTCCATCTGCTAACTGAACTGCTGCCTTGCTGAACATGAAATTCCCTTTCATTCTCTGGTCCAAAGAATATCTGATTTGTAGGAAGTGAATTGGTTTGAACAGAACAGAAAGTAGATATTTTTTTCCCAACAAAATGAAGCTAAAGACTGGTCTCCCACCTGCTTACCACATGTCTGAACTGTGGGACTAGCAGCTTCTCCAGAGCAGAGAAGGTTCAGGCAGTTCAGAACTTACCACGTCCTTTGGCTCTGGAAGAAAACATAAGAGAAAGGGAATGATTTGCCAGCAGAAGAGTTTCTCAGATCAAGATAATCAAAGACATTTTCTATATTTATTTTTTTTTTTCTTTTAGTTTTGGGCCTGGAAACATTTGGGAGAAATTTTGTTTCATGGTAAATAAGAACAAAACCTGTAAATAGTATTGTAACTGAAAAAATGAAATGAAACCTCATCCCTGTATCATGATGGAAATGAAAGCATACAGGGAAAATAAAGAAAAGAAAATAATTTAATCTAAACTTTGCTTAAATTAAGATTCAGGTTTGTTTTTAAAGAAAGAAAACTCTTTCCTCACTTTGAGTATGTTTCTGGACACCATCCCATGATACAAAATTGGCTTTGTACTTGCAACGACTTATGCTTTCCAGTTTCTTCCTTTCACATTTTGAGTGTTTTATTATTTTTGGATGCACATCAGTACAGCATGTGGCACATGTATAAGGCAGACTGGGGTAATGGAAGTATGTTTTCTGCAGTATAAATACAGGCTAGAACTAAACTGACAAAACCCCTTGTCTAAAATCCAGGTTCACTAACGGTGAAATTAATAAAATTTACACCTTTCAATAATAGTAGGATCAGTCTTCAATGGTTTTCCAAGCCTTCCATAAAGCTTGGAACAATGCTCCCAGATTTGGTGTAAGTTGCATTTGGAATCATTAATAGGTCTAGTTTCCTGTTATCCCAAAATAGCAATGAACAGATGAATATGAAATATTATCTTTCTAAAATAATGAAAGATAGCAAATAAGCTACATTTGAACTACTGATTTTAAAATTACATCAAGCCCAAGTACTTAACATAGCAATGTGCCCAAGGACTGATTTTATTAGCTTGCTATATTTCAAGAATAATTAAAATAACTCACCAACTAATGTTTTCTATTAAATCTCAAATTTTATGACAAAATTTTATCTTTTATTCAATTTTAATTTTAAAAAATAGACAATACATAAATCAAAGCTAATAATAGCAGTTCCAAAGACATCTCATAAAGTCTAACATGCTTTTACCTTTAATCTCAGTGAGAAGCCCCTTGCCTTTAATGGAAGTATTCACAGAATATAAAATCGAACAGATAATTACATCTTTAAAATACAAGGACTTAAAGAAGCACCTGGTAATTAGTACTGAGTGATACAATATGAACAGAGCTCATAATGGGGCACTGAGGTTTTCTTGAAATCATTGTACTACTATTTTTGAAAGGAAACAGATGAATCCAGAACTTGGAAAAAGTAATTGCCTCAAAGCACAAGCAAGATATTAATAAGCAGGTAATATGGAACATTCTAACTGAAGAAAAATTTCCCCTCATATGTGGCAAAATTTCTATGACATTTACTAAATTTCATATCGGGAAGGCAAAGAAATAAAGATACAGAGCAAATTCTGAAAACGTTCTTCTTCAAGAATAACCATTACCTAAATGTCTGCTCAGTATTTTCATGGCCAGTAATGGGATGAGGCAACTCTGGCACTCCTCAAAGCATATAGGCACTCCATACATTTTGTTATACAGTAATAAGGTATCGAAACAAGGCTTCCTTAGGGTTACTAATAGTTTACTTTTAAAATCAAATAACATATTGAATGAAGATTTACCATCAAATTAGTTTCTTGTAAGGTATAAAAATGTATTAGGAACAAATATATTGTGAAAAATGAAGAAAATCATACAGTATGTAATAATTAGCACAGATATATTAGTGTGTATTACAACAAATATGTAAATATGCATTGTAAATGTAACTTGCTACCCTAACTCTTTTTTTTATCCAAATTGATGAATAGGTCAGAGACAGTTGACAGATTCCAGCCCCTCAGTTACAGAAGATTCACAGCCAGATGATTATACATATATATAGATAAATAGATTCATATCCATATTTTTTATCACTATTCCATAGAAATTTGAAACTGTAACAGTGGGGTTTTATTTTGCTTGCTTAAATTATTTGTAATTTGGGTCAAAGAAAGGAAATAACATGACTTTGGGAATCTGGATTTTACATTCTCAAGTTAGGACACTAAATATTTAGCAGGAGGAGCAAACATTGTTCAAAATTCAGATGTTCTAAGTAATGTTATAAACTTATGTAAAAATCTCAAACATTTAAAAACATTTTAGTCTTGGAAAATATGTTCTTCAGCTTCTAGTGTAAAGATATTAATAATAATTTTTCATTATTTATACATCAATTTTTAAAAATGCTCACACATACACAGTCCTTTTTCTGTAGTCACATCACTAAATTTTCTTACACTATTCTATGATGGAGTAATATAATCAAAGTTTCTACTTCCAAGTGTTTGCCAACAGATAAATGCCTCTGCTATTCCAGCTCCAAGTGTTTCAAAGACTGTTCTTGCTTCAGAAAGTACAACTGCTCAGTAATGGTGGATCTGTATCACAATGATTTGGTGCTTAGACCCCACTGTCTACCCAAGACCCATACCAGAGACTTTAGTTCAGATTTGGCTAATCTGATCCTATTTGTGACCACTGGGAAGGGCATATGATATATACTGTCTTGAGCCCTAGGTTTCAGTGTAATTTTACCTAGCAGGAAAATATAATTTATTATTCCATAGTGAATATAAATAAATAAATAACTATCAAGTCTACATCTACATTATATGAACAGTGTGGATTATTATGGGTGGATCTGCAGAATAGAGTAGCTGGTACTAAGGACATGATGTCCACGCATTTTGGGGTAAGGGCTTCTTTAAACTTTGGTCTGATGAAGCTCTTCATGACTGAAGAGCATCAGGTACCTTTCCTGATACTCCAGGAAACATCTTCCAGCTGTTCTTTGAGACACTTGTGTTCCAAACCACAGGTTAGTAAATAGGGAAAATCAGGAGACTGATGTCAAAAGTCCCCTCCTGCCCTGAAATGAAATGCTAATCCAGGAACACTCTATTTCTTTCTATGCTGTATTCAATTCTTTTTTTCTGTTAATAGCATTGCCATATGTTATATCAGAAAGATTTTCATCATAGGGTCTAAATTTTAGCACTGACTTCATTAGTGAAAATATTGGCAAGCATCTTTGCACCAGACCATTATTTCCCCTTCCAGGACAGTCTGGTTTACCAGTTAGTAAGCTGATTGTTCATTTTAGGATTTAGTTATCACCTCTATCATCTTAATGAGCAACCTCCTATTTAGTATTATATCAGATTGTCTCTATGATTCTTGACTAACAATTCCTTTCCAGGAGAATATCCTTACAGGATATTCCAGGAGCTTTCCTTACATGTTATTTTCATGAGATCTATGATATTTTTCTTGGGTAGAAAGAGAATTACTCAATCAATGGAAGAAAAATTAGTCGAATAATCTACCTTCTCTTAATATATATTTCTTTTTCTCCCATTTTTCACTTACCTCTATGAATTATTATACTTTCCTTCAAAATGTGTTCTGACATTTTCTACATTACTTAGATCTAGCTGATAGGTCAGTTGACTTTTTCTCTTAGTCTAAAAAAAGTGATATCTATTTATAGATATATAAATATTCATTATCTTACATTTATAGATTCCCACTTCTGATTTGGTATACTTAGAAATCTACTTGTTTCATATACCAGTTTTCTTTTTTCCATAACTCTGAGCTCAAGGTATTAGGTCCTTGTGATTGCAACACACTTAATTTTTGAGATTTCCTCAACCTCATATGTGCTATTTTAACTTCCATACTTTTACACCTATTAGTCTTTCTGTCTTTGCCTTTCTATTAGCTGTTATTATCCTTACTAAAAAGTAAAGTGTTGTATTAATCTAAGTTTTTTAACACCTAACTTTCTCTTGCCACAAATAAGCTTTCATTTTCTCATGATGTGTCTATGAATCTGTTTTAACATTTATATTTTCTTTTCAGGACCAAGAAAAATAATTCTCACTATTCTCTCCTTCATCTCCATCGTCAACATTTAAATTATAGCTTCCTTTATTGATCAATCAATTTTTTGACATTCCTAGGCTTATTTCTTGATGCAAGGGTCCTGAGTTATGTCCAAATTTTAGAACCTTTTCCACAAAGAATTCCCTGTATTGGACTGAAGCTCCAGAAATTTCTGCCCATTCGTCTTTATAGAAATTTAAAATCTCTTCCTTACTCAAATCTCTAAATAGTCAGGCCATTTGAGTTCATTTCTCACTTCACCCTTCTAAAATCATAAACCTTGGGCTAGAGTCTTTTTTGCTTATCCTTTAACTTGAATTGAGCTCAGTAATACTGAAATCACATATTATCAAAAGGCCATTTGAACAATTGCATTTCTTGTTGCAGAGGTATTAATGGCAAAGGATATGAATGTCTTAGTTCAATAAGTCTCCAATGTAGAAATTTCTCATTCATAAATGTTTGAAGCCTGTGCATATTTATATCATTTGGTTTCTATTCTGCATTTGGAGATTGCAAGACTCCTAAAATGAGTCAAAACCATCCAGAAACAGTTTCTGTTAGCAATCCCTTCACTAATGGCATTGTAGAGATTTCTATCCAAATCCAAATAAAATCTCAAGCCTCTATAGCAGAACTTTCACAGTTCTCAATAAAGTTTAATTTTCCAGAGTTCCTCATGACAGTCTTGTGGTATCTAGCTTGTTACCAGGACACAGGCAGAGCACAATGCATGGGATACTACCTTCTGAGCCTTAACACAATCAAATTTTTATGCTGACCTTTAAGTCCTAACTTGTGTATAAAAAAATTGTGGTATATGGTATCAAAACCCTTGCTAAAATCTTTATGAATGACATCCAGCATTATTCTTGATCACAAAGCAGACATTTTTTCATAAAGGTCAGTCAGGCTGATCAGACATGATTTATCCTTGATAAATTCAAGGTTACTATTTCTAGTCATATTTCTCTCCTTTTTATTCCCAGAAATGTGTCCCAAAAAGATTTTCTCCATGATTTTTAATATCTTTTATTTCTTTTTTTGCTTGCTGTGTTAAATTCTTTTGTTGCTTCCCAATAGACTTGCATTGCAGTATGAGAGATTTCAGCTGGATAGAAAGATAGCAAAATAGGGGAACAGGGAGGATCTTCATCCTTGGAGAAACAGCTGGATGCAGATCTGAACAAGATGATCTGATCTCATTGCTGACTCTTCTGACCCTCCTGCTGAGCAGGAAGTTGGACTAGATTACCTCCTGAGGTCCCTTTCAACTTGAATTATTTTGTGGTTCTATGGTCATGCAAAAGCATATTTAAAGTATGTTAACAGGATCTAATCCAAGGACACTGTTGAGCCAATTTCTAGGACTACAACTATTCCCATAAAACTAGAGATGTTTTATTATAGAGACAGATTCCATACACTAAGTGAAAAAAATCTTAGCACACTAGGCTTTTATTTCCACACACTTTCACAGCAACTGTTTGACATACTACATCAAAAATTGTTAGGCTACTTGTCATCAACCTTTTCATTTTCCTGACTGTTGTTCTCATCAATACTAAGCTTATTCCTTCTGACCATCAATCTATCCTTTATTGGCCAGAAACTACAGAGGCATCATAATGTATTGTTTATTCCAAACAATTCTGAACTTTTAATATTTTTTCAAAGACCACCTGATATACCATTTTTTTGAGAATTTTCTAAGAGTTGGCACAACCATCCTTGATCTGTGGTGTCTGTAGTGATGTTTGATCTATCAGCAGAAGATTTTGCTCTCTTTCTTCAGAATTACTCTCAGACATAGACATAAAGCCCTGCTTCTGGCAGACAGCATAGAACTCATCTCTGCATTTTTTATCAATGAACTATTGCTCATGTTTAACAATGAGACAAACATCTCTTTTCAATTGTATGAATCTGCAGCCCTTTCTGAGATTTACTTCTTTCTGTGTACCAATAATTGTATTCTTTGTTCTACCTCCCAGTTCATAACCCTAATGGGTTGAGCTGATTATAATAATTTTATTTAGTTGCTCTTTTTGAACTTCTACAACTTTGCTTGCAAGAGGTAATGGAAAACTCAGGAGAATCAGGTAGCATTTAAGTAGTAACTTTATTAATCTGCTTATGAATAAAAGCAAATCTGTTTTCCACAGAATTCCAGCCCTATCAAAAAGGATATCTACTGACTAAACAAGCCAGTTTTGCTATTACATCATTAATACAAACTCTTACTGGATATTCTATTTTGAAGCCACTGTTTCCAAAAAGATCTGAAAGCTTCTTTTGTCTGCTTACATCAATAAATTAATGTTAATTGGTATAGACAGAAGATTCAAATTATAGTTTCAAATGAGGTACAGTAATGTGTGTAAATTGGAAAAGGGATGAGAAAAACATATAAAGTAAATTAAGTGGATACTCCACCACAAATATCATAAATTAATATAAGAGAAATAGTGAAATTTAAGTGAAAATGAGAAACTAATTTCTTTCTTCAGCCAGGCATTTCTCACACAGTTTTCAAGACTCCACCTCCAAATTCCATGTTAGATGATCAAAATACACCAGATTGCTAATCATATTTCAATCCAGACACCTGCTCCATTAATTGCCCTTGACAGGCTTTAGACATTCAACAATTCTGCCTAAAATACTTCAGGAGGTAAAAAGATCAGAGGAAAAAAACCTTCCAGAAACATTTATAAGCCTGCCTTGGGTAGATTTAACTCATGTTCAAAACATTAAAACACATGCTCTTCACTAAGTGACAGATGAATGTACCTCAGGATACATGGGTTTTTTTTCAATTACAGAGACAAAATTTCAGTTGCTCCAGAAGTTCCTTCATACTCCCTGTCTGTGAATCTTCAACTGATCCAAAAAATTTTAGATCATTCATAATCATAATGTTGGGGGTGAAGGAGTACATAGATTTGATAGTCAAACCTGTTAATGAACAAAAATGAATTGTACCCTCCTTGTCAGGAGAAAAAGTCTCAAACTGTAGAAACAAAGTATTCCCCATTTTCATGCTACATGATTCAAATATTGTAAGACACTGCCACAATGATAGATTAACACAGTTCAAGACACAAAGTCTTGACTCTGTCTTTCAGAGCTATACTATAAAAATTGCATTAAGCTTCTGTTTGATTCTGTATCTGGGCTGATATTTGAGATACTGCACTGAAGCAGAAATGTGATTTGAAAATGAATTTCTCGATTTTTTTTTTTTTTTTTATTTTTATTAATCACTTCTTGACCAATTTCGAGATGTGCAAATATTTTTTGAGAGAACAAAATCAGAAGCTTCACACCAAAATCTCTCCAAATGCTTGACATGATATTTGATTTATGTATTTAAATTTGGAATCAATGTGTGAATGGCTCCTCCTACAGATCCATGATCCATACTTAGAGTTTTATGGGGTTTTTTTCAGAAAGCTGTAATCTGTACGTGCATCACAGACTGCCTTTGTTCAACAACCCACTTGAAAACAGATATAAGGGAAATATAAGGGCCTACTAATGCACTTCCCTTGCACCAAGTTCCTTGCTATAAGTAGGTTTGTAGCAGAAGTCTAGTTCTCAGTGGAATATTATTCTTAGTTGGTTGCAATATTTTAGTGACAGCAACTTATGCGTCTTGTCAATCACTGACCTGACATATTCCCAAGTGGCATAAAAATATGCAAATATATTTTAAAAATGCTTAAGAAAATTCAAAGTTTGGAAATTCCTAGTAATTTATTGGATATTAATAAAAAGGTTTCATTGCACTGATAGGAGAGCAAGAGCTTGTCCCTTTCTTATAATTTTTGTGGTTGTAGTAAAATTTTGTTTTGCTTCTGCAACACTTTCCTTCAGACCTCTGCAAAAGTCTGGGTGATTGTAGCTCCAAAATCAAGTAGATGTTTCCAGACTCTCATACCACTGAGGAGAAGAAGAGGACTTTCATGCAACTATCCAGGTACATATATAATGAAAAAGACAATTCTAGAATGGAGAAGGGGGCTGAAATGAGGAGTGAGACAAACATGCTAAACTAGAGATCTTGCTTTGTTAGGCAACCATTTCTGTTAATTCATTCATAACAAGCAAATATTTAGGCAATTACTTACTCTCTCTTTTATATTGGATGTTGAAACTACAATACAGTGATAAGTTTCATCGTTGTCTGTATTTTCTCATCTTGCATAACATTCCTAATCTGGAGTGAGAGGCAAGAGCACAGTGTGAAGCTGTGGTCTCCAGCTGGCTCTACACCAGACAAGTATCACGTCCCTACACAGAACGAGAGAGGCTGTGTAGCATGGTTCAAACGGAGTAAATCACTCCATTCCCCCCACCTAACTCTTTGACCCTATTTCAAAACACTGAAGTTGTCATGGAAGCCTGGAAAATAAGAAAAGGGTGTTTCATTTGCCATGCCTTACTTTACAAGTGCCTTAATTGTGTAATTCCAAAAAGAAGTGATGGTGTGATATTCTCCCATGTTTGCTTGCAGACAGAAATCGTTGCTTTGGAAGAGCTTAAACTGCTCTCTTTGATGCAGATTTGCATGTTAATTTTTGCTAAGTATTTCTCAAAAATTATGTACATATTTCTAGTGAATACATCTTGCATCTATTCTGGTACTCTCTTCCTTCAGATATTTTCCTATTATGAATGTAACTGTTAACCTAAAACTATACTATGGATACTTGCTTCCAAATGGCACCATCTGTGAAATGAGAAACATCATTCCTGTCATGAAGGAACAAACATTTAACCTGCTATGGTGAGAAAGTAAGTAATTAAATATCAGCAGAAGGCAAAGGGTATTGTAGCCCTGGTATTCATTGTACAAAGACAACTAGAAAAAGAAATTATCTATAGAAATGTGATAACACAGTTCTGGCCAAATATGTCTGTTTTCATAAAGTGAACTCCACACATTTTGTGTCTGTGAAGAACTTTGCCATTATTATAAAAAAAGAATGGGGGAAAAAAGGTATAAGTCAGCCTAAAATGCTAATTTCTCAATATGAAACATGTTTAGAATATACAGTCCACTGTATTTTTCCCTGGAAAGAAGAAACAATAGTAAATATCTACAATTGAGAAAAGGTGTAAAATCCTGTTTAATAAGTGTTCAGGAATATCACTAATGGGAAAAATAATGAATTTTGTGTGTGTTTGTGTGATGTTGGTGTTTGACTTATTCTTCTTTAATATACTAATGTGATCATTATGGATAATCAGTTGTCCAGTACAAATCCCTGTGACCCAAACTAGTGGAAACCACTGAAAAACATCTGCTAACAGCTTAAACATTCATTAAATATTATTAATCAGTAGAGTTTTACTTTTTAGATACAGCTATGAAAAATGTATGAAGGCAGAGATGAACTCCAGTTTGTGACATTTGTTGTGAAGCCCAGAAGCAGCAGCGACCCGCAACCTATCATGCATAAAAGCAGAAATAACTTTTATGAGCCCAGTCATGTAAAGCTTGAATAGTCAGATTCATGAAATTCACTGAGATTTGGATTAAATTTAAACCATTCTATACAGCTCTACTTTTGATTAGAGCTCTGTGTGCAGTGAAAAAACTCCCATTTGAATGGAACTTATATTTTTAAGAAGTTTGAATGTACTAGAATTTAAATTGAGTTCCAAGCTTGATCTTAAAATGTACAGTAGGTCAATTTACATTTAGCATTAAGGGGAAGGGGGGGAAGATAGCACTCCTTATTTTATATTTTAACTATGGGTTAAAGTTTATAAATATAAGGATCAAAACATGATTGAATTTTACTATCTCCTTTTACGAAATTATGAAGCTTGAAGTGCCAAAATGAAGAATGTAAGCTAAATAATAGAAACTCTACTACGTTCATTTTTTTTTTACTTTTGAAGAAACAATAAAAAGTCTTTTCCATTTCTACTTCTCTTTGCTCCACATTAAAAATGAGTTATATATACATTCCAGCCCTTTACCTTTTCACTTTTCACTTGTGGTTCATAAAATATAGAGTTGATGTAGCAATGATGGAAAAAATAAAAACCTTTTTTAAATCAATTTGCATCACAAACTAGTAGCATTTCATGTTTTGTATGTTTAAATTCTGTATAAGTATCAACCACTGTGGCTTTCACATATTTTCCGTAGATGCAGAAAAAATCACCAAGGCTTAGAATTTATTTCAATATCTAAATAAATTCTCAGCTCATCATTCAGATGACTTGTGGACTGCAAATAAAGTCATACAATGCATGAAGAGATTAAATCACACATCTGGACTCCTGCAATGTATAAATATAAATACATACATACACATACACACACATGCACCCCCCAATACATACAGCTAAGGTTCAAACCCAAATTTGTTCTGAGCCTCTCCTTTTGCTGTGGTTCAGACTACACCAGAATAGCTTGGCTTCTCTTCTACAAGCTTAAGTCTCTAATCTGTAGGAATACAAAAGCAGATAAATTTCTCATAAGTCTATTTAAAGAAGAAAGCTCTGGCAAGGTTCTATCATTTGGGGCCAAACTCTTACAAAAGACATAGCACAATGTTAATTTTACAGTCTAGGTTCACAGTTTGCAAGTCCACTTGCATAACCAAAATTGTGTTTTTTTCAGGACCAGGACCTGGGAAACACAAATCCTAAAACAAAGATGTTGTCAAGTGTTTAATTCTGAAATCCACACTTTCTTTCACAGTATTAGTTTATACACTTTTTTTTTTTATGCCAAAACATATCAAGAACACATATATATTATTATTATTATTATTATTATTATTACTATTATTATCATTGTCTGGAAAAGCAGTCTTGTAAGAGAGCAATGTTACTGTTAACTTTTAAAACACAGTGTTTCAAAGTACAGGCTTAGATATTTTCATATTTTTATGATTACTCATTTGTAAGAATACATTATTAGGTATGATTTGAATGACCTGGAGAGAATGCAGGAATGAATATGTTATGGAATTCTGAAAACACTAAACAAAAATCCCCTCAAACCCATATTATTTTAAAATAGAAATATATCAGTGTCTTTGTTGACATTTGTAAACTTTTCAATTGATGTTCTACTTCTCAAGAATATCAGCTTTTCAAAAATTCTAATATATTAAATATGGGCATTATCTACTAGTCAAATTAAACCTGTGGGAACTGCAGAGGCAACTTCCTAAAGATAATTCTGGTGCTAATTTTGAAAAGCTAATTTTTTTGCAACTGTTTGTAAAAAATGATTTCTTTTTCTTAAGGAAACTTAGATCATGCAGAGGTAAACCACATCAAAACCTTCTCAATTTAATATCCAGAATTTTCTGCAGAGTGGTCAATAAGCAAATTTATTTGCTTGTCATGTTTGTTTTCAAATGTGCCTGAAAGACTAATTTGTATTCTTTTTCTTTTAGTACTAGGGTTTCCTGTATCTACACATGATATTTTCTTCTTAGGACATTAATTCACAGGGCTTTTTTTACCCAGACTTTATGCCTTTCCCACAGGATTCTCAAGAAAATCTTCATGATAATATTTTTTTTTTAAATTTAAAGCACATGTAGTAAGTAGTTTAACTGTTGTATAACAGTTGCATAATATATACCTTTTCTCTACAATATAATCTTTCTCTCAAACCAGCAGCTTGTAGAGGAGAGACAATGGGGATAATTGGAATTATAGTAAAGTTTTTACCTGTTTGTTGCTTGTAAACTTGCATTCCTTTGAAAAGGTGACATACCTTGTAATAATCAAGCAATATTTATGTCTACTGGACCTAAAGATGAAAGTCTCATTAGCATCAAAATACTTGAAATTTGAAAAAGCCCAGGGGCTAAAATTTAACTAGTTTTTATAGAGAATATCCCTTCTACCCAAGTAGTAGACAAATACATCATATAAAATGTAGCGGGATTTTAGGGAGAGCTTTGACAGATTCTAAGAAATCTCAATAATTCAGAGAAATTATATGATGGGTTAGCATATCCATCTATCATAATTGCATCACTTTTCTTTCTCAGATTTTGTTTGTTTGTTTGTTTGTTTGTTTTGTGGTTTTGGTTTGTGGTTTTTGGTTGTTTTTTTTTTTTTTTTTTTTGTGGAAGGGGGTAAGTTGAGCCTAGAACTTTGGAACAGTGTTTTAGTCATCATTTGTACAGAACTTTGATACACACAATACATATCTACACTTTCTACATTTTGCCAGTGTAGGAGTTGAGGGAGAAGTTGAGGAAGAATGGACTTTGCTGGCTGAAGCAACTAGTGGGTGCTCATAGCAGGATCAGGGATTACAAGAGAGATGAGGGAGATTTAGGGTGCTACCAGTAGTAGAAATATATAGACTGGGAAGTTGCATGAAGGGAAGGACAAAACAGCAGTTTCACAGGGAGCCCTAAAAATTATGAATGTGCACAGCTGAGAAATTGCAGGGATCTAGCTGGACAAAAATTGTCATGAAGAAGAGAAAGGGGCACAGGCAGAAAGGCAGATGGAGATGTTTATCAATTTGAGGCAAAAGATTAGCAAAATTAGAAGAGAAAGGATCTTCAGTGGCATGGGATGTCCAAAAGCTGTGCATTCACCTTCATTTAGCAACTAAATCTACAGCTGGAGTAAATTTTTACCTGGGTTCATTGTAGATCCTGGACTCCCTCTTCCAAGTCTAGAAAAGTCCTCACCCATATGAAGTGTGGCTGAAGTAACTCGGCTTGTTCAGCCAGGAGAGAGCAAACTGAAATGAAATTCCAGGCAACTCCCAATTCATTGATAATATTAATTTTGGACAGCCAAACTGCAGCTGCCCTGTTCCCCCCTATAGCTTCCCTTGACCTCTGAAAATTTGGCTATAAAACTCTTTAAACACTTATGCAGAAAGTGTGGGACAGCACAAAGGTGGAGCCACACTCAAACATACTGTTTGGTAGCGTTTTAGTTTAATAACAAGTATCAGTAATAATAACAAAATGCAAGTTTAATATCAAGTAATAACAGTAAAAACTGCAACAATCTTCCAGTGTGATCTTAACTGGCAGCTTTGCTATCAGGACTGGAAGGAGAATGTGAGACTATAATAAATTACATGAATCAAAGTCTGATTGTTTTCACCAGCTACTATTTCTGTGCTGTAATATTTTAACTCTTTTGTGTGAATTCTCCATCAATTTATTGCATTATAGGCATTCAAGGGAAGTCATTCCAGGGATGCAGCTAAGAAAATATTTCTTTTAAGTGTACCTTACAGGGAAAACATACAATGAACCTAGGTAGGAAGCAATAATTAAGGTTGTTAGATAGCAGTGTACAAAGAAGTAAACAGGTGGAAATATTTTGGAGGCAATGTACTTCATGGACAGGCCTATAAGCACAAACATCAAGAAATCATGGATTCCCACCATGAGGATGATACACTCAGACACTCCCATTTTCAAGTAAACTCCACCTATATATCAAAGTCAATGAGGATATTGACTCCTCAAAAATCATTCTGTTTGAGGAGACTCTTGAAATTATTTAAGAGAAGGAAATTCCAGTTGTGTTACCTTTCTGTCCTAAATTCAAATAAGTCAATACAGGGAAAAAATATGCTTGACTTCAAAGCTTTGGAGTTTAACCACATAACAAGAAGATTAATTAAGTAATTGCTACATTTGCCTGTCTTTTTCATCCTCTTGTCAGAGACTGCCAGGCTTATGTGAATAAATCTCTGATTAACCTGCATTGCTTTTGAATACCTTTAGTTTTTTGGGGTTTTTTTTTGGCTTTGTTTGGTCTGACAGGGTGAAAAAAGCCAAGCTGAAACCAAGCCAAAGTAACCTGAATTCAGCAGTGGCTGTCTTAATGGCCCAGACCTCAACCATCCATAATAGACAGTAGTTTGCAGTTAACTACTTGCTCCTGTAACCCTGGGCACCTTTTTAGATATGGCAAGGCTTGGCATTGGCTCCTTTCTCTCATGTCATCACTCAGCAATCAATATCTTCATTTGAATTTACAGTGCCTTCCCTGCTGAACCCTGAAATTTGTGGACCACTTCTTACACAGACTTAAGGAGAAAAGGGAAATTATTATGAAAGCTGCTGAACTTCTAGTACAGAGAGATATTTATGCATGGTAAAGAACAATTTACTAAAGTAGCACCTGAGGCACAAAATATTTCCACAAATATATCACTTTATTAATAAATACTTCTGAGAACACATTACAATAGAAAGTTTTGAATAGAATACCTCAAAAGTGTAGATAACATATACATCTTGAATCAGCCCATCTGCAATCATAAACAGGCACAAACATATATGGCACTAAACTCCACCCCCTCCCTCCACAATCAGGACAGCTTGCTTGTAAAGGATTTCCACAAACTGACTGTAATTTTTAGAAATGGAATATTTTGTAAATGAACTAACTTGCTTGTACAACATAATAAATAACTTTTAAATAAATGTATCAGAATATTAATTAAAATAGAAAACCTCCAAGAATTAGGTATCTGACAAAGAAAATGGCTCCTCTCCCTCCCTCCCTTCCTTTGTTCTTTTGAACAAATAAAAAGTCTTCCAAATATAGAAGAATTGAATCCACAACTTTGTGTTATATGGGAAAATGAAATTGTCTTATTCAAGTAACTAACATAGATACTAATATCAGAACCTTAAAGAAAAAAATATTATATGAATTATTTAGAGAACAATACCTGTTATATGTTCTTAGACTTTATTTTGCTAGACAGAAGTAATTTTTAACTGGCAGAAAAATGATAATATTGATTCAACTTTAAATATCAAGATCACTGTAAATTGAAATACTGTCATGCATGGAGTAAATGTAAGTGCTCTAAATTACTTCAGCCAAGGGAGGATAAGAGACCATATAAGCATAGGACCAAACACTTAAAACAAGCCAGTCAGCTTAAATACTAACAAGACGACTTCCACTAAGTTACATATAACAAAAGGCTTTGGCCAGAATAAACTAGAAACAGTGCTGCTATGAATCCTAACAACATTTTCAGATTCACAAAGTGTTCTGATTTTGTGTCTCCATGCATTACAGTCATATCTATAGTTTATAGTATTATCTGTGGTGATATAAGTAGGACTTTGATATGTCTTGTTCATAGTTACTACCTTTCAAAGAGTAAAAACAGCAGAAAATGTGCAGGATTCAATACATTTTGCCCAGGCTTTATTTATTTAGAGTATTTGGCCTACAAATCTGTAGCTCTACCCTAGAGAAAAAGAACGATCACATGCCTTGGGCAAAATCTCCTTCAGTGTGGTAACGATGCTTAGAGGACTTCTATTACTTCCTCCATGTATTTGTACTGTACCATACACTTAATACAGCAACATGGATTGTTTGAATCATTGCTGGATCTGATAGTGGATCAGGACAGATTTCATGCAGTGAAGAGTTCCCAACCCTTCCACTGTTTTCAGTCCTCCCTTTAAAAGTGTCAACTGTTCCAGAAAACTAACTCATGAGATGTGCCATTCTAATAGGAAAAGGAACCACATGGGGTTTTTTTCATTCGTTTCCCTTTTCTTCCTCTACAAGTACCAAGAATTCATGTAAACAGCTGTTTTCTTGTTGGAAAAGAACAATGAAGAAGGAAAATCAACTTAAAAATGTTATTTTCCTGTAAGTTGCAGTGCTTCTTGGTATTTACAGGCAGGAAGGAGGCAGCTGCATTCTGTCCCAGCTTGAATTCATAAACCTAACTTGATCGTCTTCTGAAGAATTTATGAATCATGGTTAATAATCAGCTTTAGGCCCTTCTGAGGGAAGAATCACATTTTGAAGCTACAAAGGTCCACTAAATAGCCCACGGGAAATGACCCTGCATCCCATTAAATATAAAACCTCACTATTGTAGGACTCTGTGTCAGAGGGAAAACATTTCAGTCTCTGCTCCCTTCAAGTGTCAGAGAGCTCCGTCTGCCTAAATGCTTTATTAAGATTGAAGAAACATACCAGATTCCTGCTTCTCAGGGAAAACTGTTCTATTCTTCTGGAAAAAGTTGTTTTTTTTTTTTTTCCTTTTTACTTTGGGGGAAAGAAAACAAACCATTTCCTTTCTTCATTCCCACATATTCATTATGGTCCACCTTTTTTTAAAGCACTTATCTTTCTTTTATCTATTTCATATGCCTGTGGCAAACACCATAGTTTTCTTCTTCCTATTCCAGGAATCAGCTACAGTGTATTCTTTATCTTAGTTAGAGCAGGTTGCTATTTTCCTATTTAAATGGAAGATATGGATTGAAAGTCAGATGTGAAGGTCAGAGAAGTGGTTCTTAGTTTATTGTGATTTAAGTCTTTGCAGGCCATTTTGCTTGATGGAAAGCATAATCACAAGCAAATTATTGAGAAATAAAGTGAAATTCACATTTCCTTTAATAATAAGTTTAAGGTTCCCTGGCATAAGGGACACCACCCCCATCTGGTTTGCTGTCTCTTCAATTGCAGTAATGGTATTAGCCACAACTTCTACAGAAAAAGTAATTTACAAGGCCTTTTTCACTATTTTTTAGGGAACATACATACAAGGCATGTGAATGTGAAAAAAAGACAAATAGAATAGATAGACTGGCAGCTGTTGATTCTCATTGTATGATTTAAGAAGCAATTGCAACAAATTATGGTAGATAAGAATATCTTGTCTTTCTCCACTCATAAAGGGGTAAGTTAACCAAAATATTTTCTGATACAACCATTCTGACTTAAGTCAACTTCCCATCTCCTATAAAATATTTCTTATAAAAATTCTTGACATACCTGATGGCTGTTCAGAAGTTCCTTAGATTTTATATATTTCACACAATATAAATAGCACCCAAGAAGTTATAATGATCATAAAAACCAGTAGTGGTAGTAAGTTACCACTACCACCAAAAGGCATAAATTCTAATATCAATATAAAAAAATTTACCTTCAACCACTTGAGGTATGACAAAGGATCGTCATCATGAGGAAAGGAAAATGGAATGAAACAAGAGGAATAAAAATATTGCACAGTCTGGAAAAGAAAATAATTACATTCTGATTCCCTTATCTGAAAAATCTAAAAGAATAAAGCTCTATGGAAAGCAATCCATTTGTGAGAGTCTTCAACAGACTCAACATGATCTTACAGAAATTTAGCCACAAAAACCAGTAAAAACAAATTTAAATTGCCCACACAGAGATTTCGTTTCTGAAAGCAGAGGAATATCTTTTTACAGCTGCCATGCAGCCTTACATGGAATATTGCCTGCATTTCTGGGTATGAAATTGTAAGAAAAATTATAAAACTTTCCATGAAATTTAAAAAAAAAAAAAAAAAAAAAAGGAAAAAGCCACTAAGAAAACTCAGAAAGGAAATAAAATTAACTGAGATGGAGAAAGAAAAGCTCAATAGATTTCCTGCTGAAAAAGAGCTAAGTACCACTTTCTGGCCTGTCAAGAAACCATTTGTACAAAAAAAAAGGAAAATGAGCTGTCATATGACAATTTTGAATGTTTGCCTTGCACCACAGAAGGAAGAATCTGTCTGCTATGGTCATGTGCAGGTTTCTGAGAATCCCATACATCTCATAAAATATGCAAACACAAATGCTTATTTGTAAATCACTCTTCTCCATGCATCAGCTTTATATGATTTCTTTTTGACACAAAGTTGAACTTCAATTATTTTTGAATGACCTGTTGGCTTTGCTCCAGTGAACAGTCACCTAATTTTCCTGCCTGCAGGAATAACATATTATTTTAAAAAGGTCCAGATGCTATATGTTTGGGAAATACATCCAAACCCTGTTTTGTTGTGTTCTATTCATGTCCCTTGTATTACCAATATTTTACATGAAAATTATAAAATAGATTGCCAGAGAGTGTCACACTCTTAATGAATGGAACATGCAAATGCAGGAGTTCACTGTTAGAATAATTCAATGGTAATATTTATAGTGCTACAATATTAAAATGAAGTCTAATTAAATAAATAATAGTCTAGTTGAATTTATTATATTTACAAATATATTACAGCCACAATATTATTTATACAAAACTTTCAAGTGTATTTCCTCCTTTCTATGGCATTATTTTCACCCTTTGCTCTTCTGAGTTCCTGAAGCCAATGGCTAAAATTCTGGAAGGGGAGATTGTTACAGCAAGTCATCAGCATGCTGGGAGCAGTTTGTGTTGGTGATGGTGATGGTGCCATCCTCCTGACAATAATATATACTTAGAGAAACTTTATATGTTTGCTAACCTGCTCTACACCTAGCTCTTAATTGTTCTGAAAGTCTGGGCTGCCTCCAAATTTTTTATGTACATATGGGTTTTACATACATTGGATATTTGTCCTGTGCCTCCTGCTTCCTTTATTATGACTAAAGCAGGTTTCATTCAAGTGACATTACAGTGAGGAAAAATGTTTGGGCATAGCTCAGTTGCTTACAACTCTGGAGTCTTCAAAGTGACCATCTCTCTATATTTTCAGGAAGTTCAGGAAGTTCTCTACCATTGCATGTCTTTACCCATCTACGCTGCATTTTATCTGATGACAATAGATCCATTATTCCACATAAATATTTTTATTATTGTGTATTAATTACAAAATGTACAGAACAAAAACAACTGTTCAAAGCAGAGCAAAAGCTATATCAAGGTTAGTAACTGTTACCTGATCATTAAATGAGCTAAAACCTCCACAAGTTAAAACCTAATCTCCAGGCAGACTAAGTCCAGGTCCTGAGGTCTAAAGGAAGCTTAGGGCTTCTTATAGGGAGAAGCAACTCCGAATTTATGGGGCTAAAAAACTACACTGAATAGTAAAGATGGAGCTGCTCGTGAGCATTGAGCACAAGAATTCACAGTAAATATTGAGCAACAGTGCAACCACTACTTACATCTCTTGCAGCACTCAATAAGTCACAATATGAAAAAGCCACTTGGGAGAGGAGAAAAGCATGGAATAGAAACTGGAGTCTCTCCCGCTCCTTCTGGAGTATGATTTCTTGGAGACTAATCTGGTTTGAGACAAGCAGCACAAAAACTGAATAAACTCACAAGATTTTAAACCACGTCTCCACCAAAAACTCTTAGCTTCTTCTGTTTGTTTATTTAGGTCATTAGCCAAGGCTGCGGATTTAGCTTGAACAAAGGAAAAAGAAGTGATTTGTTACCTCCCAGCAATTACTCCAGAGAGATTTTGGTTTGTCATAATACAAGGTTGTGATTGTTATTAGCCTTCTGTGTCATGTACAAAATGGTTGAATCCCACCTCACTGTCCTTATGCCCTTCCTGTACTGAGGACAACCTCACAAATACGTCAGGTACTCTGCAGGACAGGGAAGAAGTGTCATTAAAACTTTATGGAAACAGACACTATGACTTCATGTGCAAAACTTGAAGTGCTTTCCTGGTGCAATATATATCCATTATAAACCATTAATGACATACCTAATTATTGCACAACACATACTTTAGTGTGTAAATCAGAATCTACCATAGCTTTAAAAAAGAAATGGAAATAAAGTTCATTTTATAACTAGTGTTTAGCTTCTTTGATTAAAGCCAAGCCATTTCTCTGATA
The DNA here is from genome assembly GCA_020086605.1 of Lanius collurio. Classification (NCBI taxonomy): domain Eukaryota; kingdom Metazoa; phylum Chordata; class Aves; order Passeriformes; family Laniidae; genus Lanius; species Lanius collurio. Next base: position 4,153,642 of record JACBWW010000003.1, read on the forward strand.
CAGAAAAATGAAACTAAAATGATATTTTATTTCATCCAGCAGAATACCTGAAAGTGCTGGCCACACTACTTCTGGTTAATAACACTTGTGCTGATTTCTTCTCATATTTTTAAGTTCAACAAGCATAAAAGATCTAGGAAGAAAATTTTTAAAACTCTTAATTATCAAAATCATAAAGTATTGGTTTAGGCATATCCATAGTGAAAGCATTTTTAAGAAAGACTCATCAAAATAAGGTTTTCAAACATTGCTGTTTATAAAATCATAATATTTTATTATTTATTCCCATACACTTTTGAATGAAAAGAAGAACCTTCAAATTTCCCACAAGTGAGGAAGAGGTGAAAGATTTTTATTCAACCTATAAAAGCAGCTCCTTAACAGACATACACCTTATTTTCTTAGACAAAACTGAATACAACTCCAAGAATAAACTGAAGCCACTGAAAAGAAAAATATATTTTCTACATAAAGGGTTATTTATGGATCTCACCTGGGATTAACCAATAATTTCTTTCATATGTGAATCAAATGCAAGAAGAATGGGAAGTAATTAAAATATGATATATTACATCAAAGACAGACGTTTAGAAGCACATCTGCATCCTACCTATGTGAAAGACAGAGAAAGCTGACACAAAAAATGCCTCTAAATGTGAACTGAGCAAGTAGACACATGTTACTAGTTCAAAATATAACTTACATTTGACATCTGGATTTTGTGAACTGCCTCAAAAATGAAAAGAAAATAAAAATATGAAATGGTGGAGTATAGTCTGTAGCTGCAATTCTGTCTCATTTTGCTTAACTTCTCTTAGGTGTTAGGAGAGAATGCTCATCATTGCAATCCTGACAATGTCATTGAAGTTAATTATGCAAATAAAACCCTTCCTATGGGACTGCATCCTGTTGAAAAATCAGCATTCAGTGCTAAGATTAGCATTTGGAAGCAGATTGAACAATAAGACAGCTCCAGAGTGCAGGAATTGGAAGAAAAAAAAACCTGGATGTGCAGTGGGTAGTTTGAGACATTTTGTCATGAAATATACAAAGTTAAGAAAATAAGGGGTTTTATCTTTCAGGTATCCATAGTTTTCATACCCTGTCTCACTTTACTCTGTTTTTTCTCTTCATATATTCTCTGATACAGGAATGGGAAATCAAGAGAGAAAAAAAAAGATATATACTGTTGCTTCCCCTGTTTTCATAGCAGTGAAATTAAATAATACTATGCCCTTTTTGGCCACATTCTATCTAACTTGTGGGTTTTCCACAATGGCAAGATTGAAAGGATTTGGAAACCTTCTATACAGTAGTTTACGGATTCTGTCAATATGAAGAAGACAGAAAATGTGTTTTGTGTCAAATATGCTATACATGTCTGATATTTTTAGATTAAACTGTACTTAAAATAATTGTATAAGAATCTGTTTTAGTATAATAATTTCTTTATTGTTCCTTGACTTTACATCAAAGAAACATCTAATCAGAGAGAAGAAGAAAAACACACTAAGTTGGTAGGATTTTTTTCATCAGAAAGTTTAAAATTTCTTTTCACACTACAAATAAATTCAGCAATATTCAGCAACTTTCTTTCATGAAGAACAATATCTTGTTCTGTGGCCATATCAGCCTTAGTATCAGTGATAAAAATGCTACACCACGTTAAATCTACACTGCTTCTATGAGAGCTCTGTTCCTGCTCTCCGAGCCATTTCCTATGTCTAAAGCAAAAAGTTAACTTTGTGGAGGTCTCTGGATCTCTTGGATCCACCAGAATTCTGAGAAGTCTTATTTCCCCCTGCCACCTTTGAAACTGGGGAAAAAAAAGATTTTAAGAGGACCCAGCCTACCACAAGGTAGGCAGAAGAATACAAAAAGCATTTTTAGTGGAGGTTTCCTTGAGTGGATACCAAATAATCTCCAGTCAAATATACACTAGTGAAGACAGAAATATGCAGTAATATTAGCACCATCTTCCAAAATATGTAAAGCAAATTTATATATATCCATATATAATAACAGTGAGAGAGAGAGAAAAGTTTGGAGTATAAAAATGTTTATATACAATGGGCAGAACTTCACAACCCCTTCATTGAGCAGAACTCATGCAAAAATGACCTGATCCATGACAAAGTATCCATGCCCCATGAGAAATGAAAGGTTTCACCATTCAAGAGATTCCAAAAGTTTAATTTGTTTTTTGTGAAACAAAGATTCATTCTCACAAGTTCAAAATATAATTTTGAGCCAGAAGAGGGGCACACCTGCACTATTTATGTTACCTTTGACTATTCTCATCCAGACATAGAAATAATACTCTAATTATGACTATACCAATTGTGCCTGCTTGGTTTATCCTGTCTGGACTCCAGGCACCCACTAAACCTCCTCAACTGGACAGGGGAGAGAAAATATAATGAAGGGCTTGTGGGCCAAGATAAGGACAGGGAGAGATCACTCACTGATAACTATCACGGGCAAAACATACTCAGCTTAGGGAGAGTTAATTTAATTTATTGCAAATCAAATCCTAGTAATTAAAAAATTCCACCCCCCCAAAAAAAAAAAAAAAATTAGCACCAAAAAAATGCCTTTCCCCCACCCCTCCCTTCTTCCTGGGCTTAACTTCACACCTGATTTTCTCAACTTTCTCCCCTGCAGAAGCATGGGGGGATGGAGAATGGGGGCTGCATCCTGATCTATTTCTGCTGCTCCTTCCTCCTCAGGGAAAACTCTCCTTACATTCTTCCCCTGCTACAGCATGGGGTCCCCCCTGTGGGAGATAAACCTTGACAAACCAATGTGGGTCACTTCCATGGGGTGTCTCTTCTCCCAGGAGCAGGCTACTCCAGCATGGGTCCCCCAAAGTGTCACATGCCCTGTCAGCAAATTTGATCCAGTGTGGGCTCTTCTCTTCACAGATGTTGGCAGGAGCCTGCTCCAGTGGGGACTTCCCATCACTGCCTCCTTTGGATATCCACCTGTTCTGCTGGTCCTCTCCATGGGCTGCAGGTGGATCTCTGCTCTCCCATGGACCTCCATGGACTGCAAGGGCACAGCAGCCTCACCATGGTCTGCACCAGGGGCTGCAGGGGAATCTCTGCTTCTGAACCTGGAGAACTTCATGCTTCTCCTTCACTGATCTTGGTGTCTGCAGAGATTTATTTTTTCACATATTCATGCTCCAATGTCCATCTGAAGTTTCTTGTTTGACCTCCCACCAACCTTTCTTAAGTCTATCCTCTGCCACTGTTGCTGACAGGCTATTTCTTGGCCAGAATATGGTTCACCTTAAAGCCAGCTGTCATTGGTACCACGGGACATAGGGGAAGCATGGAGCAGCTCCTGGCTGAAGCCAATTCTGTAGCTAGGGAACACTTGCAGCATTTATAAATGATCATGAAGGCCTTCATTGTCATATAATGTATAATGTATAATGATTTTTTTTTTCAAGCAAATTGTTGATAGACATTGATTTACATTTTTATTATTTTTCTGTAGCATGAAAGGACACTTCAGTTGAGGAGAGGTATTGAAATCCTACAGAAAGCCTTGACAGAAACAGGACTGGCACTGTTCCATTTATCAGGGCCATTCCTATAAACTTCTGAAGGAAATGGCCATTGATATTGTTTCATGCAAATCTACCAATATTTATCTTTACAAAGAAAATGAAGGATACAAATAAAAGGCTGTTATTTACTATTATTAGCATAATGTTACTAAGAACAACATGTAGTTGGACTGATCATAGTCTTTTTATTAGCACACATTTCAGAGATATTCCAAATTATCTTTTAGTTGGTTTCCTTATTAATTCAGCTAGAAAAGACACATCCTTACAAGATTAAAATGGCATTATTATTGCTGGGTGAATATCAAGCTTACTGGAAACAATAGTTGTTGTGACAACAACCACTGAAAAAGAAAATTAAATACGTCTAAAAGTGCTACTGATAAGGTTATAGTCAGAATTCTCTTTTTAATCTACATTATAACAAGCAAGTGGGTTTTTTTCTTTCATGTTGCTAAATTAAATATATAATAGACTAAATTGCACCAACATTAGTGCATTACTGCAGTTCTTCACTTACTTGAAAGTAGAAAATATTTACAAATTTTCCAAATAAGGTATATCATGACTCTTGGAAATACTCATCTACATGATTCATAAAAAAGAAAGTTGTTTCCAGCAGGTAAGAACAATACAGACAAAGAAATATTTTGCAATGCAAATAAAAGAAGATGAAAAAAACAAGCACTACCATCAGTCTGACTGCAAAATCATAAGACGGCAGAGTATGATATGCATTAAGCATAATTATATACAAATGCATACTTTGAAAATGAACATCAAAAGTGTATTTATATTGCAGTGAAATTAAGCACATGTCCCAGTTAATATTAATAACTTCCTTGTTATATGAGTGTGTTTTCATTTTAAGAACATTTTATTTGTAGTCTTTGCCACTGAGCTGGATTCTGTATTACAGTTCTTTCACCAAAACTACATCAGTAGATGGATGCTGTGGGCAAAGAAATTTCCGAGCTTGTCTGCTGCAGCCACTTCCAAACTGGGTATTCCAGAATCATAAATGTGATCCTATATAAAGTCCTCTTATATGCACTCTTCTAGCTGTCAGCCACCTGTACAACTGGAGGAAAACATTAGTCTGAAAATACAACGAAATAAATCAGTGGGACAGTTAACAGAAGTTAAAAATAAAGGAAAATTATGCGGAAACATTACTTTGTGGTATAAAATGTTTGGAGTTAAGTGCTAACAATCTTTTTTTTTTTTTTTCTTTTAAACAGCCAAAGATTCCTGGGCCAAGACAATGATTCCTGGGCCAAGCCATACAAGAAACCCCCAAGGAGAAATAATTCTCCTTGTCCTGAGTCAGTCTATACGAAATTACTATAATACTCTTGTTGAAGATGCACTCTAGAACATATTTCATCTTGTTGTGGTTTGACACAACTGAGCGTTAAGCATTTAAAGTATCAATAAGAAAATATTGAGGAAAACTAGATGGCTGCGAGGCAAAAAACAGGTTCACACTTAAACAGTTGCAGTAATAAGAAAGAAAAAAAGTTTATTACTAACAGAATTAAAAGTTAAAAGATTTAACAAGAAATTAAAACACACACACCCCCTCTCCCCTGCTCTCTTCTCAGCACTTTACTCTCTTTTTTTAACTAGCACAAAAGATAACACAACATAGGATTCTAGTCAGTGTTACAGTTCTTAAAAAAAAGGTCTCTTTCTTATGCTTAAGGAAAAAAGGGTTTCCTTTTCTTGCTTCACATGGTTTCTCATAACTGCCCCCCAACAACAGATCCGCCCGGAAAGAAACAATCTGCTGTGGTGTAATATATCTCTTCTATGAAAAAAAAACATCAGTTTTTTCACACTGCCACACATGGGCCATCACATGGGGTAATCAACTTTTTAAGGATGGGTCACTTTGGCCTGAACACAAAGGCTTTTTCTGCTACAAATCTTTAAAAAAACTTCTCACTGCTTCTATGTATATCTGGGCATAGGCACCCTCTCTTCACAAACTTCAAGGGCCACACATGAGTCTTCCATCCCCCCATATACTTCAAATTGATTACAGAGACAAACAGTTTGAGATATTACAGATTCTTACCACCGCATGCAAGAAGGATTTTTAAGCTCCGCGCGAGGAGCGCGGCACCGCCCCTTTTCTCCGCCGCCATTTCAGCTTTGTCTCACATGGCTCACTCTCGCTGACTCTGAAATTCCTATGTTTAAAAATGGTCTTATGCAAGCTTTATGAAGAAAACCTTGCTCTTTTTGTGCTGCTGGCTGCATGGTGGTTCAGCTCGAAGTGTGCTGGCTGCAGAAAGGAGGCTCTTGCCGGCTCCTGCCGGCTCCACGTGGAGAGGGGGGGCGGGGAGGTGAAAGAACCCGCCGGTCCGGTGAAGCCGCTCTGGAAAGGTCCCAGCTGCGCAGCAGTCCATGGCCGGGTCCGGCTGTCTGGCAGTCCGCGGCTGAGTTTAGCAGTCCATGGCCAAGTTCGGCTGTCTGGCAGTCCACGGCTGAGCTTAGCAGTCCATGGCCGGGTCCGGCTGTCTGGCAGTCCGCGGCTGAGTTTAGCAGTCCATGGCTGAGTCCGGCTGTCTGGCAGTCCGCGGCTGAGTTTGGCAGTCCATGGCCGGGTCCGGCTGTCTGGCAGTCCGCGGCTGAGTTTAGCAGTCCATGGCCAAGTCCGGCTGTCTGGCAGTCCACGGCTGAGCATAGCAGTCCATGGCTCTTTCCCCAGTGGCCCAGGGTCCGTGCTGCGGCATCAGGAAGAGGAGAAGGGGGCCGGGGCTTTGGCCCGGCCCGGCCAGGCCCCGGCCCGGCCAGGCCTCGGCCCGGCGGGGGCTCGGAGGCTCCGAGGCCTCCCCACCTTCCTCCGGCGGGTGGAACAAGAGGAACTCCCGCCTTTCTGTGCGGCTTAAATACGCAAATTTTCGAGAAGCGCTATTGGTCTAAAAATCTGTCTATCAACTCAGATTCAACCCACTACACATCTCAACAGTTTTGTGTGAATAATGAGATGAAAAACCACCTCAGTCTTTCAAAATTTACAAAAGGGAACAATATGAAAGTAAGATAGATACTTTAAAAGAAACTAAAAGGAGCCCCTGAAAAAGCAAAATCTTCACTGGAAGTTTGGTAATAATTTGGAGCTTCTTGTTGGAAGCACAACACAAATGCATACGTTTTCAAAGAAGATTAGAGAAAGAACAAAAGAAAGTCAGCATAGGCAAACAGCAGAGTAAAGAAGTCAAAAATAAATAAAGAGCGATCCTTCAAAAATGTGAAGTTCAATCTGAATAAAGAAATCAAAAAAGAACATGAACTTTTGTAGCTTAAATGTAAAAACATACTAATGCCATACCAAAAACAAATCTAAAACCTTATCAGGTATAATGGGTGCTTGGATGAGATGAAAACATAGATTACAATGTAGCAAATGAACTAAATTAATATTTTGGATTTCCCTGCATCAGGTAGGTGTTTGAAGATTTTTTTTTTAAGCCAGAACCGTTTTTCACAGAGAACACAAAAGAGAATAAAAATCTCACATTTAAATGTCAGAAGCACAGCTCTTAGGACAACTAGACAAAATGAATGATTGTACATCATCAAAGCCAAACATATGCTTTCAAGAGCTTTGCTAAAATTCAAGGAAAAAATGTCTGAATTATGGACTGAATTATCTACCTTAGCACTTAAAATTGCCTTTATAGCAGAGGACTAGAAGAAGACTTACTCTGGAAACTCACTGATCAATAGCCTATACTGTGAATGAAACAGATAAGACAAAGTCTGGGACCTCTGCAGAGACTCTTTAGGTAATAAAGTAGCCATGGTATAAGAGAAAAGAGTCTACCCTGAATAAATAAATAACTATAAATTAGGAGTCAGTGGAATGAATCTTTCTTTCATGCAGAAGAGTATTGACCAGTAAAGTTCTGAATAAACTGTCATGTAAAGGAGATGAATAACTATGTGAAAAAGTTTGCTGATCATGATGATTTATCTGGGATCTTAAAGAGAAGAGTTGGCTGCAGAGAGTTGCAAAAGGACTACTCAGCCCTGAGATATGGGATTGTAAACTGGAAGATGGGATTTAAAGCAAATAAATGTGATATGCACATGGGAAAAACAAAGGTAATATTATGGAGGGCTCTACAATGATGTCTGTTAACAGTCAGGAATGAGATCATTGATTATAACAGATAGCTTCACACAATTATCACTTCAGTGCCCACTAAAAGGAAAAAAACCCCAAATGTTAAGGCTTAATAGGTAAAGAAAAGGAAAAGGACAAGACAGAAAATATAATTATTTGACTATATAAATCTTCAGCACACCTGCATTTGAATGTTGCAAACATCTGAATGATATCCTGAAGGAGATACAATGGGAAGTCAAGAATATGTACCAAAACAGCTTTTAAGTGAGGAAATGTTAAATAAACTAGCATGGTTTGAGGCAGACAGAAAGAAGGGAAGTTTGATGGCATCTATAAGTTCAGAAAAGATGCAGTGTAGAGACCACATCCCCTTCAGTCTTAGAACTATCTGCAGTCAAACAAAACCACAAGGTGACAGGTTCAAATTTCCACACAATATGGAATATTAGCAGTAGCAATACCCAGTGTGAAAGGCAGTGAGATACAACTACTTATGTGGATTCTAAAAAACATTGGAAGAAAATACGAAAGATGGCACAGGAGTCTGTAAGGAATGGAGATAACACATTATCTCTAAAAGTTTCCTAAATGTGCAACTGCTGGATTCAGGGGAATTTCACAATATACTTGTCATCTTCCTCCACTTTTTTGCAGGCATCTGCTTTTGCCTACTGTCAGAGACAGGATACGGGACCAGACAGGCTTTTGGTCTGATCTCGCACAGCTGTTCAGATGTTCTTAATGATAAAACTCACTGTTCTTCATTATGAAAAATAAAAATATTAGGGTTTTTTCTGTTAAACATTCCACATAATAGTCATGAGTGAGTCTTATTTCTTTGCAAGTAAGTCTGAAAGCCTTTCTCTTGATCATCATAAACTGAATGCAAAAGAGTTCTGTAGTTTCTGTCTCAACTGCACAGTGCTGTAATATATTAAGAGTACTATAAGAACTTAAAAGTGTGTTCACTGTTTGTGGAAATCTTGAAAACTTAGGATTTCCAATGCAGTTCTAAAGAATTTCTCTTTTAATATATTTGCAATTCTGTACTGATGAACACCCAGTACATTCAAAAAAAAGAAAAAAAGAAAAAAGTAAAAAAAACCCAAACCTTTGCAAAACCTTTACATTTAGCTTTACAGGACAGTAAAATTGACTTTTTGAAACTTAATAATCAACTCTACATGTGCACCTGGCATGGAAAAATTGTAATGCCCAGCAGTGTCACTTAGGTCTGCCCATGTAGGTTGCAGCTGTGTGATATTATCTACATACAAATCAAAACCCATCTTTATTTTTATAGAAAGCTTCAGAAAAGACAAAATTTCAGCAACCAATGATAATATATGCTTCTGAAATAATTCCTCATTTTAGTAATTAATTTCTCTTTTCGTCTTTTGTGTTTGGTCATGTGACCAGACAGAACATGGTAGCTCCCTTACTTTTAAGGAGAGGCAAAGATAAAAACTCAACTCAGTGGCCTTACTCTTATTAGGCAAATGTTTCAAGGCAAGAGAATTATTACAACATTTTCAAATTTTAAATTGATTTTCTACCATTTTCCAATTCTATTCAAGTATCTGCTTTTAAGTGACATCATTGGGGAAAACTGCACATGGAAAAGAAAGAACTGTAACAAGGATAGAATATGTGATGTTGGAGGATTTTTAATTGCATAGTTATTGATTGGAAAAGGAAAAAACAAAACCCAAAGAAGATAGTATGAAGTCTTAGTGCATGATGGGACACTACTGAGCTTACAGACCTGTCTGTGTGGGAAGAAGCCATTGTGTCATAAGGGAATGATATTCATAGAAAATTTCACAGAAAATTTGTGAAATATTTTTAACATTTTATATAGCATGGAAAGTCTTGGCAATTATTCTGGTTTGGGGGATAACATTCTTCTGGAGAAGATTATAGCTGCCTGTCACAGGCTGAAGTTTCCTGGAAAGCATGTTAACATCCAGATAATACCTTTAATATCTTTACCAGATATGCCCAAAAAAGATAGTGGCTTTCAAGTAATACTCTCTGAGGCACTTGCAATGTGAACAGCAACAAAGTCCAGAAGTTTTACTTTGCCACCTCATAAGAAAGTGAGTCAAAAAACTGCTCTATAAGGAAACAATGCAAGCCTCTTGGGTGACCCACAGACTCTATTCTGCAGCAAATCTCTTCTCAGCCATAGAAAACATTATTGTCAGTAGAAAACAAAAACATTTGAGAAACTGGAAAGAAATATGAAATAGGAATATGCAAAGGAAAAGTTAAGGCTCTCCATATGTCATGTGGAAATCAAGACTACATTAAATAGCAGATTAGCATGAATGGTCCTACTACCAGCCACTGTTAGTCACTATACCCACAGGTTAGATTTGAGAGCAGGAGGTACTTTTGATTCTGCCATTAGGCGTGTCAGAGCAAGAAGGATTGTCATAGATATAGATGGAGTATAATGTCCACCAGAGAAGGGGAAAGAGTAGAAACTGCAAGTTATAGGACATGAATACTATCATGACTTGCTGGAGTTGACATGTTTTAGATTTGGTGTGAATTCTGCCTAATTTTACTTTGTATTTATAAATACTGTGCACCTAAACAGCCTGAAAGTAGTAATCATCTCACCATTGGGAGCTCACAAACCTCTCCCTAGGTTTTGTTTTTCATACCTGTATTGAAATAAACCAACAAGTTTCAGAGATTTCTGAACTGGGACTTTGTTTTTGCTTTTAGAAAGTCTTATATTATGACATTTCCAAGGAGATTTTGTTTGGTTGTTTTCCAATGCAGAGATGAGCACTACAGATGAGCACTGGGAAACAATTTAAGAAATGGCTGCAGATCTTGCAACTGAAATTCATTTCAGCTAAATCTAAACAAGGGGGAGGGTTACAGAGGTCAAATGTAGTTATGTAGTATGTAAAGAGTAGAATGAGCAAATAATTGAAAAGCTTTTGAAAAATACATAAACAGTCTGATAGAAAGACAGACTGAAGAGAGTTTATACAAATAAGCAGAAGAAAGTTAAAAGGATAATTAGAGGAGCAAAGAAATAATATTGGATGTCAAGTTGTATGGAATATTTCAATTAAAAGCTCTTTAACTATATCTGTAATAGAGACATAGGTTCAAAGGTTAAATTGTCCCATTAAAGACAATGATGGGGGATTGAAGACAGGGCACAAGGAAGTGGCAATTTGTTAAATATTATTTAGCTTCTGTTATTACAGCTGAAGAAGAAGATGGAAAACTTCTTGGTAGAAGAATTTTGTTTCTCAGAAAGATAGGCCAGCTTCTAATAAAATGCAGGTGAAATAGGAAGTAAATGAGTCACTTATCTGCAAGTGTACATTATCCTGATGTCATAGACAGAGGTGTAGGAGATTTAGGAACTATACTCTAATTTGCAATAAGTTAGGGAGGGTTTAGCTTATTATCAACATTTTCTTGTGTACAATCTTTGTGTAAAGTCTCATATAGCCCTGGAGTCTCTCAAATACCTTTACAATTATTTTACTCAGTACGGCCCATCCTGGGCTTTTAGAAAGTGCAGTAATAGAAATTATCCAGGTTAGTGGCAGATTATATACCAAGGCACACCAGTCAAATATAAAGTCAGGAACGTGCAATAAAAAAAGCAGAACCTATCCAAGCCTTCACTAAAGGACCATAAGAAAATAAATGTTGGGAAAACCTAAGAAGATATTTGCAAAATATACAGAAATGTATTTCCTCAGATCAGATACCAGCACTGCAATGAAATATTAAAGCTTTGAGCTGGAAGACTATCACAGCATATAAATGAATACATTAACCTGCTCAATTTATAAGCTATGAGTAAAATTCAAGTATAGTATCATATTCAAAAGAACCGGAAATGTTCATATAGCATAAAATCATACTACAGAACAAAAGCAGCATGAGATGAATTAGAATGTTTTCTACAAGAGAGACAAATAGGAATTACACACAACATACAGTGACTATAAAGACTTAAATATGAGATGAGGTTTCTGTCATTAAATACTTCTTGAAAGCAGAGGTTCGGCACTTTTTACTTCTTAAATTCAACACTCAACATTCTCCCAAAGTTGGCTGGACGTTCCAAAGTGTCTCCTATTAAAACAGTGGAATTGAGAGTTCCTGGTAGTTTTGAGTATCTGGCAGTTTGAGTGCATCATCTGTCTTAGCATCACTTTTTACAGTGCGGAGTCAGATCTATGTTACCTTCGACAGCTGTGTTTTGGCATTTCCACCTTTTATTGCTTACAGGCAAGATTGACTTGATCAGCCTCTTCTCTATGACAGTTAATATCAGCTAAAAGAGTTTTCTTTGGTGAATCCCATCTCCTCTTTATATCTTTGTATCCCTGGAAGCTGTGAGCTTCCATAGAAGGGAGGAGCCTTTAGGATGCAAAATGGAAAGTGGATAGCCAGAAAACAGTCCACAAACCAATCTTACCCTAATTATAGGGGTCTAGACAGCTAGAATAGAAGATATGGCTGTGAATCAAAGAGATAGTAACAGTCCTTGTGATAGACACTATGGGAAAACTTTCCATTAACTAGTTCTGGGCCTTTAGGGGAGCACTAGAAAATAGGAAGCTCTTTTGTAATTCGATTTTTCTTTCCGTAAAAATAAGATGTGGAAGAATCATACAGAGAATCTCAAGCCTCATTTTTGACTAAAACACTTCACATCTCAGATGCAATACCAATAGATTTATTTCTGCTTCAGTCCTCACGGACTATATATCCCTTATATATTCCTTGGCAGCTTTACACAAACTATACCTGTTTCATCATGGGAGTTGATATTGTAATTTCCTCTTTAAAAATCTCTCAGGTTTGTCACATCAGCTCTGAATGGAAGAACTCAACTGCTATATTACTATTCACATGAATCGAACATATTATGCTCTTCCTCTCTTTCCTACAGTAACGGCTTCTTAAAAAAACTGATTTACTATCAAATGCCACTATTTTTTAAAGCTCTTGGTAATGTGGCCCCTGGTTCTGTTCTTTAATCTCATTTTGACAGGTATCTATGCCATGTGTACCTCCTATTATTTAAATACCATACTGTCACCTCTTTGGAAGGTAAATGTCTTTTACTTTGTTTGCTTCAAATTTAAGATGCCTCTAAATTATGTCACAAGGTATGTTTTTATGTCTTTATGGTGTTTAAAATTAAAAATGTCCCAATAGAATGAGAGGAAAAATATCAAATTTTATCATTACCATGATATCAATAATTGTTGTTATTTCAATTCTTTGATACAAAGATAATACATAATCACCAATAACCAGTTATAATTATTACATGTATGCAAAAAGTTTCTGTATTTCAACAAAATTCTCAGTAAGAACAATATATGCTAAAAGGTAAGTCTTGAGACTTAAATCAGATTAATGCAAAAATCTGCTTTTATCATAAAAGGAGAGGGGAAAAAAGCCCTTGAATTATTTTTCTTTTTCTTGCTACATATTTCAAGCCATTACTGCCAACTCATCAAATGAAAACTGCATCTTCTAGAAGCTAAAATTGTGAACACTACAAGTCATGTTGCAGTTGACATGAAAACAACCATTGCTGGCATATCTTGTATTTTTACAGCTGACTATTCTCTCCTTGACATTTTTAGTAAAGTTGAGCAATATCCAGATTCCAGCCTTGATACCAGTCGGCACAGCAACATTCATCTTAAGATGACATCTGTTGAGAATTTTTCAATAACTTAATGGTTATAAAGCATGTGAGGAGGGGGATAATAGAGGGATTATGACATAAAAATGCTAAAGCCCTTGTGGGGGAACTGCTGCACATAAAGTTTTGATTTGGTAATTCAAACTAATGCAGTTTGTAGTCCTCTAGAGAGAGGGCAATAATGGTGCACAATATGCTCTTAAACACTGATGCATAACACATTGTGCTAGAGCCAAAAGGCACTGTACAATATCATTATGGTGCAGAGAGAAGTAGTAACTTTAGGAGCTGCTTTCACAAAGATCTGAATGCACAAGTAGCAAACAATGCTATTCCTCCCCTTTCTATGCCCCTTAATCTATTCATTTGGGCATCTTAAGAAAACATGGCATTTATTATTAATATGACAAAATAATAAAATTAAAAATGCAAAGATATGAAGATCTATGTCATACAGTATGTATAGACTTTTTTTTTTTGAAGATGAATTAGGCAGGATTAAAACTTTTCATTGTTTGTCTTTGAATGTGGTGAAATAGGGAATGTACATACTTGGATGAAGCTAGAAAACATACAAAATTAAAGATCTGTAATGGACCCAAATTAAGTACAAATGATATTTTTTGAGGATAAAAAGTGTGCAAAAATTCTTAAAACGGAGTAGAGATTTATTATAAAATTTAAAAAAATCTCATGCACTGAACAAATAATATGATTTTTTAATTATTTTTACCTATTTTATTATTGTTGAAATGGGTTTAGTTAATTTATATTGTATGTGCTGCTGGATGTAATGTCAAACATAACATTTAAATGAGAACATTGTTTTTTGATTACTTCTCCAGGACTTCTGGCAGCGTGAATTTAAGAGACAAAACCAATATGCTTGAATGATAAATTGTCTGTACTAGGACAAAGCAAAAGAAATAAAAAATATCTACCATATTTGCTGATCTTCTAGAAGACGCATATATACATTACTTTTTGGTTCATAAGGAACCTATCAACACTGAACTGTTCATTTCCTTCCTGTAAACATAGGGATAGCTTTTTGGATTTTCTAATCTGAGTCAAAAGTTTAAGAAAAAGGCCTTGTTGTTTGAAATACTTTTTATTCTGAGGAGTCATATAAGATAAGCAAGTATTTTTGTGACTTTGCATAAATGGTGATTCATCTAATCTCCCTTTTGGGGCCTGAAAAATCTGTAGTTTGGTTGATGCGTCTAATCATACAACCTCAACATATGGAAATATGACAATTAATTGCATCCAACGTGTTTGTCCAATTGGATGGGACTAATCAGCTTCCCAGGGTCCTATATCCCTCATCTATCTCTGAACAAGCGGCCCAGAGAACTGGCTCACCTGATTCTGACTGACAAAAGTAGGCAGAAATTCTGTGGTAATGACTGAGTATAGAAGTTCTGAAAAAAAAACCAAAAAATAGAAAAAAAAGATCTGCACTCCTGCATGCAGGTGTCAAGTGTCATTTTGGGTAGTGAGTTTACATTTCTTGGTGTTTTGCTGCTGCTCCAGACAGCTGTGCCTTTCCTGTATATCCCAGGTCGTAGCTGCCATCCCTATGATGATGTGCCAGGTGACTGAGGATATGTAAAATGAGTTAGAGGCTGCTGTTGCTCCCTGTTTCACTCATCCCAGATCTGTGGGTCCTCTGCCATAAAGGGAAAACCAGTCTGTCCTCACCAAGGGATCAGGCTCTGGGGCACTGCCTAATTTTGAGTGTCATATCTGGTAGTACAGGCTATATGTTATGCCACAGAGTAGTCTTCCAGATCTCTGCTGCACAAAACCTCCTCTCCAGTGGGCTCCAGAACCACAGGAGCCTGTGTAACAGTAGCACATCATTGGCTCATTGTGCTCAAGAGGCTTGTGCTTTGTGTACAACACTTGTGTCAACAGGAAGCTTGCAAAGGGGCTCAGATCTTCTAAGAGAGAGTTATTTATGTGCCATGTGATTGAACTGAATTTAAATTAATGTCTTTTTGGTATCCCAGTGAATATACCAGCCGATGGTTCCTCTTTTGTCATTCAGCTGCACTCTGGCATTTTTTTCTCACACGTTGCTGGTGACAGTGATATGTTTTTAGGCCCCTTTCTTTTCCTGTTCTTTCTATGGTTCCCATGAGGAATCTGGTTGCAAAATTTTTTAAGGAAATGGAAGATTTTCTTCTTTAAAGTCAAAATATTTGAGGGAAATTTTAATTTTCAGCTGAGATTTTAAGTTTAATCATGCCTCAATGACTGAGAAGGTGGCAGACAGTAGATACCCAGAAATGAAGACATTACTTGGTAAAGTATCATCCAACAATACAACAAGCAATTCTTTGGGGCTCCCAAAATCAGTATTATATGGAAGGTCTGTGGTTTAAATAGGGGTTGATTTGGAATAAATTAATTTTGGGTTCAAATATGGTTGTTTGAATGTGTCTCACATAGCTTCTTCCTGTCAGGATCTATGTCGGATTAGATACTGCCCATCACAAACAGAGCTCTGTGATCATGTGTTTACTTCTCATCTAGAACAGAGCAGTACTAGCACAATTGTCTGATGAAGCATAGATCTTTGTGACTGAGAATCTATGACATTAGAGACTTTTCTCAGTGGTACAGTTCTCCTTCTTGTATCTTGAAATGCCTGGAAAGTTGTAGGAATGTAGGTGTTGCAAATCTCTTAGTGCACAGTAGTTCTCCACTCATGCCTGGTCTGCAAATGGCAAAGGTAGGGTTTCATTCCCATTGTTGCCTCTTGTTCATAAGGACAGAATACCAGGCAAAAATGACTGTGTTCCTTCTCTAGCCCACTTACAGTGTGCATGCAAACCAGGAGGGGGGCTTGGGAAAGTATAAGTGCTACCCGAATGATGCAGCAAGCTAAGTGATTTAGCCCCAAAAAGATAGCTTGCATTTTATCCTTTTCTGCAGCCTGCAGGTTCTGGGACATCTATTGAGTGAGATATATGAGATGCATATTATCTTTGAAAATAAAATGCAAGGATATAAATTAGCATTTAAAAAATATTTAGTGACACATCTACCAATTAGAAGACTCAAAATTCTGCTCCTTGCTTAATATAAAATGGGGGAAATTACATGGAATATATGTAAATCTTTTTATGTTTTCTTTATATATAGTAGCATAATCCCTCGAATGAGAATTTGTTGCATTGTTCCATTGCCAAAGTGATGTCTACAAATGAGGGCTCAGGGAATTGCTGCAGGCTTTCTGATGAACTGAGCCAGCAAGCCACTGTGGACATAAGCCTGAGTTTTTGAATGAAGAGTATTTACACATGCAAAGATATTTGTCTCTTTTCCCTTTCAAATTTCCAACAAACAGCTCCTCCCTTCATTTACTGGCAATAATTGGAAACAAAATGCAAAACCTAATCCAAGTCTTCTCCATCTTTTTCAACTATATAATTTGTTCTGTTAAAAGATGCAAGTCTTCTTTACAGTTGTCACTGATGAGTTAATTAATACAATAATTTTAAATTCATTATTTTAACTGTCTTCTAAACACTTCTAAAAATACTTAAATTCCATTTTGCAGACAGATTAGTTGTGAAACTATCTATCTATCAGGGAGACTTTCAGTTAAAAGTTTGTAAAAATAAATATATTCTATATGTTATTCTTTTCAAAGAATGTTTGATCTAATAGCTTCTAAAGAAGGAATTTTGTTTGATTTCCTCGTTGTTTAATACCTAAAAGAACGGTCTGAAAAAGACGAAAGATGTATTAGTTTGCTTAGCTACTTAGCATTAGAAGACTCAGTATTTTGTGAATTACAGAACAAGATTCGTTTTAAAGGATGAAATATTTTTTTCCCCACCCGTTGCCTCCCTGCTTGAAAATACAAAGTGGCCTTAAAGTGCCAAGGAGTTATAAGAAGTTTAAATTAACGTAAAATATCTTAAGCCTTTTTTTCTATGGAAAAAAGGAATAAATTCAGTGTACTTACACATTCAAACCCCACATATTTAATGATTTTTGTAGCAGATCTTATATGGGTTAGTGGTATATAATGACTTGAATTGCACATGAAACCAACCAAAAAAAGAAAAATAGGGCTGCCTTGGTCCCTGTACCCTTTGTGCATGGCCTTCTCATGTGCTAGGATCTGAAGTGTGTAACTCTGATGGCAACAACTCCATGAAGTTTTGCACCCCTGATCTTTCCTTGTGCATTTGGATAGTATATATTTAGATGGTCAGATTTCAGTGCAGAGAGAACTTTCCTGGATACATTTCTATAATCATTTGTATACACAAGGCCATGGTATCAACAGATTTGGTGAAATTATCATTAAATGTTAATACAAAGCAGCTAGCAATAACTAGGGAATTTTCAAGGTCATGGCTGCTGAAATAATTTCTTGTACACTAAAAACAGTAGTCAGTCACTTCTGAAAGAACAAAAGCTAAAACATCTATTGCAGTTTTTCACCACTTCCATGGGTTTTCTTTTGAAAAGTGCTATAGCCTAGCCTCCTTCCAGACAATCAGAATGCAGAAGTCTTTTTCAGAAATTCTTATTTTATTCTACAAGAAAGCCATATTCCCTCAGAAATCATTTGTTAAAAGCAGTTGAGCTTTGCTAGTCCACTGTCTGAGGTGAATCCAAGATCAGTTATGGTTTGAACATAATTGTGAAGTGTACAAATAACTGTTTTTAACGATAGTATTCTCACTCTAGTTCATATTCGAAGTTTTATAAATGAGGTAATATAGTAAGAAAAGTTTGTAGTTAAAAATCTGCAATGGAAAATGTCCCCTAAGTCAGAAGGCAGGACCCACTCTATCAAGTTTATAATTAAGCAATAATCTCAAGAAACGCAGTCATTACCAGCCTTTAATGACTACTTTGTTGGTTAACAGCTCAATGTGAAGTTGAAGATTGTTAACACTCTATCAAACTTCTTGTTAAGTGTGCTAAGTTTTTATTTAAACACACTTGGATCGCAGCTGGAAAGCTGTGGGGGGAATCTGACATTCCCAAGTGCCTAATGACCAATTTTTTTCCATCACTCAGAACACAGGGCACATTCCTTTATGTTTATATAATAGCTGTTAACTACAGATGGCTGGTGCCACCTTATTTTGGTACTTTGTGTGACCTTAGTCATCTACTGTATCTGCAACCAGTTGATGTTCTTTTGGTGCTGAGCTTTTGTGGAATAACAGAAGTTTATCTTAGAGCTTTTTGGAGAATCCAGCTAAGAGGACAAAATAATTACCACAGAAATCGATGGTAACACAAAAAAAGTAAATTCCTTTCCAAATGTTATGACAGCCTCTGCTGAATCAGATTTATTCTGGTGGGCCAGAGAAGGAGCCATTTTGCCCTGTTTGTGAGGTGACTGGAAATCAATCTTACAAAGTCTAGTGAGCTAATTCAGCCTAGGAATATCAGCTGGAAAGCAGTCATACCTCTGAGTAAAGGGCAATTTTTCTTCAGAACTGCCTGTGACAAGCAACCATTTTCCTTTGTTTCGTGCACTAGCAAAGATGCAGATGTTTTATGGTTTACGATACCTTTCTGGACAGGTAGCAACATTTACACTGCAACTGAAGAACCCTTAAATTAGCAGCGTGGATCAGACTTGCTGAAAAGCAACAGGGCGAGAAGGTGACTGAAGTGATGTCATACATGGGTTTGTTGACTTTGTTGAAATACCCACAACAGTCGTGGAGTCAGACAAATTCTGCCTAATCAACCTGATAACTTATTATCAAAAGGATCTATTTCTTTGTCACGTCTGTCAGGGTAATCCGGAATTCATTATCATATTAATGTCCTGACTGGGCTCCTCTGGACCTCTGAGTTTTGTTTGTTGAAGAGCTTCCTGGGGCGTTTGGAGAAACAAAGCGCACTCTCTGGAACACGAGGCATTCAGAGCTGCGTACAGATGGGCCCAGGCTCTTTGTTCCTCTCTGCCTGGGAGGCTGTTATGGGAAGCAGCCAACCTGCAGTCTGTCACAGTGAACATTGTCAAGTCATTGTGTACTTTTAATTGTTACTATGTACATGGAATCTGAAAGGTCGCTCTGGATATATAGTACAAGTGCACAGAGCCCTTTGCCAGACCAAACAGCTGTCCTGTGGTGTTCCCATATTCAGCTCCAGTCACCTTTCCCTCATTGAAGGATTCTTCTGACAGAGCAATTAAAACATACGATTTATTACTAAACAGTCAATAAGGAAATCTTAGAAGTGCACTCTTTCACCACTTCACTGTTTCCCATGTGGCTGTCTTAACAGGTCCTTTTATATTTAAGCAATTATTTCTGCCCCAACGATATTACAGACCCGGCAAGATTAATTAAAGAGCTGACAGCAAATTACAATAACAACCTCAAAATACAATCAGAGAGGTCAAACTGTATACCAAATTCTGTTTTTAGACACTCCTAGATAAAATAAAGCTCCCTAAGTTTGGCTGGCCTGTAAAAGATGAACTACATTCTTTTCTTTATTGAAGATACGTGAATATTTCTTCAGAAGACTTTGTGTAGCTTCTCATTTTTATCTGCAGCATAAAAGATTCAGTCTTAAAGGAAAACGTAATTGTATATGGTGTGAATAATCCTTGGCTGTAGAAGCACTACTCACCAGGGAGTCTACAAGCCGTGTTAAGTCTAGATATGCTAATATTTGTTTTCCCATCATGCACCTCAGCTTTTGTTTAGAAAAATATGAATGCTTGCTAACTACAGCTGAACACTAATATGGTGGTGTTCTTAAATTTTTGTCAAGTAAATTAGTTTTATCCAGAAAGTTATTTATGCAAATACAATAATTATTAAATAATTAAAAATTATTACATTTAAGACATAAACACACAGACATTTTCAGTTCCTCCCCACTCTGCTTACCCCAGATGTGCAGAATATGAAGAAACCATACAAAAAGTGTTGTGAAGAACATTCTCATACAATTGCACTGTATTAAAAACTTGCTAATGAATAATTTCTGTGCTGCATGTAGGTAAAAGCCAGTAAATATGTAAATTCATATTTATACATGTGATTATGTGAGGAAAAATCCTATATTTAATGTTTTTAAAAATAAGACTTAACATACAAAAGTCAGGGATAAGAACATGAATAAACTGTAATCCAGCTGCTAAAGTTTTAGATATAGAGCTCTTCATGATTAATAGTACAATGTGTAATCCTGAGGGCCTTGATCTTTTGAAAATGTACATCTAATTGTATACAGAACTGGGTATTCTTTAATTTGGTAATGATTTCCAACCCTTTGGGGTGGAAGAGGGGTTGTCCCTTTTCTCTTTCTTTTCCCTGTTTTTTTTAATTTTGGTGATTTTTCCTGTTTGTTTTCGTAGTTTCTTTTTCTTACAGAATCAAAGAATAAGTAAGGTTGGAAGGGACCAGAGTGGGTCATCTAGTCCAGCCCTCACATTCAAGCAAGAGTCAAGGGTCAATCTAGACCACATTGCATAGAAGTATCCTTACTCTTATCTGTACTTTATCCTATTGCTTTTTCTTTTTATTTTTTTTTTTTGTCTTGACTATAGAAAAAAAAAATCTGGTTTAGCATTGTAGCTACGTATAATAATGAAAATAACCTTCAGAATTTTCCAATACCTATTTCAGAAATCCATTTATGACAGTGAGATATATTTTTATGATACTATTGTTGTCATTTTTGTTATTAGTATTGTTGTTATTCTTCAGTGCCTCCTAATGATCCTGTTTATAGAAATGAAAACAGTGAGACTTATACAATTAAATTTGAGAAATTTATTATGATGAAAGCCTTTGCAGCTAACATTACTAACATCCATTTAGCAAACTGCATTTCTCAGTCACTCTTTGTTTACACAAATAGTTATATATATTTGTTTCCTGTTTAGGTACTAGTAATAACTCAACTTCCTTCATCTCCTACATCTCTTGGATGTAGACTACTAGCAGATCACCTCAGCTTGCAAATCTTTTTCATTGCCCTGGAAAAGTCTGAAAACACTTGCTTTTCTGACTCTGTATTTAAACCAAGTTTTCTGTTACTCAGATCTCTGTGGATAACTTAATAGTATCACAGAGAAAGAATTAAAAACACCTATAGAAGCTCCTGCACTAACTGCTACAATGATCACCTCAAAGTGGATTTTAGACATTAGTTTATCATTATTCTTACTCCATTTTTGCCAAAAAAACTTCTTCTGAATAATAATAACAATAAAAAAGTAATTTACTCCTCAAATTGGGATAGTGTCTGAGTACTCCAAAGAGAAATCACTAGATGACCACAAAAAAGCCTTTTGTGATATTTAGTTTAGAAATTGTCAGTGTTGATCAAGGAACCTCGGCAGGCACAGAAATAGACAAAGTACAAGGCAAAGCAGGGCAAAACAGAACCCTGTGTAATGGCTGAAACAGTGGGTTTTAGTATTGCATTTCTGCTCAAGACACTTTTTACATAATTTCACCTCAGTTTGCTAACATTTTGCTTTTTCACAAAAGAGAAAGAGAGAGAAGTTTGGCAAAGATCAAACACACATACAATGTGAATTTTTTCCATGTTGTGAGCTGGTTTATTTCACCTTAGCTATCCCCCAGAAAACTCCATAGAGTGAAAACTCAGTGAGTAAATCCATGTTGAGCTTGATGAACCTAGGGCTCAGTCCATAGGAGACCAATACTCAGTGGAAATAAGAAATTTCTCTTCTGTGAAAATTTCCTCATAGACTTAAATTATATTTATCATTTTTTTGGAATATAATTTGTGTCAGTCAGAGACTTGATAAAAAGCAATAATGAGTGATTACAATGTCTAGGGTTATACTCAATACAATAGCTTGCTTATAGCTTACCATAGCCTTAAATTCACACTGGGACTGCTCTACTCTTGAGAGTTCATAACTCTGGTGTTCAACATTTTTTTTCTGTGAGGCTTTTTTTTATTTTAATTAACTCTACAAACAGTGAACACTATAAGATAGGTACCAGGGAGTCAGCAGTGGCACTGCTGATGTGCTGTGCAAGGCATGGGCACAGAAGAGGGATCCTGGGGAGTGCTGCTGACCACGGGCTATCTCAGGCATCTTCCACTTCTCCCTTCTGCCAGGCCCAGGAGAAACTGGTGCTCACCCAGCCCTCCTCAGAGCCAGTCTGGAGGCCAGACAAGATGCCAACAAAGAAAGGAATACTTTTCTGTCAGTTTACTCCACTGAGCCATCCCTCGGGGGATTTGGAAGCACACCCCTACCAGGACATGAGAGTAGGCAGACGCACATAGCCAGGGCAGGGAGGAAAGACAGGGGAGAGGGAAGATTGCTCTGTCTGGCGGCAGCTAGCTGTCAGATCAGATTAGCTGTATCATAAAACAGTGTGCTATGGCACAGCTCCAATATAAACCCAAGGCTGCAGCACTTGAGTGGGATGAGGAAGCTTATTTGTGTGTTCCTGTATTCGAGACATGATTCCACTGTGCAGTGGATTAGTGAGCTGATCTACGTAAAAAGAAATATAAAGCAAATTGAAAACAAAAACAGAAAACCAACCAAACATACAAAAAGGATTATTATTTTGAACATCTTGGGGTTTTGATCTATTTTCCACCACTACATGCAGTATCATCATGCCACAAGGGAAGAGAAAATGGGAATAGGGTTGTCCTCAAGCAGTGCTGACACCTGAAATCCATTACTGCAAAATTAAGACCAAGTACATGTGCCCTTATAACTAAACATCAGTTAGGTTCCTTGATTAGGAGTGTCAATCATGTAACTGTGAGTTTATTTCTGTGGTTATTATTATACCTAGGAATAGTTAACTTTATCCAAAATTATACTACAATTGAAAAATAATCCATTAAATGGACCGAAATTTTTAAATTGAAAATCACTTCTAAAACCATTTCAGTTGAGGACAAACTATTTGTATGAACACTGATGGATGCTGACTGAATTTCGTTAATTTGCCAACTAGATGGTAGTTACCTGTAGAGATATCTTATAACTCAGTGGAACAGATATCATTATATAATTCACATTAATTTATATGATGTGAAAGACAATATTATGAGTTAACTAAAATAATTGCTTGAGATATTTTAAAATATCATCCAGTATAAAATCTATTGTAAGAGTGTGCACACAGCTGGGTTTTTTCTTCTTTCTCATTTTCACTCTGATTTTTATAAATAAGGTCCCAAATTAGTCTAAAATTAACCAATTTGAAAGTATATAAAAACATCATAAACAATGCATTTATCCTAAAAATGGAAGAATTGTGTCTTAAAATAAATAGGCAATAAGCAGAGAATATGTTGGAATATTTTTGTAGTGCTTATACACACAAGGGTTGACAAATAATTTAATGACCATTTTACTCGAGCAATGTGGCTTTTGAGACACCAAAAAACCTACCAGAAAATAGTCTTTCCCTAAACTTGATACAAGTGCTTGGAACAGTGTTTAGAAGTTCTTAAGCTGCTATTTCTTGAGCTTTCAAAATATAGAGTGATTTTCTTTCCTGTTCATGCTCAATCATTCCACTTTGGAAAACACCCAGCCTCTCTTGCTATCAGTGCCATCACTTCAGTTCCACGAGTTTTCTCTCCGTTATTGCAAATCTTCTATATCCCAAATCTTTATTTTCCCCTATTCATTCCCCCCATGAAGTAGTTTGATTTTCTGTCTCCTTTTGCAAATAGTACACATCAAGTGTTCATCCTTCTGTTTTAGTTATTCAGCTTCCCTCAGACATAGCTGGACATCCTCCCACACGTGCATCTGCTTTGCACGGAATTGGTGCTGTGCACACAGCAAGGCCAGGGAGGGTCAGTGCTACTCTTGCCTGGAACCACAAGGAAAGACAGAAACTGGGCTGAACATGAACTTCTGGGAAAAACTTCCCATTCAAGGAATCAGAAGAGGAGAGGGAGCTCTGTATTTTTCTGTCCAAAGGAAGGGCAGAGAGCCCATTTCTAACTAAGTGTGAATGGCAAAGAGCAGACAATATAAGGTTTATCTTCCAGGCTAAGTATTTCTCATGTAGGTATTGAGGAGAGATGGTAAACACCCAAATCATGAACAATGAGCTCTGAAACTGCTTTTCTGAATTTTTCTTTTGACAAATTAACCTCTAGGACTTGCATTTTTAGATTTTGTAATAAGGTGTATTACCAAGGAGGGAGGATTTATGTAGTCAGTATACAAATGATTCTGCTTCTGTTCTAAACCGTGTTTTCACTCTAAACCATGTTTTAGATCCACAGTGGTGTATATACAAATACATTTTCAGTTAAAGATCAGTAGCTATACTTTACACAAAAAATGCCAAGGCCAATATATTGTATAGATATTGACCAATCAAGTGTTTTAAAGCAAGTTACATTTAAGACACGTGTTGTGAACAAGTATGAAAGATTCTGATATTCAAACCAGTTTCTGCTGAATATCATTTAATCATATTATTTTACAAATATTTCTTACTAGGATCTCAGAGTTAAAATGTATCATTGTGACCCCTTTCCAGAAGACATTTTAAGCTATTGTATAATATAAAATATTGCACCATCTTGAAAGTATAAATAAATAAACAAGATTTGTTATGCTAGTCACAATGCTAATGCATAATGGTCCCCACTTTTCAATTTCCTGATTATTACTTTTCCAATTTATCTAATCTTTAAAATCAAAGGCGAATTCTTTGCTGAGCATCCACCCTCTCATATTTTATTTAACTTCACCCTTGTTTCTGCTTTGTGTCTGCCAGCTAGTGTAGTTTCATTTCACTTCAATCCATTTTCTGTCTCAAAAAAAAAAAAAAAAAGAAGGAAAAAGTAGATAGATATAAAGACAGACAGAGAAACAGTGGAGAGAAAAAAAAAAAGAGAAAACACTTGCAGTGGACAAAATATATCAATTAAAAATAGGTTAAAAATAGTCTTTCATGTGCAGTGCATGTCCCTGAGCTAGATTAACATTGCTGTGAGCATGTTGCACTAGTCAGTTCATTGCCTGAGGAAAGTTTGCAGGCAAAATTCATCCGCACAGCTAGCACACTTGAAAGACTCAGGCACAGGGCTGTGTTCATGGTCTGGCAACAACAAAACACCTGCTTGAAGTTGAGACAGAATAGCAAGCTGGATGGAGTTCAAAAGAATCGAATGATAATCACACCCTGATTAACAGAAAAGTGAATTACTGTAGTCCTTTGTCAATAGCTGGCCTATTTGCATACTATCTTGCAATGCCCAACAGGTTAGAACTTTTTAGTTACACATGGTCAAATATTAAAAAATGGAAGGAAAAAACTTTATGCCTGTGTAACTCAGAGACATTGCATGCATATTGTGTGTGTTACATCTTCTTAATGCTATCTAGTCTGATGTTGGCAAAGTGCATGGATAATTCCACCCACTGTCTTTCCTCCTTTTCCCATTCCCCACCTACCAAATACACCAGGCAAACAACAAACACAGCCTATAATTTTGTTTGGCACAAGTTTTTTAGTATATTTGACAGCAAACAACTGTATATTAAACCAATTTGTTTCAGCAGATGAAAGTGAATAATTTTTGATTCAGTCCATTAGAGCTGCTCTTGGCTATGTGAGCTTTTTGAGGTTTATCAGCAAAAAAACCCTGTAACAAACTACAATGCCAGAACATAAAACATGGAATGTACTACCTTAATTTCATACTGGATGCCTTTTGTTTCATAATTGAGTTTTCTGTGAATACCCTGGGTTTTATTTTAGATTAGTTTCAAAACTGAATGTTGTCATGATAAAATGAGCACTTCTGTATTCATATCTTTACATTGCTAATAAGGTAGTGAGGCATGTCAAAATGGAAATAGAAAACATAATAAAGCCAAATTAAAACTGTTGCTTGTTGTTTTCCTTTATATTATAAATTTAATCTTGCTTCATAAGTATTTATAGAAAATATCTTCTTTTGCTGCATCATAAACAAAGTCCTGCTGGACCACATCTTCCATTTATTCAAAGAATAGGCAAAAGCACAGATTTCAACTGTCTTTGGCAATGTCTCTCCTTAGTAGGAAAGATTATGAGAGGAAGTCATCTCATGGGATCATTTACCTACTCTAGCTGAGATATCAAATGTGTAATAGGAAATATGTCACATGTCTAGCTTGTTCTTAAAAATATTCAAAGCTTAAGATTCTAGCCACAGAAAATATTTTCAAAAATACTACCTACATCTCCATTATTCCAATGTAAATGTAAGCATGCTTACTTATGACTTATGCTACTTGGTCAAGGAAAAAAGATTAATTAGTTTCTCACTGCAATAATCTTCCATTTATTAGAAAATTAGTGATTGGTCTCCACTTTCTTCTACAGCTTGATGAGGACTAGGAACTTCAGTCTTCCTGCATTAAAAATGCTTTCTAAGTCTCTAAATACCATGTTAGTTTCATGCACAGACTTTCAGCTGATCCTCTCAGGGCTTAGAAGTGACACAGCAGAAGTATGATTTTATGTGTCTTATGGGTCTCCTCTTTTCTGGTTTAGTAAGAATTCTGAATTTAGACTAATATTTGTCTTGTGACGTTAAATTTCTTTCTGCAAAATTTTCCTATGGTCAGTTCTCTCCCCATGTTGGTTTTACAGTAGATAACTATCTCCCTTGTTTGAAAAATATGAATCTATTCTCTTTTCCTTGTGGACAGTTTTTGTAGTGTTTTGTGACAATTTTAAATTGTCTTCCTGTTCGCTAAAGATTTTGTGGTTGTGTTGCTTCCCTCTTGCTTAATAAACATTCCATCATCTATGTCACAAAAAGAAATCTTGAACAGGACAACAACAGATGACATGTTTGATTTTATCAGTGAACCATAATCTTTGCTATCCTTTCTTTGCTGATACTGTAGCATTTTTTAAAAAAACATGTCTTTCTAACTGGCTTGGGAAAATGCCATGTGCACAATGTTAAAAGATTTCTATTTAAAAAATGTATGTTCTGCTTCTGCTTTGTCTACAGAGCCTACTACTCTGTAATAGAAGGAAATAATTTGCTATGGACAAATCCATTCTGGCTAATAGCCAGTTTTCCATTACTTGCCAGGTTGCAAATACTTTGTTGGATCATGTTTTTGGTTGAGTAATATTCTGAGCACTGAAATTAAACTGGTGGATCTGTAGTTCTCTTGTACCTCCTTTAAGAATGCCTCTCATTTTAGAGATGGGAAGTCCATCTGCCGTGCTCCAGTCTTCAGTATCATTCCCATCCTTTGTGGCCTCAGAGATCATTTCTAATAGCTCTGAAATCACTGTAGTACTTTCAGTAATTTCGGATGGGGTACGTAGTGTTCACGTGCTAAAGTATCTTCTGAACAACTTAAATGGCAGGCAAAGATGAGTGTCACACTTGATGACTATTAAAGTACAGAGATTGCTCAGGCTTCATAATTTGGGAAGGTGTGTTGTTAAGGAAAGCTTGTGGGGAAGAGATATTTATGAAGTGTTAGCGTATCCTTTCCCAAAATCATTATTGTAGCACTGACATTATTTCATGTCATTAAACGTCATTTGATCTGATGCCATTACTATAGTTTTAAATAATGGGTTGAGGGAGAATAAAGATGTGTCTACAAACCTGTGTTGCCTCAGTGACAAGCTGATCAAAGGGAAGGGTGCTTGGAGATACCTAGTAATGTCAGTGCTGTTATATCGATTGCAGAGAACTGTGTTTTGAAAATGAGAATATAAGGTCATTTTAAAATCAATGGTGTTGCACTGTGTCATAGACTTCCAGACCAGCTATGTAGGTTCAGAAGAAATACCTGAGCTAGATCACACTGGCTTTCCAACAGGCAGCAGAACCACCAGATATCCAGCTATTGTCTTCATATTGGCATTCTAGATTACATTTATAAATGAAAATTTTATAACATTTCACGTTTTGAGATGAATGCATAAAAGTAGTTCCTAAAAAGTTACAAAAGTTACACTTTTGCAGCCTTTGTGTAATTCTCCGTAACTATGTAATTTCCTTTATAGGAACTCAAGTGACAATTCTGATCATCTTTTGGTGCCTTTTCCACAAGCTTTCTACAATTTTTGAAACAAAATTTAACAAAATGGGCTTTTAAATAAGGCATGGTTTGAATGTCTATTCCTGATTAGCTCCAAGATAAGATTTTTCTCCTCCCTCATCAATTCAGATTATTAATATTACTTTCCTTATCCTTATTTTGGATCTTATGGAACAACAGACTTAGAGGAAGTCAAATGTGTCAGAAACTGGTTATGTTTATTGGTGACAGTTTTTTCATGAAATGCAGTACTGAAACACCTGTATGCAAAAATATGCCTCAGGTGAAGAGGAGCTTCTCTTTCTTTGGGAACTCTTTTGGGAGCTGAACTGCTGCTACAGCACAACCGTGTTGTCCCAAGTTTTGTAACAGTATTTTTGCCCAATCCCTGGAAGTGTTCAAGGCAGTGTTAGATGGGGCCCTGGGCAACAGGATCCAGTGGGTGGCATCCCTACACATCGCAGGGGTTTGGAGCTACATGATCTTCAAGGTCCTTCTCAACCCAACCCACTCTATGATTCTGTGATAACCACTGATAGCCCCACAAAGCCATGACAGCAGAAAATTCTGGAGCACATATGGCTACTGTGTGGCTTCTAAGTAATTCTACCACCACTATTGCAACAGGTGCTATTGCCAAGCATTGCAAGACTTAGAGAAAAAGAAAAAACCTGTATGCACTGTGGTGTGCACTCTCTCTAAAAGTCATCTCACAATATTGTTTCCAGATTGCTTTCCTGGCCTGATTTATTTCCAGTGAATATTAAGACTCAAGTATTCAGGTGTGATGACTTGCTTTGCAACATCTATTATTGGATTTAACTTGGAGCTGTGGCTGTGTTTATTCAAATGGGTTGAAATTATCCTAATGGATGTGACCTCTACTACTGGCATTATCAGATTCCTGTGTACACTACTTTTCCATCACTTGAAGTAAGTAATCCTTGTTTCCTCTGCCTTAAAAAGGTTTTGATTTACAGCCAAGCAGGCTTTTGCAGACATGATAGGTTTGCAGTACAATATCTGGATAATGTAATTTTTTTATTAAATGGCTTGGCTGAGAGCACAGTGAGATGATTCAAACAGGGCAAGCTGAAAATGAAGTTTTCAACAGATCAGCTTTTCCTTAGCTTCATAAAAGTCTCATACGTAGATATTTGGGTCATACAAAACATTACCATGTCCCTGTTAATTAAAAACTGTTGCTGCTTATTCTGAATTTCACCTGTACTCTTCTGTTTAACTTCTGCATTTGGCTTGTGGAGGGAGTGATAGTCTAACAATGAAAACTCAGATGCTCAAACCACTGACTATGGGCATTGTTCTGATTGCACAGCTGATATATTCTCCTCTGCATCTGGACGATATCTACTCTTAGACTCTGCTTTTAGACAGTTGGATTGTGAACTTGCTTCTTTTTCCTTGAGTGGATGAATCGTTCCCAAGAGTAACAAAATCTACAGTAAGAAGGGGAGAGCTCCTCTGAAGACTTTGATTCAGCCTGAGTTTGTAAATATCTGTGCACTGCCTTGTCAACCTGAGGTTCAAGATCAATTTCATAGAGTTCAGAGTGAGTTTTGTCTACACTTTTCAAGAGCCAGACCTGAAGTCCTTGCCCAGAAAAACAGATGCAGAGGCTTGTAAGGTTAGTGGAATATCAAGGAAATGGAAGTTATGAAGAGGCTGTTCTGTGAATGCAAGGTCTGACTGGGAAATGAAATTCTACTGTCTTCTGATCATGCCAGAGACCACAGCACAAGCCTCCTGCTGCCACAGCAAATATTCCACCATGTCAGCTATACATGATTTACATGGGAATCCTGGATTACTGTAGCCACATAAACACAGAGACTGAATTTCTCTGACATAATGTAGATTAGCTCATCTAAGTCCAGTCTGATAACTCATTTTTCTAGCGTTCTCCCTAACAGACAAACACTTGAAATTGTCTTATTCACTCTTTTGGAACAACACCAAAAGAGAATAAATAAATAGCATCACTTTTGAGTGACCCATAGTTCTATATGATTACAGATTAATATCTTAAAAAATATTGCACCATCTTCTTCATCAGAAGATATTTTGTTGCTATTTCAACATGCATAAAAGGATCAGAATTATGATTGTGATATTTATGAAAATGCATACAGGTGTTTATAACAACCTATAGTAGTTTGGATATTAATGGAGAATAAGTGCTTGTTAATTCAGCAAAATGTCTGAGCTGTAGCATGGACATGAATCCAGTTCCATATCAATCCATTCATTGCCTCTCTGAGTCCAAAAGCTTCCCATTTTTGGCCTCCTGCATCTGCTTGTCTAGTTAAATAGTCCCTACTGAGATTTCTGTAATTCAGAAGGGTGTCTGGAAAATCAAATGCAAGTTTTGAGGATATCTAGTTCAGCAAAGGTGGCGCTCAGGATCTTCTAACCTGTTACAGATTTTTTTGATTAATTTTTTTATTAGAATTGTAAGCAAGGCATTTCCAGGTATTTTAGAGCTAGTACTGTATACTTTCGGATCATAATATCCTTTTTGGAAACAGATTTATGCCAATAATGGAGACATGCATGACAAATTTATATCTTAATTGTAAATTGCCATATGAGAATTTTTCACGTAAATTAAGATACACTAATTTTATTTATTCAGTTATATTTAAACTAAATTTATATTGTGATGTTTCCTCTATGCCATGACTGAGTTTTCACCTTTTCATGTGAAAACATTGTAGCAGCTCAAGCAACCTTAGGAATTTCCTGTCATCACATAGCAATAAAGTACAAATGGGACTGTGGAAATTTCTTCTTTCTTAACATGATCACATTTACATGAATGCAAGAATCCAAATTCTATCACTACTCATCTATACTAACTTTTTAATTATGTCTTGACACCTGAGCCAAGAATAAACACTTTTAACTGATCAATTAGAAAAAGGCACTTTTTTTTTTTTTTTCCATTTTTTGGGGTTTTTTTTGGACAGAGGTAGTAAATAGGAGCTACGCAGATAGGTTCTCTGTTCTAAGAGACTGCAGAGTTCATTCCTCACACTTGTTATTCCAGACATGCAAAAGCTCTTAACAACCAAAATGAATCAAGGTAGCATGACTGTAGTAGCTCACAGATGTAATATTTCATAAGGAAACTAATTATTTTTCATTCTAATTTCTGTAGAAGAAAATAGGCTTAAGAAATGCAGACAGTAGCACCAGATGATCATAAAGAAAGAGTCAAGTGAAAAGGAAGTTTTTCCTTCAGATCAATCCATGCAATCGGCTACCAACGCAATAAACAAGAAAAATTGTAAAGAATGGGAATCACTCCTGCCAGGAAAAGTAGTGTTTTCACACTAGTTCTTTGCTGTTAGTATTGCAGCAGAGGGAATTTTATACTAATTTGTTTCACAGTTAATATTCAGACAGTTGTAAAAAATGCCACTTGACCATCAGTACATACCTTTCACTTTCAAAAAATTATTGGAAAGGAAAATTAATTAGCCACCATTTTTCCTAAAGGTACTAAGTTAAACAACAACAACAAAAATAGAAGTAAACTAACCTCATTCTTCTGGAATTGATAGAAATAAATAATCAAACTCTTTTTTTCCCCCTGTTACCTACCTATTTCCTTAAGAGCTCTGTTTTTCACTTTCATTTTATTTGACTTTAGGAAGCACTAACCAGGCTAGGAAAAAGATCTTTTAAAAAAGATATTTATACTCAAACTTCAGAGGATAAAGACAATAGAAAGTGCAAAAATCAACCAAAATATTTTCAGAAATAATTTAATTCTCATGTCACTGCTGACTGACAGCTCTAATAAATTCCTACATTTTAAGCAGACTTACATTTCACATGCATTTGCTCTCCACTGCTGAGCAGAGTGGAACATCTATTGCCAAATGCATAAAATAACATTAGAAATGCAAACTTAATGTAGCCAATGGTAATGTGTTATTTAAAACTTATGAGCCTGAATAAGGGCTTATTTTCTCTAAATTGAAATTTATAGTTTCATTTTGAAGTGCTAACTTGAATATTGATGGGCTTCAGGCATGCTGTTATAAAATGGGAAGGAAAAACAAAGCAAGTAACTATGAGGCATAAAGCTGCTATTATGGTAATATATGGAAACTTATATAAAAACTGGATCCCAGTTACCTGTACTAATAGCAAAAAACATACAGCAGAATTTGTGCAACTGGTATAGGGAAGTCATATTTTCCTGCAATATATGTCAAATCTAGGTTTAGAATCACAATATTTGAACACAGATGGCTAAAGAGTAATTTTGAAATAGCACCAGGAAGCAAGTGATAGTCTCATCTCTCCGTTTGGAACTTATTTGTTGGATTTTTTTCTCCACTTCCACTCTGATCAGTGAAAATAAAGAACAAAGACAGTGTTTCTCCGTTGCTTTTTGGCACCAGATTTTCTTGACACTGCATGGTTACACTATACATGGCTATAGGAAAGATAATTAAATTTCATTAAACACAAATCTTCTTCGATTTCAAAATAAAAAATGCCTCTCCACCCATATCTTGATTTTGCAGATATTCTAAATCACTGAAGACTTTTTCTACCTCATCTTTTCAAACATTTTATTGAGCCATATATACATACTTCAGGAATTATGCAGTATAGTTCAGATTTACAAAAATATGAATTTGAAAGTCCATAGTACTTGTCATCTCTTGATGCAAATACTTTACAAAGTAGTAAATAGTTTATAAAATACCCCTGGAAGAAGTGTTTATGATTCAAAAACTTTATGATGATTAAAAAGATTATATTAGGAGTTACCTATTTTTTCTAAAAATCCCACGTATAGGTCAGTTGCTTAAATAAGAAAGGAATTCAGTCTCACAAATCAAATGTAGGCAATTCAGTCCTGCAGGTGGGATTCTTCACATTAAAAATGCCAATTTCCACAGACTGAAAGAGGTGAATTTCCTTAAATACAGGTAAGGACACATGAGAGAAACATATTTTTAAACAGCCCAGACCAAACAAACCCAATCATAGAATGACAGAATCGTTTGGGTTGGAAGGGACCTTAGACATCATCTAGTTTCAATCCCTTGCTGTGAGCAGGAACACCTTCCACTACCCCAGGCTGCTCAGACCCCATCCAACCTGGCCTTGAACACTTCCAAGGATGGAGCATCTGCAGATTTTTCTGGGAACTCTGTTCCAGTGCCTCACCACCTTCTCAGTAAAGAAATTCTCCTTAAAAACAAGTTCATTAATTATGACTTGGGTGTAGCTAGGCATCATGTTGTGCCTGTATGTCTTCTCAGTTCAATTGAATCATTAATCAGTCACATGTATAGTTGAGATAGTCTTTTTGGTTTTCTTGGGGTCTATTTGAAACTAGGTGATAGGTCTAACATTTGCAATTGATTATTCTGCTGTTGCAGAAACCCAGGTGGTAATTTTTGGTCGTTCTCAAAAATCCTCAAAGAAACAGCTCTTGCTGTATCACATTGGATTATTGCCCTTAAATGTGTTGATTATCAGTGTAAGTGGAATGTCCCAAAGGTTGCTCTCTGTGATTTCTGCTGCAGAAATGGTGAAACTGTACACAGATAAGACATTATAAACTAAGTCTTCAATGAAACTGATTGTTGTGTGAACAGCATTCCTGTCCATGCAGTTAAGATATTTAACAGATGCTCTGTTATGTAGTTAAAATTGTATGCAAATTTAGGATTGTAGACAGTTGAATAAAAACAACAATTTGAGATACTCTCCCAATGCAGCTAAAGGTGCTGCCATAAGAACCCTTGTAATAGAGACTCCTTTTGCCACAGGACAGCTATCAAACATCCTGTTTAGGAGATTTGGTTCATTATATGAATATACCAGGGCTTATCATCTACTACCTATCATCTATTATTCTAGTAATATATATTAAAAAAGAAGGCATATTAACTAAAATAAAATACTATACTTTGTTGGTGCACAGAAATTCCTTAACTATTGTAACTTAGAGAAAATAAGAGTTGTCATATATTTCCTTAGTGCACATCATGGATTTGAGATCTTTATTCTTTAGTTCTTTGGTTTAGAATAAGATTTTGTCAAATGTGAACACACCTAAATTTGCCTTATTGGTCAAATTTATTCCACGTAATGGTAACATAAACTGTTCCTTATCATTAAAACAGTTCCTTATCATTAAATTATTTTTCAAGTGATTCTCAAATTATTTTAGAAGATTTTACTAAAGGAAAAGCTTTTGGGATAATTTTATGCCTGTGAAAATTCTGAAAATGCTTAATTTATAGACAGATCCTTTATAATACACCAAGTTTAGGTGTCAAATCTATCAAGTTCTACTCAAAATATATATTTGCCCTCAGTGATCATTCCTAAAAGGAAGAAATATGGGCAGAAGGATACTCCAAGTAAAAACATCATGTTCAGGAAGAGAGTGATGACCGACTAGGATTTTCATGATTTTGACCTGCTCCAAAAATTGCAGACTACACCCAGTCTCCTGTCTTGCTTTCTGACCACTGCCAGCTCAACTGAGCACCTTAGAGTAAGCTATCAGATAGTGGTTAAGGTAAGTTACAATATTAAGTTTTGGTCTTCCAAATCAATTAATTAGGTACCTATCTGGAGGATACAGAATATATTCAGGTTTTTTTGTTTGTATGTTGGTTTTGGGGTATTTGTTTGTTTGTTTGTTTTGGGAGTTTGTTTGGGGTTTTTGTTTGTTTGGATTGGTTTGGTTTTAATTTTATTTTTATTCTCTGGAGAAGAGAGGGTTCCAGGAATATTTAATTGCTACAGTTCAAAATATCAAGTAGACATGCAAGATTGAGAGAGACTTTCTACCAAAGCCTTCTTACTACCAAGATCAAGAAAAAGGGCAAGAATTTTGAATGGAAAGATTGGATTTAAGTAACAATTTTTCTTATGATAAAGGTGGTAAGACACTGGAGCAGGTTGCCCAAACAAGTTTTGAATGCCTCACTGTTTGAGGTAATTGGACAGGGCTTTGAGTAATCTGGTCTAGTGGAACGTGTCCCATGGCAGGTGGGTTAGACTAGA
Source organism: Lanius collurio (assembly GCA_020086605.1). Taxonomy (NCBI): domain Eukaryota; kingdom Metazoa; phylum Chordata; class Aves; order Passeriformes; family Laniidae; genus Lanius; species Lanius collurio. The sequence goes on from JACBWW010000003.1 coordinate 4,189,193, forward strand.
TGACCATGAAAAGTTGTTCCAACCCAAATCATTCCATGAATCTCTGATTTTTTGTATGATTCTATAATTTCAAAAATTGCATGGAAATACCTGTTTCTCAATTAACAGGCAGTGCATATACAAGTGCTCATCTGCTCTCTCATAGTTCTAGAGTATTCACAGATACAGGAGGTTCCAGAGCTCTAAGGGGCCAGTCTAGTAATCAGGCAGGGCCTGGCTGTGTCAGGTTAGTGGAAAAAAATACTTTCTAATAAGCATTTGCCGGAGTGTAGTAGGAAATAGTAGGAAATTGTTGAAAGGGTCTAAGAGTTCCATGGAATAATTAGAGTTTATTGTTACATTTTAATTGAAGTATTTTAACACCATGATATGTCTAATTTTTCGCTTATTCTAACCTAAATTTGATAGCAAATACAATGTCATCACTTGGCTTTGGTTAGCATTGATCTGAGAGCTGTTGCTGGGAAAGTTTCATCACTCAAACTGTATCTGATAGAATCCAGTGGAAAATACCTTCCCAGAGTTTATTTTCATATGAGACATCTGAACATGTTTTGTTTCTCTCTAACTTTTCTAGATTTTTATCTTTTATTAGAACTTCACGGCCACTGTCATGAACCCTGAAATTTTTCAATGATCTCCAGAAGCAGAGGGAATTGCCTGCTATCACCTTAGCTTGGTCCCTGCCTGCTGTAGTTTCAAAAACCAGAATTCAATCTTGCATCACAGCCTGTAGTTCTTCCATTTTTGATACAGAACATGTCTTAAACTACCACTAACACTGATTCTGAGATCTTGAAGAGCATAGCTCACTTGTGCTGCAGTATGTGAGAAATGTTTGGTTTTAATACACATAGAGACAGATTCTAGATATATGAGCAGATTTGAAGTGGGAATACAAATCTCACTAAAGTTTGCAGCATTTGCAATTTTTAATGCTAGTTCATTTATAGCTAAAAAATAAAGAAAAGAAAATCCCTTTGATAAAGCCTTTTGAAAAACATGTTCTTTAAATAACTAAAAATCATGTAATAAATCATAACAATGTATTTTAAAGAAGTATTGGCTCGTGCTAGGCCAATGCAAAGCAAGCTAACTTCAATACATTGTAATTGTGATCTGTGTAGCTGGCTTCTTTCGTGACCTACTGAAATATTTATAGTGGACAGAGAAAAGAGGCAGTCACAACTGCAAATTCCTGCAGCTGGGGAGATGTCTGTCACTGTGGGCTTCACTGAGATAGCTCTGTCCTAATTTCATCTGACTTTGAATATGTGCAAATCACAAGAAAATGTGAACTGACTACAGACTGAGAAAATCAACAAAGACAGAAAATCATTTCAGAACACAGTGTTATCAATATTTTACTTAGTCAGGATTACACAACTTCTTCAGAAATTTGCAACTCTATTTTCAAGAAATTTATACAATTTCTTTAAAGTAGTGATGAATAAAGAAAATCTATATAGAAATTAAGGATACTGTTTGTTCATGTTGATTCACATGACATAAAATAAAAATTATCTAAATTTATCATAGGTGGACAACATAAAGCTTTATTATGGATTGTTATAAATAATGCCTAAAAGCATTTATAATATACTCTGCTTCCCATGTGCTGTGTACTAATATCTTCTGAAATCATACTTGGAATTCATTAACATTGACATGACTGTGACCTTGAATTCAATGATCAATGTCGTGATACCATTAAAGTCCTTCCTGATACCCAGAAGCAAAAGGGTAGGCTTTGTTCCAGCCTCAATCATCTTCTAAAATCCCCATGGTGATGGCTTAAAAGTTTGGGATCTTTTAATGTTTCTTTTAGTTTTGAAGGAAACAGGAAGTAGTTGGCGACCATGACCTTTTTCAGCCTGAGTTCCCAATTTGATTAGCTCAAGGACAAATAAAGCCTCTTCTTATCAGAATCTATTCTGGAGATATTGCTCTGTAATAAATTTTCACTTAACTAGAGGAAAGCAAAATATCAAAAACAAGCAAACAAAAATTATCAGTTAGCCTTCATCTTAATGGGTTAGGGTAACTGGCTGAGTGCTAATCCATTGTGCTGCATCACTTTGATTGTGGATGTCAGCAGTATCTGAGATGGCAGGGGTAATACAGGAAAATATGTTAAAGAAATGTCAAAAGGTTTTGATCAAATTAAAATGTCTAAGGCATACTCAAGGCAATAAGCTTCAACACAGAAGTTCAAAATACAGAAGAGGAACATGCTGGAGGGTGGATTTTCTGTTGTTTATTTTTTTCCTTTTTCCAAGAATGATTGCATACCTACTTAGCAAAAACTAACATTGTATATCTTGTCATTTCTGCACACAAGGCCTGCTGAATCTCCTAATATCATAAATTAATAGGGAATTTTGCCATCAGTCTTAGACATCTGTCAGTTTTTATGAATTTTTTATAAGAGGTTGTATAGTTTTTCCTCTCACAGGAATTTTTATTCTGTGGTAATATTTAATCTTTTCAATATTCTCTGTAAAAAGGCCAAGGAAATCTAGCTGTATTTGTCAAGGAGTAAGCTAGGGTTAAAGCAATGTTATGTATGCATCTGAGCTACCTTTGTTCTTTCTGTGTCTTAGAAAAAATATTCTGTGAAAGGATACACAGAAATTTTTCTTAAAGAAAGCAATAGCTGTTTCCAGAAAACACTGCTGAGTTAAACCTTATGTTAACTGAATGCAAAACTTTGATAAGTCAGAATTAATAGTTTCCAGTCAACTTTCAAAGAGATAGTACTACATAAGTCTTCCAATTAAAAAGAAAATTAATGCATACAGAAACCATTATAAATAGCATCAAATATAGCAAACCATATTTGGAATACTTTGATTAAATTTTAAACTAAATCTGTTGGTAGGAATTAGTGATGATAATATGTCCCTCAAAGTTCTTCTCTTCATCGTGATTACATATATTCAAATATAAAGTATTAACATGATATTTACATTGCCATATTTTTAGTACATTACCCTTAAACGCATTCTCCTCTGATCTTGTCCAGGAGTTGAAGCCTTAGGCTTTGTGTATGGTAGATCACTACTGCTTTAGAAATTGAATCAAAATCCCCTCTGAAAAGCTCAAAAATCTCTCACCAAACAGCAGGGCAGCAGTCTCCACTGCTCTCAGAGATCTCAAGTTAGCCCTTCACTTGCAGGCAAAAGCCAAACATAACCAGAATTGTATGGAACATAAGGGAAGCCCAGCGCTCACAACAGGCATCTCTTTCAGACCCAAGTAAAGCCACAGAGATCTACAGATCTACCCTTCACTGCTGTAACAAAATTGCTGTATCACTGCTCCTTCCTCAGAGTTGAGTAGTGACCAGGCAGGTCCTGTCAGATGTTTCATCTGCAATGAAATCTTCTTTTACCGTCTCAGAAGCAGCGACTGAGCCAGTCCAGTGACTCTCACAAAGCTTTTCTGGGTCTGCCTGGGCCTGCAGAGCAGAGCAGGGCAGGGCAGGGCAGGGCAGGGCAGGGCAGGGCAGCACTGCATACTACATGTGTGTAAAGACATAGAACATCCCAGCTGAATTCTGTGTCTCTGCCCAGTGCTTCACACACTCTTTTTCTTTGGGCTCAGGCATATGGTGTACATTTCCATGCAGTACCTTTCCTGCAATAATGCTGCAAAACAAGTCACAATGCCAATGATGGGAGTTCCTTTTGAAATGCAAGAAGAAATCTTTAACCAAAAGCATAAACTAATTAAAAATATCTCTCTCTTCTTCCCTTTAAAGTAAACAAATAACAGAACAGATTCTTTCCAGACCATTTTATTACCTTTTGAGTCTAAGCAATCCAGCTTCCAGCATGCCTTGTTATTTTAATTTTGTAACTTCACTGTTTTTCAGGAAGATCCCTCTTTATAAGAGCCACAGATAGCATGAAAAGATTTGGTGCAGGAATATCAATTAACACAAGTATAATTATTAATTCAGAGACATCGCTGCAAACCTACCTGATACCCAGAAGCAAGAGGTACTGCAAATACTATATTCATCATAAATATTTCCATGTGCGGAACAGAGGAAAGGCAACTTAATCTCTGACTTGCCTTAGCAGCATACTATTTTTTTCCCAAATCAGTGCTCCCTGTGGCATCCTCTCTGTATTCCATGTTGATTTGTTCAGCTTACACTATTTGAATTTCGTAATAATGACTGAATAGTGGATGAGTGTTTTTGATAACTTGGTTGAGAGCTATCTTGTTGGTTAGAAGTGTAACAACCTTTTGAGCTGCCCAACTTCTGAGTTCTGCACGAGATTTCAGATAATGATTGTGATGATGAACTATTTCTCAGCTAATCTTTAAAGCTTTCTTGGAAAAAAAAGTAAAAATAAAAAATAAAATAAAAATAAATAAATAATGACTAGTGGGAGGGAGGTGGGAAAAATAACAGCAGTGTTCAGGCCTGTAATCACAGCAGGGGCTGCCCCTGTCCGTGTCTAATGTAAGGGTTATGGAATATCATAATCCCTTCTCTGAGCTCCTTTACAGCAGCAATGATGACTAAATTTCTTGTGTCTTATCACACTGTCACAGACTGGAACTAGGAGAAGGAACTCTGAAGAAAACACAGCATGAAAACTGGAGAGCAGATGATCAGATTAGCTGCTATTGGATTTGTTAGCAGGGCCACAATCTGACTGAAACAGGCTCGATTCCAAGGCCCATGGAGATTTAAACCATCAGCTCCCCCCTCGCCCCTTATCCCTATCACACCATTATTTATTTTTTTTTAATATATATCCCCCTTCTCCACAAAACACACATCCTTTTACCTATTTTAAGTCATCTCCCAAAAGGATGAGGTTAAGAGTTAACACTTCACAGGTTCCAGTGGTATCAGATGAGTTGATGGATTTTGAGTAAGAAGATCCATCAAAAATACCACACAAAAAATCCCCAAATAAGGCTGAAAAGCAGCATTCCTTTACTATTTAGTGAGATTTGCTCCATTTTACAAGGCTTCTGCAAAGGCACTTTACAGAGGTCTGCTATAATGTGTCCACTTGTGCTGCCTGCATGATCCTTGATGTAGATTACACATCACCCACAGTCATACAGTGGGAGGAACACAGTGAGTGTAGCCCAGTCCTGATGAGCTGGATCCAATCCTGGTAGTTACAAATCTCACTGCATTGGGTAAAAATTTAGTTTGATGGTGTGGAGCAGTTACCAGTTTATGAAAATCATTTGGATGCTATATTGTTTAAAAAAGCAGTCCTTTTGCTCATTAAGTGTGGTAAATGTAGTACACATTCAACTTTATCAAGTCAAGTTGCAAAGTAAACCAACTAGAATATTGTAGAGCATCCACTGTAACAGAGGAAATATGACATACACAGAAGAATTTAAGGAAATCTGATACAGGATGTACTTTCTTAAAAGGTATGAAAACTTGTGCAAAAGAAGCTCAACTGTACAGGAAAGTGAAAGTCTTTGTGTTTAACAACAGCAACAACAAAAAAAAAAGTAAGTAGAGCATTGAAGTATTGAATTCTGCAAAGAGATATTCATAAAGCACAAAAATAAACACCTGCCTAAATGTTTGCAGGGTTGAGGTTTTAGTTTTCAGTTTGAGATGCAAAGCATGTTTCTACTCTTACTAGTGCCAAATACAATATTTTCCAAATAAATCATCACAAAGAAACAAAGACATATTGAAGTCCAGCTCTGCAATTACCTTGATGAAATACTGCATTCACTAGAGTGATAGTTAGATACATAAAAAAGAACTCCAGGACCAGGATAATATTATGCTTGAGTGATAAATCCATTGTGTTTTAAATTTAAACTATTTGAGCACCTGTAACTCTGAGACGTGCATTTCATTCTCCTTCAAAAATCGAATTCCATGGTAGAATCTGTGGTTCCAATTTAAGGTCATTTCAGCGAGGCTTCTCAAGTTACAGTGAGTCTGTAAACTTCATGGGATATTCATTTATATACATATGGATTTATTGCAAAGGCGTTTCAAGAGTTTTGTTCTTTGAAGCTATGATGGGTATAGATCCTTCCTTTGCTTCCTGTCTTTTACCAAATATTCTTTCACCTCACATTCAAAACACCAAAGAACTTTATGTGCATAACCTGTAGTACCCTTGCTATCTATATTGATCCATACAAAACCATTTATTCATTCATTCAAGAAAATGCAGTGGTTTTATTTTTAAGAGGATGTCTTGATGTGCTGATAAGACCTCACCCTAAGTCATTGTTCTTGCTGTGATTCATGAGATCCATGAGATTTGCCATGATCCTTGAGAATATAGACAACACCTCCAGATACTATGGTCTAATTAGCCATTATTTACCCAACGACAAATAGGTAGGATAAAAAAAGTTAAGATATCATAATGCTGAATATCCCACCTGAATTTCTTTTGAATAGATAGGTGCTATTGAGGAAAGTCACTTCACATTCATAGTTTTGCATTTCTGTAATAACTGATATAATTACTTGTAAATGTAAAATGTTTTGTTTTGGGAGGATTTTTGAGATCAAGTAATATCCATGAGATATTACACTGCAAGGAGATTTGAGGATATGGCTAGATCCAATTACTCAGAAACGTTGCTGGAACATTACTCATCATATTTACTGAGATAAAAAGTTTGTTTTCTTCGCAGATCTTTGTCTTATTCTGGTATATCCTTTAGCCAAGCGATAGTGTCAGCACAGTATCTAAAGGACTTGGGATTTGGAGTTCTTTGGTTCTGTTTTGTTTATTTGTTGGTTGGATTTTTAATTTAGGTCTTTTAAAAGACTATCATGCAACTTTTATGGAAGCAAACCTTATACCTAGATGTAAATTATGTTTGTGACTTCTTCCAAAGACCATTTGAAAACTGAAGCAATGTGTTACAGCACAGTCCTCCATGACCCAAGGAACTTGATTTATAAGTGGTTGCATCTCTATAAAAACTGAGAGCTGTAGAAATTTTCAAGTCTGGCCCCATTTTTGTGTTTTAAAACCTTATCTTGCCAGTAGAAATCTCTGAAATTTGTGATTGTGCATAAAATTCTTATTAATTTCAAAATTGTATATTTTACACAGCTGTTATTTTTTATTTTATGCAGAAAGGATCTTTCTTGTTTGCAATTGCCTCTACTACATTAAAAGAAAAAAAAAAGGAACTGAGAAGTTGGATTTTAACAAGAATAATCAAAATTTTTGACAAATACAAAAGAAAAACCTTTTTTTCGGCCTTTCCTGTTAAGCTATCAATTTAAAAATCCTAGAATTTTTCAGGTTTGAATCTATGCTAAAACCAAAACTTAATTAATAATTTTATTGGTTATGTTAGTGTGAAATAATGTAAGGAACAGTTGCTTGATTTCTGCAACTTTCTTTTTGCTTTTATGTTGAATGTAATAAAAAAAAAATTTGGTTGCCCATAAAGGTATATGAAATATAAAGAAGAGACATTTATTACCTGATTATGAAGAGTCATCACAGAAGAATTTAAAATCCTAAAGGGCTTTGAACACCACACAGTCCTATATTTTAATCTATAAGACCTTAAAACACATCCCATCCACTGATTGCTCAGAGAAAATAAGATACTAAGATACTGCCTTTGTAATTAACCTACCCACCTCCTTTTACCCAGAATAAGATGAGGCTAAGTATAATAAGAAATTTTGACCTCATAGTGTCTGTCACTCTGATCAATAGATATGCAAAGTGAAGTAATGCATGTACAAGGTACCCTTATTCTAATATGGTAAAGTGCATATGGTTTATATCAAGCTGTCTTCAATCAAAAGAGAAAATATATTTGTCAGGGGAAAAATGGATGAGAAAAAAATTAACTCTATCCAATTATTCATCCAAACTACAGAAGCCTAATATTGTCACAATATACTGAAAAAATACTAATTAAATATTACATATTAAAGAAGTTGTCACATAATATCTTTTATAAAGAAGTCACAGGAAATATCCACAGCTATTTTTCCTAACAGAAGCATAATGAAATTAAGCCCATCTCAAGCCATCTTAAGTATATAAAAAGAATTCTGTAACACAAAATTCAGAATACATAAAGGTTTTTTGGTTTCTTTTGCATTACTCCAGAGTGAAGAGTGTTGTTATTACATCACATGCATCTCCCCTGTCATTAGGGAGTGGGCTGGAATTAGTTACAGGCCATAGAGATATTTGGACTTGTAGTACCATATCCCACACCTGAAAAATAAGAATATCCTGACCACAGAGCTACTGAGTCAGCCTCTCTGAGGTTCGCTTTCTCTTGAATAAGTAAATAATGTTTAATTATATGCAGAGTAGAGTGAATTACTTATATAAATAATTTCTCTAACAATGGAGGTGAGAACCATCTCACATATCTTTCAGTATAATGGAATGATTGGAGAAGTCATTGCCAGCAGCAGAACCAGTCACTCACAGTTAATAAATTAATTCCACATTTGATTTCTTGGTCCTTTCTAAATACAGTCCTTCCTGGACCATTTTAGTTGTTTCATCTTTTTCAAGATGGGAGAATATAATTCCTCCTTTCTAGGCATTGTCCTGGATTTCAGACAAGATATATCAGTCAGAGTTCACCTCACAAGGTTTGGCAGTCCTTTCCTGGGAGTAATGCCAGTGACAAGATGGCTATGTAACAATATTTTTTTTCAGGTGAGGGGAAAAAACTTTCCTAGAGGAAGCCAGCCTTTAAACAAAGGAAGAAACAGTATTCTTTTTGGCTCATGCCATACCAACATGTGTATTGGCTGCTTGCCAGCAGCTGTTAAGGTGCTTTCAGGTGTCTTATCCTCATCACAAATTTTCTCAGAGCATTTTTCAGCTGATCAGCCTCCTTCAGTTTCCAGAGCTTTACCTTTGATAAAGTAAAACTTCTAGAAACTCAGATGGAATAAAAGAGACTGTGGCTAACAACCTGGTCCACTGCTTTTTAAATATATTGACATTCTTTCAGAATCCATCATACCTTTTTCAAAATAGTTTCGATAGATATTTTCAGGGAGAAAAGTCTCCTAGCACACAGAAAGATAATTTTACTGTTAGAAACCCCTTACTACTGCCTATTACTATGGCAATGTCATAACATGAGTGTGTGCATAGAGAGAAAGCAAAAGTGCATCTCAGCACTGTCCTGTGCCAGCCAATGGCAATAAGTGGTGGGGAGGAGCATGAAAAAAAGTTTGTAAAGATGCATTGATAAGTACTCTCTCTGCCCTCAAAAACTTGTGTTTCAGAGATTTCCTGAACCAGAAGATGTATCCATGCTTTTACTAATCCTCACGGGATTTCTAGTTTATCAATTTTTCCAGTGACCCCTTGAATTCCACTAAACTTCCAGCACCTACAACATGTAGTATATTCTCAGAGGGTATTACCTTTAAACTCTCATTGACACCAATATTGAAGGTAGCAGTTTAAATTCTCTTTATGGTTTATACAGAGTGACTGTAAAGAATTGAGTTAAAGGAAGTCTAGACAACTCACAGTCAAGGTCTATGCTGTGAACATCTAAGTAAGCTGAGATGAATGCCAGTCTTTCTGCCAGTTACAGTTCTTCTGGGGCAGTGTCAGATGCAGCAAAATTAATCAATCTTCACAACTGCTCCCAGTTCCCAATAAAGTACAGACTAAACTTCTAGAAAAGTCAATATGGAATTTCAAAGGGAATAATATCTTTATAAATTCAATTGATTCAAAAACATTAAAGTCCCTCTTCTCTGAAATTATTGTCAGCACATTAAAGGATGGTATCAATGTTCACGAAATAAAATCTTCTGACAAGAAAACCCTGGCTGAATGGTCATATCATATGCCTCAAACCTTCAGTAATTTCTCCAAGGTTTTTATCTCTTTATAAAAAAAAAACAGCCTACTTTATTCTACATTCAGTTCAAATGATCACAACCTTACACTACTTAATATTAGTTTACAAACCAGAAGCTCTAATAGCATGTTCCCAGTGTTTTGCTAGATTTCTATTATAAATATAGTGTTGATAATATCTGGTATCCATAATTTTGATTTTATAAGTGTATCTCTTCTAAGACTAAGAATTTTTTTTCTTCTGTAATATTCATCTATGCTAAATGGTTTCAATTTCAAATTTATTGTCTGGAAACCAATATGAAACCCATTCTTCACTCCAGCAAAGATATAGTTTCTGAATACCACAAGATAAATCTACTTTCTCCATTGTTAGACAAAGAGCAAAGAGAGAGAGATTCAGCAAGGTCTGAAAAAGAAGCTTGTTTCTAAGTGGTAGACAGTGTCTATTTTTTCCAAATTTTCAATTAAAATTCAAGTTGAGCAGGTCATTTTTACCTATATCTTACCTATATCTTTTTTTACCTATTTTTACCTATATCTTGCTGGAAAATGCTCAAGTAAATAAAAAATTGCAGTACTATTGTCCTGGTTTCTTTGAAAAAAATTCTTGGGAGGGACTTCTGCCTAGTGAGGGTCCATGTCACCCCGGTTATAATTGTCAGGGTTGTGTGGGCACCACAAGTCCTGACTGTCTGTACCCAGCCCCCTAGGCTCCCCCCAGCCCATCCCCTGTGCCCCACATCAGTGCCTCTGAACTGGCAGCCCCCACTCTGCAGCAGAACCAGCCTCCAGCTGCCCACAGCCCTTCAGATTGGTTTTTTGCCTCCCCTTTTTTCCTTTATCACGCAGAAGCAGGTTCATGCAACTACTGAAGGAGACAAAATACTGTAAAGGAAGTGTGGCAGGGGAGGGACAGAGAAAGAGAGAGAACAAGAGAAAGACAAAGGGAGAAAGAAAGACAGAGAACAAGAGGGAGAGTGAAATTAGACAAAAGAGAGAAAAAGTAAGCCAGAAAAAAAAGTGAGAGGGAGAAAGCAATGGGATGTGGAGATAAAGAGTGGAGGAAACAGAGAAAGACAGAAAAAGAGAAAAAGAGCGATAAAGGGGCAAAAAAGAAAAAAAAAAAAGAGTAAAAATAAGACAAATAGGTAATCAGGAGGCTATAGAAATAGTACCAAAAATTCAAGAAGGATGCTGCAAAATATGAAAAAGTATTAGAATAAGTCCAGAGCAGAGCCACTAATTTGATCAAAGAGCTAGAGCACATCTCCTATGAAGACATTGAAATAGTTTGGGCTGTTCAGCTTGGACAAGAGAAGGCTCCAAAGAGAATTTGTAGAACCTTCTAGTACTTACTAGAAGAGCTCACACGAGGGCCATAGAGGCACAAGGAAGTGTAGTAATAGAACAAAGGGCAATTCCTGTAAGCTGAAAGCAGATATTTTAGGTAAGATATGCAGAAGAAATTCTTTATGATGAGGGTGGTGAGGCACTAGAACAGGTTACCCAGAGAGGTTGTGGACTTCGTGTTCCTGGAGGTGTTTAAGACCAGGCTGGATGGGGCTCTGAGTAACCTGGTCTAGTGGAAGATGTCCCCGTCCATGTTAGGGAGGCTTGAAGTAGATGACATTTAAGGTGCCTTCCAATCCAAATTGTTCTATGATTCTGTGAGTCTATGAAGAAAATGTAATGAAGATCATGTCAGTTGAAAATATTTCAGAAAAATATGCAGTCCAAATTTTCAATTTCTTTATCACTCTTCATCAACCCACATGTATTCCTCAAGTCCTTCAGAGAGACTTGCTTGCAAGGACTAAGTCCTGGCTAATCCTCTGAGCAAAACACCACCCATTACTCTGCTCCAAATTGGGTCACTCAAGTTCTTTTTACCATGACCATAAGAGGGTTAGAGCTATTGTCCATATTTTCTCCCTCAAAGTACTGAGTACAATGTGGGGGTTTTAATTTTTCATCAAAAGATGTCTCTGAGAAGTTTACGTATATGATAAATTTTATGCATTATAATATTAGTGTGAACATCTGTCAGCTTGTGGACAAGCTTGTGGAAAAGCTGACCTTTCAGGTTTCTGTTCCTTTTAACATTTTATTATAAGTATACTAACAAGAAAAACAGTAAATAATAAAAATTAATAAAGATTAGAGCTGTTCAAGTTACTGATAGTAAACTTGAGAGGCTGTAGAAAGAAAAATAATTGTCAGAGTTTAAAAACTAAGACACAGCACACTTAACTCACAGATAAAAAATATTTTCTATAGAAGAAACAACAGGATAAAGGGTTGCCCACAAGAACTTTATAAACAAAAGGTCTTGCAATGAAGTCTCACTTGAAATCTCATCCTGTCTTTTGGAATGAGTGCTCTCACTGCAGAAAAATTTCACTCCCATTTTTCTCATATGAACTTGTTTCTGTGAAAACCTGTACGACTGTAGACAGGAAACTGAAGCAAGCAAGCCCCACAGACTTCTCTTACTTGGACATCCTTCTGCCCGTCAGAATTAGTACCTCTCCACCTGAGAGGACTGTCCTGCAGAGCCTGTTGATTAGGCTGTCCTGGAAAGAGCACAAAATTTCCTGTATGTCCGAAATACTAAAATCAGACACATAGTGAACACTTTAACCATCACCTGAAAGGATTCTCAGTTTTTTTTTTTTCCTTCCTAAACTCCATGAGTCTCCAAGAAATTTCTCATATTCTCTCCTTTTTAGCTGAACTTTGTGTCAGAACATAAGGTCTTGACCACACACAGTTCAACTACCAAATTATCTAAATGGAATAGAAAGCAGCCTAATGAAAACTGTGATCTATGTTCACTCTTATTTCAGACTGAAGAGGAGAATCCACCAATTAGCTAAATTAATTTTGATGGATTCTCTGCCAGAATTTCACCCATCCTGAAAACAACCTTGAAAATGTGAATTAGCATAATTTGATCAAATCTTGTTTTACATTATTTGTAGGCTAACTAAAATAACGGTTAAATGCTGTGTCCACTGCTGTGTCCAAAGTTTTACCTGAAAGCTCTGGCAAAAGCATCTCAATGCCTCATTCACCTATTCTAAAATTTACTGTAAAGATTTAACTCAAGTAGGAGAAATGACTGAATTTAGGTCAGATTTAGCTCTCATCCTAACCAAGGCAAAAAACACAACTGTTTCACTCCTGATCATTTTGACCACAATTCTAAACCACTTCTATTCTTTTTCTGGAAGGCAAGCTATCCAAAAGAAAACAAGAAAACAGTATTATGGATAACCTCTGAAACTAAATGGAACTATGGTGCAACATGCTACACACAGCATGTTCAGTACATCTCTGGCTACTTATTTATCATTAGGTATATTTTTCTAAGAACAGGAGGAAGTTACAAGTTGTTTTTAGATGTTTTTTTTTTTCTGTACAGAGAAGTGCACCATGAATTCTGTCAGTTTGTCCTACACCAGATATATTATCACAGACCATTTATTCTCAAAACTGTTTGAATTTGAGTGTACTCTCACCCATTCTTCCATTCAGTGACCAAAAAGAAGACAGCTGCCACCTGTCTTGTGGTCTGCAGCTTTTCCAGCTCACTCCTTGTGGCTTCCTTGATATCTCCCCATGGCAAGGTGCAGCTAGCAACAGCAAACAGGGTTAAAAGCACAGCAAAGGCCTGGTGGGTTTTCATCCCCATGGAAGCTGCACAGGCAAAATCAACACAACTGCCAGTAACTTTATAACTCCTCAGCCTCAGACACTCAGGCATGGGTTTGGGTCTTGTTGCTTCTGGACTTCTAGAGATGATTGCAGATACTGATCTATCATGGCTAGGGTAGGCATCTTCAAATAAATACATATTTTAAAGGGAAATCAGACTTCTGAGAAATACAGGCCATGCTTTCCCCCATTTTACTGATATAGCTATATAAATATTCATGTGGTTAGATATGGCTTCTGTGGAAGCTTTCAGAGAGAACACACTATTTGTGAAAGCCATATCCTGTACAAATGCAGGTTGTATTATTCAAAGCCACAGAAGATGAGTTTTAGCTTACAAGCTTGATTTTTTCACTTAGTCACATTTTTACTTCCATGGAGTTGTTATATCTCCCTCATTTTACATGTTCTTTATCCCTTTGGTAGGGTGCATGGCCCTTCGTATCACCTGAGGTGAATGTGATTTCTGAGAATGTCATAATGTTATTTTCTGAAAATTATGGTACAGCTGGTTAAATTTTCTGAGGACAAATAGTAATAATTTATAGTTTGGTGCTCAGTAAATCAAAAAAGAATAAGTATCTCAGGATCTTAATGCAAAAGAGCACTCATTTCCTACTGTATTTCTATCAGAATCTAAAGAGATAACACACTGTTATTGCTAAATTGTTCTTCAATGTCTTACTATTTGTCTTGCTGAAGCATATTTGAAAGAGAGTGTCCAGGCTACAAGGGCCTGTCAGCAGTGAATTGTTCCTTGTGTGAGTTTAGAGTATATAACTCACCTGCAGCCTTGAAAAGTACTACTTTTGAAAGTAGTATCTGGATTCCCAAGATACATTTTTTCACAGAGAGTAAATTCAGTTCAAATGCTAGTTGCCTAAGAAACACAATGAATCGTTTTATTAATTGTATTTGTATTAATTTTAATACATTTCTTCATGAGGAAAATTGTCAGCTCCCGAACCTCTTCTTTGGTAATGGTTTCTGTCAGTAATATCTTTACTCACTGTTGCTGACATCACATATCCCAAACTCTAGCACATCTGTCCCAGTAGACCAGCCACTGCTGTGCCACACTGTGCTTCTTTAACCCAGAAAACTAATCAGTCCAGCCATTTCTTGACTGGTCACTTTGAATATTCAAAAGTATTTTGATGAGCTTAAAAGCGTTCCCCAAAAGGTTCAGTATTAGACAATTAAGTATTAGGCAGAGCTCTGTAATGAGTGCCATGTGCACATTAACTGTCCCTGGGCTGCTCCATCTGGAAATTAGGGTTACAGGAGTCAGTTCACTGATGCTTCCATGTTGCTTATCTAGAGCCTGTTGAACCTCTCAGCACAATATTTCTAAAAGTCTTTGTGTTTCCCTGCAGTTTTAGAAAGACAGCAGGAAGTCTGTATGAGATAGGGAAGAACCTTAGATCTAAATAATTTTGTTGAATAAATCTTCATCTGTGAATTTTGCATAAGCCATTCACAACTACATGACATTTGTGTTACCTCAACTAGTTGACTATCTAAGAAGACAGAGGTTATATAGTTTGCTTTTCTTTCTGCCTCAGTTAAGTTCCTATACAAATACTCAATTTTAGACCGAGTATCCCTATGAATTTTTTTATCTATGAGCACACTGAGCAGTATTCCTGTTTGATACAGTATTTATGATAAAATGACATAAAAAGATCATGTGAAGGCATGAAACATACAGAATTACTATGAAATACTTGTGGAACTTTCCTTTTTCAGATTTTACCTGGCCTTAACTTCATCCTGCCTTGATTATCACATTTTTTACCAACTATTTGATTAAATGTGGAATCAGCTACTTGTAATTAATTTCTAAATATATCTTGCATTTCTGCTCAAATTCCATAATTTAGTTCCTGGTTACTAGCCCTTAACATACAGAGACTGGATATGCCACATGCCCTCATGGCTATAAAATTTTCTGCATGTTGTCTTTAGAGTGATTAGTTATTCAGCGAGGTTTTAAAACATATAAAACTTTCCATTACTTTTTTTTTTTTGGCAGGTTTTCAAAGTCCTGAGATGGCAAGTCATTATTTTTGTGGGGCTTTTTTTGGTCTTTTTCTTGCCCCAGGAAAGACTTTGTGTACTGCTAAAGCAATACCAAAGCTGCATGAGCTCAAATTTACCCACTCGTTTCCAAGAAGATATTTGTAGAGAACCAGCATCATGAACTGAGAGAGATACCCTCTCTCAGCAAAACTACCACCTCAGCATAAGCAAGCTGATCAATAAGTTAATGGCATGAATCAATGAAAAAGATTTGGGAGAGATCTTAATTAAAGAAACAGCTGCTGATACAAATTATGTTTCCAATGTATTGATGTAGCAGAGGGCATGAGGTTGAACGGAGATGAGTGCTGATCAATGCCTTGAACATTTGCATTTCTTTTCATCAGAACCCGTCTCTCTTCATCCTTAGGCGTACAGGCACGCACACATGCAGACACACATCACAACCACCAGCACCTCAGAAGGGCTTTGGTTTCTTTGTCTTTATTGATTCCTACAGCACTTTTCTGGAGGCTATTGTGGTTGCCTCACTTTACAAGGTGAAATGAAGGTCTCCACAGACTAGATGATGCTCATCCCTTTAGACCTTCCTGGATACAAGTCTCAATACCCTAAATCAGTAAGAAGTGCTTTGTCTCACTGTGAACATCATGACCTACATGTTGTAATGTACAGATATAATAAGGAAGCCTAAGTGTGACTTTGGCAAGCTATAGTTACACAGAAAATAATGACAATATTCCCTAACACAAAGGGACAAGCATGTGTGCTTGTGCATGCACGCACATTCAAGAGAGACACAGAAAAACAGACAAAAAGAGAGAGAGAGTAAGAGAGCATTCACCAGTGGCTGAACAGCACAAACATCCAAAGTCAATAGCTGGTTTCCCCAAGTGATTAAATCTGAGATACAGTTTAAAGAGACATCAATCTGTGATGTCAGCAATGCTCAAAATATAGCTAATGGAGCTTCAAAAGATCACTATTCAAACCTGACTTTTTTTTGTGCTAGAAGCTCACACCAATGTGACACCTCCTGCTAGATGCAAAGTAGATTAATTTTAATTACTTTTATCACTGTTATTCATATTTTGTTACATCAGATGTTGATGTGTTTGTTTTTATTTTTCTTTCTTTTTTTTTTTAATTTGGGTGGGGAGGAAGCTTTACTCCCTAGAATGCAAAAAACTAATTTAAACTTTGCTCAGCTGGTAGCCATGTAATCCATCTTATTTTCTTGTCAGGTTTTATAATGAAGTCAAAAGCAATCCTAAACTGGTGACATAATAATCTAATGCTGTGTAGTAATGATCCAAAAATATGTTTTGACTGCATTCTAAAATTGAAGAAATAGAGCAATTTCAATTATCATCATCATAGTAGTATCCTAGGGCAACAATAATAAATTATCTGATAGGAGAAGAAAGAAATACATTTTTTAGCTACTTAAATCACAACTAAGACTCGGTGAAAAGGCTGAAAAAAATTAATAGATTGAAAAGCATCTTTCAATAAAATACCGATTTCCTGTTGACAAATTGCTGGGTGTTTCATTAGTTGCATTTAAGAGGCCATAGGAAAAGCAGAAGGATCTAAAAGATTGAAGTCATTAGCAATACTAATATTATCACTATCCTAAAATAACATCCTATCTAGAGCTAAACTGTAGCATGCATCACATTTATTAGAGAATGATTCTATTGACACATTGCAGTATATGTAAACTGGCTGAATATATTGTAAAATAATTTAAATATTAAGTGAGCTCATTCTTCCAAACGTTTGTTCAAAGACTGGTGGAATTGGAACCCCTCTCTAATCAGACTTTCCCATTTCCTTCTCCCACAAGAAATAAAAGAAAAACAAAACCAAGTCAAATTAAGTTGTTAAATGGTTTAAGGATTTGATATCTTTTGCTGTTAATTTAAAAGGCTGAGCTGCAGCTCATTTCTTTTCATCTTTATAGCAAAGCAGAGGGTGACCCCAAGGGTCAGTGAGGATTATCTCTGTGTCTTTCCATTCCATCTTACGTTATTAGTTTACGCTGCAAATGAGAAACTGATGTCAGAAATATGCCAAACATTATTTATAAATACAGCAAAAGCCAGGGTGAAGTCTGATAGGTCTGTGGCTTCACATGTAAAGGTCTCAACAGCAATTAGTAATTAAGATACGTCCACTGCAAGGTGGAAACTGTCATCTGAAGAGCAGAAAACATTTTGTTAGAGTGTTGGTAATTTACATGAAATAAAACTCTGAAATGTCAAACACTAAGCAATAAATGTATCAGAAATCCCATAATTAAAATAAAATAAAATTACTAGAACAGTAAGGTAAAAAGAAGTACTGAAGTCATTACTAGTCTTAAGTTGACTCAAATTTATTAGGAAGTTACTTTTCATTTTCCCATAACTTTGTTTGATTGACCTTAAAATGTTTCTTTTTTCATTTTTTATAATTAAGAGTTTTAATTGTGACAAAGTGTTGTAAATGGTGCATATAAAAGATGTGAACTTTCCCCATTAATGAAAAGCCATACTAGTCTTACAAGGACTTTTAGTTAATTAGCATTAGGAAAAATGCCATATGATACAACATTGTATTTTTACATTATCAGAGAGTGGAAACTACTCAATATATTCATCACTGGGAGAAAAATTAAAAAATATCCAAGGCAGAATTTGAGATTCAAGATACTTCAAGTAGAAATTTACTGCTAAGAAAGTGTGAGGGCAAAATAGTTAATAGGCGATGATATTTGGGGAGAAGAAACTGCTCTGGCATGGCAAAATCCATTGCACTTTTATCAATGATATTTAAAATCTTGTGTCTTCGTATCAGAGGCTTTACATGAAATATGTGCATTCTTTTTTTTTATGCTCATCACAAGTTACTGGAAAGAGTGTTTGATAAATACATTATGTTTAGGTGATATTGCCCTATACCATATTGCACTAATAAATCAGAAAGCACCAAGGTCATACATTTGAATAAAGGTGTTCCACTTGTAGCACGTCATACTTTTTAACGCAGACTCTAATGAAGGCAGAAGTTAATGAAGTGCTGTGACACGCAGAGGATGCGTGTGTGTGCACACACTCTCGTGGGCTGATCATTAAGGCAAATCAACAAGTCACAGATGTCACACCCCACTTTTATGAAAGCAAAGAAACATGATGTTCTGACCCATACCACCAGAAAATAGTAAAAATAGAAAAATTAAAGGAAGAAACTGATATCTCTGGCCAATCAAGTGACCAGGTCATTTATTCAAATTTCATTCCAACATGTTTCTCTCATCATCCCCATCTCTAGCCTAGATCAATCTGCACACAGAAAGAGTAACATAATTACTGTAGCAGAGCCTGTAGCATAATTGACTCGAAACCCTTGTTATGCTTTAAATCCCATCTTGTAGAGCACTTAGTGTATCATGTGTACAGAAATAATGTCTAATTTTGTAGATTTGTAAATTAATTTTGCTTTTACTTTGTTCTAAGGATTTATTCTCTCCCCTTTCCCATCTCAGTATGTTATGTCTAGGTTCCTGCACTGTAAACCAAGGAAAATCAAATATTACAGGTTCAGAAGCTCCAGGGATAGGAATAAGAAGCTGGGAATGGGGACAGAGAGAGACAGAATTTCTTCCCTGGGTTAAGCTGCCAAAGCCAAAGGCTCATGGCATTGTATCTCAAGTATTCCTAGGTGCTTAACTATACATTGTTCTATCTAGCAGGGTTACAGTTTTCCCTCTGAGCTCTTAGGATATTTTTATAAAATGTAGTAGTCTAGTTTTATTTGACAACACTACTACATAGAAGTCAAGGAAGACATAAAGCACTGAAAAAAAAAAAAAAAAGTAGTTTAACTTAGTTTTGTTTCTGTAATGAAAACATATGGGAACAGGTGAAAAGAGATAAAAAGACAAGTATGTTTGAACATAAGAGATTCTCTGAAGTCCACTAGGAATTCACTAGGTAATTTCAGTTGGCAAGTGTGACAATAAGTGAAGATGAATGCTATTCAAATTGCAAAATAGATTTTAACCTGAGATACTGTGGACTAAATTGGCAGAGGTGTAAGTTAGGGCTGGCAGAAGGAGGCAGTGGGCCATCAGGATCTCAGCATTTAACTTTCAGGTGTCTCTTCACAAAGTTCCAAGTGTGTTTATTAAACTCTAAGGTCCTGTATACTTTCCAAAGGAAAATGTGGTTAAAACATCCAGCATGAAATCTCTAGCTACACAAAAGTTCATTTTAGACATAGGGAATTTTTCCAAGTGGTGGTTAGTTATCCAGGAACTTGGACACTTTTACTCAAATTATACATATTCCTAGGGTAACTGTTCAGAGGAATTGGACTTTGATGATCCTAGTGGCCACCTTTCAACTCTGGATATTCTAAGATTCTATGAAAATTATTAAGCGAAAAGCAGCAAGCTGCTGCTGGAAATCAGTGGTGTTTAATGTAAATATCACTCTGAGGAGCCCCTTAAAGTAAAAAATGTCTTCAGTACACATCCAAATGTCTCTCAATGCTGCTTGAAAAAGAGTAAAGTGAAGTAGGCCTTTCCCTGTCCCTTGTGATTTAAGTGAGGTCATGAGAAGTAGGCATTAGCAGTACATAGTGGAACATACTGGTAACAACAAAGTGAGACAAGAACAGCTGATCAGCAGTGTACAGTGCTGTAGAAATTGATGCCTTACAAGTGAATCTGAAGAGCACTCCTGGAGTAGATGACTTCTCAGATAGTATCTTATTGCCTGTTACTCACTTACTTATACAGCATGTTTTTTTTTTTAATTCTTTGTGTCACTGTAGTGAAGATGCATCTCTTTACTCTTGCAAAGTGTACTAAAAGCCCATCAAAATCTTTGGTAGGTTCACTGAGACTGTTAGAGGCTTGATGTTTTTAAAGGACTTAGTCTTTGTAGCTCTAGTACATGTCTTGGAGTCTTTGGAGCTCCTACTTCTTTGCAAAGCAGTTTATAAATCTTCCCCATAGTCAGAGAAAGAAGAGCTAGTAGAATCTTCAAGTGTTGTTCATTTGGGTCATCTCCTAGGCAAAGCAGACCCAAAAAGCCTGGAGGAGTGACTGATAAAGAAAGAATTTGTTGTCTATGTGACCACAAGCTTCCTGGCCCTTCAAGCTGCCAAATAAGAATTGCTGGATTTAACGTCTACAATGACATAGTGGCACAAGCAGCTTGCTGTGACAGAAAGCAAGTTTCATCCTAAGTTCAGGATATAAAGATGCACAGAATTAAAGCAGTTTCTGGAAGATCATATTTTAAATGGACTATATTATGACTTAGCTATCATATCAAGGAAAATAATGAGGGGTCTTATGTTAGGCCATTAGTACATCCAAATTTGTTGGAAGAACTTCTTGCCTCATTCATTATGTCACAGAGAGTACCATAAGCACCTATGTCACCTCTGTGTGTCACACTCTTTTTTATATGGCAAGAATATTTCTGGGAAAGTTTTCTAAAAGCCTACTGGAATTCAACTTAATAATGCAATTTTTCTCTGTGTTCTAATGTTTTAAATAAAAAAATA
The DNA here is from genome assembly GCA_020086605.1 of Lanius collurio. Classification (NCBI taxonomy): domain Eukaryota; kingdom Metazoa; phylum Chordata; class Aves; order Passeriformes; family Laniidae; genus Lanius; species Lanius collurio. The sequence continues at coordinate 4,210,366 of JACBWW010000003.1, forward strand.
GTTATTCAAAATGAAAAAAATCACATGGCTACATTTCTAACTGATCAACCTGAAATCTAATCAATCTAATGGATTTTGGAAATTTTTTAATTCGTTTAATTCTTGGAATTTAATGTAGATCTGCAATTATTTGCTGCTGGTTGTAAAGCAGTTAGCTACCAATTAATATAAAACATAGCACTGTGGGGCAAGACTGAGAACAGCAAGTTTAAAACCATACATCACAACTGTTCAACACAGAATGATACTCACTTTTCTTTTCACTGCATGCCTATTCACTGCACAGAAAATAGGGACTTGAGGATTGTCATTCACACCTATATGCAGTTCCCCAGACATAGCATATGCAATATAGTCCTCAGAAAGTTTCTGAACTTATTTACCATGTTGTAAGGTTTTTCCTGTGTGAATCTGTTTGCAAGTTGTGAGCTGTGTGTATTGATGAATGCAATAAATTCAGATTAGATGCCATTGTGCTATTAAAACTTTAAGCCCTGGTGGGACTTGAGTCCTTTCCAGACAGTACTTAGGCACACTTCGGAGGACTGAATAATTCAGAAAATGTTACCAAGATTCAGTAGGAATGATGCTACTTTGTTTTTTCTGAGATTATGAGGTTTCAAACATGAGCTGTGCTGGGACACATGCCCCTGGGATCAGAGGACAGACAGCCAATAATTTTATTTACAAGGACAGACACAGCCCTTTGGGACAGTACTAAATACAGAAATGAAAGCAAAATATCATCCACTTTTAAGATGGGTAATCTGACTCAATTTCATTTTGTTCATTGGTAAGTGGCTGTTTTAGAATTCCTTTACTGCCAGTGAGGAAGTGACTGTTTGAGAAGTTGCTTAGTAGTCAGCAAGTGCTTGCCTGCTCATCTCTGCAATTCTCGCTCTATAAAATCACCTATCTTCTGGTCTAACAAAGACTGATGAAAAGGAACAATCCTAAATTTTCTTTTAATGAGAGATAGGCTCTTTTTTGAGCTCTTGATGAACATTTTAGAGGATGCCCTACTTTTATGTCAGGGATGTTCCAGAAAATGATCTATGTAGTATAATCTTATTTGTTAGTAAAATGTAGAACATAAAGATGTATGTGGCTATTGCTTGTTTAATTACATGCATAAGATATTGCATTATTTTTTCATCAGAACAGTGTTCAAAGGTGAAATTATACTCAATTACATGCTCTAGTAAAGTAGATTAACAGCAGTAAAAGTCAACTTCTACTTAGATACACCCAATCCAAAATCATACAGAGCGGCAATAAAACAATGCTGATAGTAGGTATTTAAAATTTTGAGCCACAGAATTGATTTTTTTTTCCTGAACCTATTTAAATATTCTGAATTTCATAAACATAAGTCCACATTTCTGCAATTTAATATATATCTAATCATATGGGTTGTTTTCAGACAGCAGTTGAAACATTTTAGAGGTACCACACCGTATCACATGACTGGAAGACTATGTGTCTTTACATTCTTGGAACATGACAAAATTTTATTTACAGAAATACTTTCATGTGTTCATAGAAAAAAAAATATTAATATTGTTAAAATTAGTATCTCAAGTAAATTGGATTTTTCTTTGGTTTTGAAGGCTGTAACAGTTTTATTGAAGGAAGAAGCAATCACTTCCAAATAGTTTATCAGCATATCAACCTTTCAGGGCACACAAAATACAGTTATTACTGAAACTGCTCAAACTACAAAGCTGAATCCCTTGAATATGACAAAGATGCAATAGAGAATTTTAAGCACCTATGTTCCCAATAATAATTCTCAAGGAAAAACTTGTACTCTGAGAGTCTTAGAAGCATTTAATTAAGATAGGTATGAGTCTCTTCCTCCTGTTTGCCAGAGAATAACATTGGATAAGGGGGCATGCAGAAGGTATATCTGGAGATGTATAAAATAACTCTAGATTGTTGTTACTTCTTACTCCTCATTTCATGCTGATATTTTTTAGAGTATAAAGAAAAAACAACATGATATACTACTGTATAGAATAAATATATTTCCCAGAATAGAGGAGTGCTTTTTAAGCAACTTATATGTGCAGCCATTATGATTCCTCAGATCTTTTCTTTCCTAAATTAGCATTTTTAGGGCCTGATTTTATTGGGAACAATCTGGGGACATTTTGCATGACAAACTTTATTAAACTCTGTGCCTTGAAAATGTTAATATTTTTTGAAGTATGGGAAAAAATATTCTCCTTCTCATATCTCTGTACAGAAAGTCATCCATATTGATGATCTGAATGACTAAAGTATATTCAGGGAATATGGATTTTGAAATAATATTCTCTATTATATTGGGGGCATTCTGTGACTTTCCATGTAAAATTATGTATTCAGTGTATTAGAAAAAAAAAATTACGAGGTAGTTTATATTTTATCTTTTAGGCATTTAAAGTTTGTCCAGTTATCTGGAGAAAACCCTATAGGTTTTATGATTTATCAGCCTCTGCATTTCAGTCACATGCCCACAAGACAACAGCCTGACTTCAAATTTGCACAAGCTGTCTATGTATTATGCTGCTGGGAATAGATTTATATTTTAGTGAAGTATATACTCCTACTCACATTTAAAACAGAGACAAAACTCATATTGATTTCTATGAGAAACAAACTTAGATCAATGACTAAGATTTCGAAAACCTGAATTTAATCCTAAAACCAATATTCAGTTGTATAAAGAAATGGCCTGATTTTCAGAACTACAGTGTACCCAAAACTCTTGTTGAGATTAAAGGTTTTGTGAGCTCAAATTTTTTTAAAATACAACAGGTTATTTATTTGTGTATCTAGGGGTAGACTTTAAGGAACTAAATTTAGTCTCCTATTTTAAAAATTCTTGGCCTAGAAGTTTTGAAGATATTTAGTTTCACATTTTATTGACAATGGTTCAGGAAGTGAGATGATAATATATCCTACATTACAGCCCTGGTTCTCTGCAATGGTGTTTGTCAATCGTGTCTGCCAAATATATGTACTTGTGGTTGGCTTTACTGCAAGTTATTCAGATTATATAATTCTGTAATAAATGAATAAAAATGGTGGTGATTTTCCAAATTAAAAAAAAAATACAATAATACTCCTTCAACTATATCAGTTTTTATCCTTACATATGTTCTGAAGAGTTTTGCTCCTCTAGTGTTCTCATGAGTGTATATCATTTCTCACAGATTGCTTTCTTTACACATATACCTCGCTCATCATATTTAAATGAATATTAATATTAAAAGTTATATTGGTATATCTGATACACATAGAGAAAATTATAAGAATTTTATGGAAAACGTGTTTTATAATTAAATAACATTATATTCTGTAGGAAGCACTCATTCCTGTCTTTCAGATGGAAAATCTTAAGGAATCAAGATGTAAAATGCTATACAAGTATAGATCAGAAATAGCTTAAAATATATAAAAGTATAGGAACTGTAGTGAAAGTGTGTGCACGTTTGGACAAATCATAGAATCACAGAATCAGCTGACTTGGAAGGGACCCACAAGGATCATCAAGTCCAACTTCTGGCCCTGCACAGGACACCCCAAGAGTCACACCATGTGCCTGAGAGCAGTGTCCAAACACTCCTTGAACACTTCTTTTTTCTGTCAGGCTGGTGCTGTGACAACTCCCCTGGGGAGCCTGTTCCAGGGCCCAACCACCCACTGGGTGAAGAACTTGTCCTGATATCCGACTTAAACCTCCCCTCACACAGCATAGGGCTATTCCCTTGGGCCACCACAGAGAAGAGATCAGTGTCTGCCCTTCTTCTTCCCATCATGAGAAAGTTGAAGACTATGATGAGGTCTCCCTTCAGTCTCCTCCAGGCTGAACAGATCAAGTGATCTCAGCTGCTCCTTATTCAGCTTCCCCTCAAGGTCCTTCACCATCTTCATTGTCTTCACTTGGACACTCTTTAATTGTTTAACATCTTCCTTAATATTGCAGTGCTCAAAACTGCACACAGCCCTCGAGGAGAGGCTGCACTACTGCAAAACTGAGCAGGACAATCCCCTCCCTTGACTAGCTGGTGATGCTGTGCCTCACACACCCTGGAATACGCTGCTGACTCATATTCAACTTTCAGTCAACCAGGACCTCCAGGTTCCTTTCTGCAGCATGGCTTTTATTATTAATTATATAAACCTGCAGTAATAAATATACAAATAAATGTGTTCCAGTTGCTGCCCTCAGTTTTTTAAATCTTTGCCTCCTTACTAAAACATTTTCAAGCCAAATTTCTATGTAGTGATGAGTTCAGCCATCTTTAAATGTGAAGAAATGATTAGGGGAAGAATAAGAACATTGTAGTACTGAGACACAATATTTTGGAAAAAAAAAGGTTTTATTGTGAAGAATAGAGAAATGTATAAATTAATTTTGCAGAATTTTATGATTCATGATCTGTCACATTTCATATTTTAATTGTAATAGCATTTTTAATGATGACACCTTATTTGCAGAGAGACAGATTGCATGTGTAGTAAACTGGATCTATTCATAAGAATGCACTGAATATTTGCAGCAAATACGCAATTTTTAATGTGTATTGAGTGATTTTCTAATAGCAAATGGAGAATACGTATATGATAAGAAATCAAGAGAAGAATGTGGACTCCCTTAGCTGAGAAACTTTTCAGACTTCAAGTATTTGTATCCCAAATTCAAGCTGAATTTCAACAATGATATTTCATGTATGTCTTTTCATAGTCAGGTGGTAACTTTGCAATTCTGTTATGACAGAAGGATAGCTGAAGTTTCTTTTCACCAGAAGTATTTAAAATCAGTGAAAAAGTGAGCTTTTCAGATTGCTCCATAAAATTGAAGGATAAATGTTCAAATTGTAGACCATGTCTACCAGAAATACTTGGGTCAGAAAATACTTTGTGATTAAAAACCAAAGTTCTTTAGAAAAAAGTAATTAATGAAAAATTTCATTATCAACATTGTTTAGTTTCAGCTGCTGAAAATTTGGATTCAGTCATAAGAGTTGGACTGGTGAGTCACTGATGAGGCTGTGGAACCTCCATCCACAGAATTTGGCTGGACACAGCCCTGAGCCACCTGATCCATGCTGACCCTTAGGCAACCTCCAGACATCTTTTGCAAACTTAATTTTTCTGTGATTCTTCAACTATTCTTTCTCTCTTCAATACCAAAATGTAATTTCCAACTAATTATAGAGAAATTTGCAAAATTTATGTATTTTCTGAATGTGCTGTAGATTATGGATCCAGCTATTTCTTTGATGTCATACAATGAGGAAAGGAAATAATATCTCTGGTAATGCTTTGAAGGTTTTTCTCTTCAGAAGAGAAACTGCTTTATGAGACTCTCTGGACAAGCTTCTCTGAGGAGAGCCGAGACTAAATGAACAGCCTAAAGCAGCAATCAACTGAATCAAGAGACTAATGGCAGCAATCAGTTCCCACAAGGGTGTTTCTTCTATAGCACAAAGGACACTTAGATATGTAAAGCTAATGAAAAGGAGTAATTATCATTAAACATAGACTTCTGAGTAACACTTTCACTGAAAAAACAGCAGAGTCATTGCCGTAAGATGATGGTTTACATTCACTAAATATATTTAAAATTCCCACACTGATAGGAGTATTTCATATTCCTCTTCCTGTTTTCTACATCTCTGAAACAAGACAACAAGAATATCAGCTGACCCAGGGGGCTGGAAGTGTAATTGCTCAAATACTGTGCCATGCTGGGGACTCCAACACAAAGATTCATTAACACAGCTTATCCAAACTTATACATGACAGCTGACCTTTGGGAACCCTGTATGTAATCTTAGACCACCAAAAATGTGAAACCTAACAATTTCATATGGGTTACTTTCAATAGTTTTTTAGCTAATAGGTTTCCTCTCATTTGCCACAGCTTGGTTGCCAAGCTTGGTTGGGTATGATGACAATTACTGGGGCCACAATTATTATGTACCCATTTATTAAACTCATAGATATATCTAAATTCTTAAAGTAGCGAACAAACAATGACTCTAGGACTCAAGCAAGAGCCAGGCATAACCTTGGGTTCAGTATTTTGCAAAAATCCCTTTGTTCTTACTTTATATCTGTAACTTGAAGTTGTGGCTAGTAGGACACCTTTTTTTCCTGCCATTTGCAAATTTCAACAGATGGTGGATTCCTTCACTTTGTGAACTGTCTGAAGTTGGATTTGTTTATAGCTACCTTTTTATTATTTGAATAGAGCAGCATTTCCTGTTTAGCTTTCAAGGAGTGTTGGCTTTAACCACCAACATGTGTGTCTCTGTACACAGTAAATGCTTCCATCCTGGTGGAGAGAATTTCCATACATCCATGTTTGAAAAAAAAAAAAATCAAATGGAACCTATGCTAATATTACAGAAGTGTTTTCACATGTAGTCTAACCCATTCAATTACTTTTCAGTCAATGAGTAAGTAAATCACCAGAATACCAGGAATTGATTTGCTTGCTAACTTAACTCATGGTAAATGAAGGCTGGCCTTGAGCTGGAGATCAGAGACTCTTTTTTTTCTGTACTTCTCTAGAGTCACAGTCCATTCTTCAGCCATTAAAATGAAAGTGTGAAATAAGCTAGTATATAGGAAGAAAATATAAAATAAATAAATATATAAATGTAATGGAAGCATATGAAGGGCAGCATTGAGGCAACCCAAAATTTGCAACCCTATAGGAGGCTGTGGATACTTGTATTCTCTTTGTGCCTAATATTGCAGTTTTTGCTGATGGAAAACTACCATCAACATTAGATCAAGCCTTATAATGGCACCATATTCAAAGAACTTAATTTGAGAGTCCTCTGGAGTCCCAATTCAGAGGTCACCCCTGCCATTTCAAAGGAGAATGCTACAGGGACAGCCATAGAGAATCCATTCTCAGCAACAAATATTTAATGCATTCTACTAGCACATGTTTAATGTGTAGCTGTAGCCTACAGAATGTTAAAATGCAACAAAACCATACGTTATACTTTTAGAAACAGAAAGTTATTCATGGTCTTTTCCCTGTAATTTTTCAGGTCTTCAGATGTTGGCAGCTGAGAAACATATACTGTTCCTTTCAGCGGCATAACTATCCTTCTAGCGATTAATTACTTAGATACTTCTGAATAAATAGGATGTAAAGAAATACCTAACAAAAGCCTAATGCATCTCCAATGATGGAACCCTGTGCTATGCCTGAGATGAATATCCTTTTCAATTTTTTTTTTTGAAAGACAAGCAGATTATTCAAAATTATGGCAATCAGATACTGGCAGAAAAGAAAAATAGCGATATGCTGAACAGAAACCACTTAAATGCTGCGAGTCTTGATAATATAATATTTCCACAACTGTTTCTGTTTAAAACTAATAAAAATAAACATAAAACATTCCCTTCTCCTCCTATCAAATTCATTACTTTGAGCGACAAAATGACAAAATGATTAGCTGTTAATAAGGCCCTGGTTTAAAAGATTGACTGACATTGCATTACTCATTTAATTTCCGTTTCTCCTAGGTTTTTTTTTTTCCTTCCTCCAAGCACAGAGGGAATTAATATTATCACATCAAAGGCCTCCCTTTAAATGGGGGAGAAAAATCATTTAAAAGGACAGAGGCTGTGATTATTCAAACTAGGTTATTTGCACCTTGTATATATAACGATATCATGGTACAACTTCATTTTTGTTCAAATTGCTGTCAGTCACTAATAGAAGAAATTTGCTTCCGTTTTATCAGTGCTATTGTGTTCAGTCAGATTTGTGGGTGTAGGACGGGGAGTTCAGGCTGGGCATTAAACATAAAATCTGATAAGAAGGATATGAGGAACAGGGAGTAAGGAAGGTACAGAGCAAAGGAAGACTGATTGTGAGTCCAGCATTCACAATGCAAATGCCTCCCCACCCCATCTTCCTTCCTGATTTTCTTCCCTCTGTGTGTGTTGTTTTTATTTAAAGACACAGAGAAACCACACACTAAAGTGCAAGCGTAAGCCTCTGTGGAATACAAGATTTAGCAATACAACTCTGTGCTCTGGTGATTTTATTTCCTTTCACTTTGATTCCTGACAGACAAATTATTCTAGGGATGATTTAACACCTAAAGATGTATGTCACATTCCATAAAATAGTTGTATCAGTGGGAAAAATTATGAGTGGCACAACCCCTAGCCTAGCAACATCCAATGATCTATCAGCATTTAACTCTTGGCAGATTGAATTATTCCCCTCCCTAACTGTAACTGTGTTAGGGCTTGCATGACAAACAGTCCACTTGTCAAATATTTATCCTTCCTCAAAAAAAAAAAAAAAAAAAAGAAAGAAAAAAGGGGTGGAGTGGGGGAAGAGGGAGAGGGAAAATAAAAAAAAAGATTGACCGGGATAAGGAGGAGGAATTTGAGTGGTAAAAGACCAACCACAGCATGAAATATGAAACATAAATCACTAGGGTCAGGGAGAGCAGGGGAACTTGGTTACTAAGGCTCCAGATGGATTAAATAATGCACGTCCTGAGGGAGGGTGGGAAGGCGAGCACTAAAATAATAACAGAACAGAATGCTCCTATGTCGAAAGGTTTGAAGACAAGCCTTGTTAATTCAGAAAACAGCAGAGTTAAATTAGCCCAGGTCCCTGTGAAAAGTAGTGTTACATATTGTGCAGAGAGATAAATTTTCACTCACTCTCTCCAATAAACTGGCCACTGACAGGTGACTGCTGTGAGTAGTTCATTAAAATGTCCAATTCATGAGAGACTTTCAAAATTTATAATGCTTCCTATAGACAACAGGGTCAAGTTCAATGAGAAAGGAAGAGAGAAAAGTAACTAAAGGAATTATTCACTAATTACCTTTTAAACACACTTGCAATTTTTTTTCAACAAGTATTAACTTACTTTTAATGCCTCTGGGTTTACAGCTTTAAATCAGAGAGCGAGATCAGAGTTCAGCACACATCCCTGTTTTCATTGTCCTCTGGATGGAAGATTTTTGAACATGTAAAACCATGTGCTAAAGCCCTCAGTAAATTATTTTAGAAGATATGGGATCAGATGTTTAGCAGAGAATGTAACAGTGATGGCAATTTTAATTAGCTTTCATTTACCAGTGAGCCAAGAATATACACTGAAGTCAGTAATTACGAGTGGGGTGGATAGTACTGCATATTATGAAAAATAACTGGACACCTGTAAAAAAGTATTGCATGTAAATAACTTTATTGAGTTATCAGGGACAAAATATCTTTCCCTAATGGGATAAGTGAAGTTGAATTTCTTAACAAAATTTCATCCATAACCATTATGCTGTTCCATTCTAAAATTTGAATGTGTTTTTAAAAAAGAAAATGTATATCTTATGAGACTTGGAGGAAGGACAATGACAGTAAAATAGTGCATGGAATTTGTTTCCTTTTGAAAATATTCCTGGACTTATTTTTAGCCTGGTGAAAAACACACTTCTCCATGGTAATCTGGGCATGCTCAACTATGTCAATGGATGAGCAGGACTTTTCCTGAAGTTGTAACTTTAGGCTGCAGCAGACTGTGCCAGGTTTGCCATCTGCAAAGTCTTCTAGCATAGAGTTTAGTCTCGGTCTTCATCCACACATAAGTGACAATTATTGCTGCCAGTTTCCCCATTGGCTCATCCTTGAAACCCATGAAGACACAAAATCCAGAAAGATTTTCTTTTTAATTGTTGCAAAAGGAGGAATATAGTCTGGGACAGTTTTGGCTATGTCTGTCTTCAGACTGTCTTCTGAACCAAAGTAGTGGTGGACTGTTAGATCACAAGGACTGACAGGGTGACATGAAGAAGGGGACAAGCAATTGATTCAAGTGGGTGGAAGAGTCCTTTTAGTCAAAAAAACAGGGAAATGTTATGAATTGAAAACTATTAGGAATAAGAGAGAAGCATAAATGAGTCAAAAGAAGGTTGGAGAAGGATCCCAAAGGAAAATTGGAAGGCATTTACAGAAAATCTCAGAAAGACAAAATGTGCCTAGCCTTCATAAAGGCTAAATTTAGCTAAGGACAAAGAGGTTAAATGGGAATTGCTGCCAGCATCAAGCAAAAGATTTCCAGGCATTTCAGGGAAAAGTGAGCTACATAAACAGTCATTATTTTGTTTTCTAATGAGCCAAGCTTTGTTGATTAATATAATATTGTGTTCAGAAATCTATCTTAGGGATAGAAAAGCATCTTTTATTGTACAAATTGGAAGATAAGTAGTAAAATGGAAGGAAGGGAAGTTAAGGGAAGAAAGAATCAGAACAATCTCATGGTTAGGACTATGCAAGAAAACGGGAGTGGATTTCATTTGCAAGTTAAGACAGGTAAATGTATGTGTCTATAGGTGAACTAGGTGCTACAGCTCCCCTGGTATCCAGCTAAATACAATATACTGAAGGGGTACGCAGATGAGGATGTATGGGTATTTACCTTCAGGGTGAACTGATGAATTTAAAACTCCATTGAATCACACAGGTTGACACTATCAGGATTCAAATCCTGACTTCAGAGACTGTGACTGTGCTGTGGAGGTTCTCTGTGTTCCTGGGCAAGAAAAGATTTTTTCATGAGATCATTATCTGTGTATTCTTCAGGTCCTTGGTTGGATGATTAGAGGCCCAAGAACTTGTTTGGCATAAGCAATGAGAATTCACAGATACAAGTGCAGCAAATAAAAATAATCCTTTCCTCCACAAAATACTATCTAATTAAAGTTTATTTGGAAAAATAATATATTTCAGAAGACAGGCCTCTCAAATTCAGCACCTATTTTGGAAGTACCATTGCCATGAATCTCATACAAACTGTCTTGTTGTTTTCGCAGGGGCATAAATTCCCTTGTTTGTTAAGTATAAGAGAATGATCAGCACTATAGGTAGCCCTTGAAGGGTGTTCATCGTTGCATCTTCAGAAGAGTCTTGAATAAATATATGTCCCACAGATCACACACTGAATGACAACAGGAAAAGAGTATAGTAAATAGCTATTTGTAAGAAAACGTTATCCATTTTATGAGGCAGAGGTCCTGTAGAAAAAATAAAAGGAGAAAAAGGAATGTGATCATATTATTAACATCTTTATAATAATGCATCCACTGACAGAGTAAATTAAGGTTGCATGAGCAATTTTAATTCTGGGTTTTTCAAATTTTTGAATGCTTGACTTTGCAACCTTAATAGCTTCTCTTAATGTATTTTATGTGCAATTATATAAACTGCAGGGTTTTTTGATTTATTGCAAATGAATATTCTTTGTTTGCTAGAGTCATGTACACCATTAGTTCAAGTGGAAGAGCAGCATTTGGGTTATATGTGTTTAGAGTGTCATGCTATGGCTTTCTAAAGTATACCTGATCATGTTAGAAAGCTCATGAAAACACAGGGTGAGAAGAAAATGATGGATGTGATTTAAACCACTGTCTTTGTGGATATATATGTAAATTTGTTCATAACTCTTCAGAATATTGTTTTAAAAAATGAATTGCCATTAAAAATACCTAATATTTTTATTTTATGAAATATTAAGCCTATTTTAAAACAGTTTCTGGAGCATTTTTTGTTCCTCTAGGAATGTTAGAAGAATATTAGAAAAATTGTCCCGGTATAATGTTCAAACAGTTACCCAAATAATATATATAGTCTCATTACCTTAATAATGTGGAACTAAGTTAAAATTACTATTAGGACTTTAGTGAAACAAGACCTTTTGAAAATTGTTTAAAAATAGCATTTTTGAGATAAATTCCTGTACACAATGTCCCAGACCTTTTCATATGTGGTTTCCCAGTCAGCAAAATAAAAAAAAAATAAAAAATTGAGTGTCAGTGTTTAATTTATTCCTCCATTTACTGAACGTTACTGAGATCTTCTTATGGCTTTTTACATAATTACTCCACTTGGGCATGGTATTGTTCCTGGTGCCATCTACATCATGTTGTCTTCACCGGTCTCAGCAGCCTCCGTCCTCATAGGGGGAAGTTTTGCTTCAGAAAACACTTAGTCATGGCACTACTCCTCACTGGCATATCCCCTCCTTTGCTTATCAGGGGAATTCCTGAGCTGCCAGGGGCAGAATCTCAGGAAAGGGAAGATAGCCTCAAACTGTGCCATTACTTGTTCTCTGTGTGCCAAATGAAGACAGAGGTAATGAATACTGTCCCCATCACAGCCACTACTCCAGTCCACTCTGTGTAAGGCATGGTTTTGTGATAAAAAGGCAGTCTTTTATACAGCTAATGAAAATAATTCCATCTAGCAAAGGGCAGGGGTTTGGGGACAGGATAGTTCTTATTCATCCTCTGTAGCTACTTCACTTCAGCAAGACCTCTTTGCATTAATACAAAGAGGTAGGATTTTACCTGAGAAGAAATGGCATTTACCTAGATGAACAAAAGTGAAAACTTTTTCTTATTTTTTCAGATTTTATGTAATTTTAGAACTTAATTGATTTGCAACATTTTGAGAGGCTTCATTTCAAATGGAACAAAACGTGACAATTCCAAAAATTTTTTCATAATAAAAATTATTTCAAAAGCCTAATTAGAAACATTAAAATATCTCCTTTGAAAAAGTTTTCTGTTTCATGTGGATTTTAAATATATAGACTAAATGTACATATAAAATATACAGAGATAAATATCAGTACATAAATTTTATAATATTAAATGTAATAATCTATATGGTTCAGAAAAACAGAGCTTTAAAAATTGTTCACTTTATCTCATTGGACATCAAGAGAAAAAAATGCTTTTTTATATTCTATGTAAAAAACTGTGAAATTTACATATTTTCATCAAATATTTCACTTTACTAAATCTATGTCTTTTGCTAAAAACCTGTCCAAACACTATGCTGGCTCCAGTAATCCCTTTCTTACCCTCAGAGAGACTATAACCTGTTTTCATGTTGATGTGGTTTTCACAGATTCTGTAAAAGAGAGATTCTCTTTTAAATGACAGAAACTGAGAGACACTCAGAAAACAAGTCTGAGAAGAACTTCCACAGGGAGGTCAAGGACCATGTGCTAATTTCATGCTTTTTCAGGTGAACAACACTGCACATAGTTTTCACAGCTCTTTATCTAAAATACAGAAAAACCTACTAAGACCCATTCTTGAGCACGACACAACTTTGGTGACTGCCTACAGAAAGAGAAAAATCAATTACTCATGGTTTGGGTTTTTTTTTTTTGTTTTTTTTTTTTCTTTTGTTGGTTCATTTCTAATATATGAATACTTGGTATAGGTATAGGAACAAATTTTGAGAAACTAAGAGTGTTCCAATTTTTCTACAGCTATCTCAGTGTGGTATGGTTTTTTTTGCAGTGTCTCTGGTGCCAAGAAGTCTTAAAAATGCTCAGAGATGAATACATATATATTTATTTTTGGTTGAATGCCACTAATTTTAAGACCAACTCATTTTTTTCACAAGTGAACAAAACTCTCTAGGTTCCCACATGTGTTTCTTGTGTACATCTGGAAACGTTTCTATTTGTAGTAGAAATCAAAACTCCTTTTGACAGTTCAAAAGCAGTCAAAATGAGAGAAAGATCCCAGCAGATAGATCATATGATGGTGTTAACATCACTAAAGTTATTGCTTTGAATTATACTATTTTTCTATTAAATAAAATAAAAATAATTAAAAAAATCCTCAGGCTTTTGGGTTTAGTTGTTGTTGTTGCTGCAATATCTGCAGCTGTAAATATCAAAATAACAGAAAGTCATAGAAAAGAGACAAAAGATTCCTACCACTTATTCATGTTCTTCAGTGACATCATTCTGGTCACTTCATAAATCAGGGAAGAAAGAGATAAAGAATTCATATTATGACAATTTTTTAGATTGTACAACTACAGTGCTATCATTCATATATTCTTCTCTGAAACCACACAGAAAGGCTCCGATATCTGTGATAATCACTTGACAAGTGGTGTGCCCCCACATTTTCCCCATCCAGCTGTGGCTTGTATGGCTGTGGAACTTTTCAGTGTTGCAAGCAATAAATTGTCACAGGCAAAGTGAGTAGTGTCAAAAACAACAGGCATTGAGTTTCATGGAGATAAAGTTCTGGAGTCTGCTTGATACTTCTCTTTTGGCATCCCTTGAATGAGCTCACCTCATCCCATTGCTCACTTGTCTCCTGATTCCACTCCCTATAATTGTCAGGTTCACTCAGAGTCAGTGCTAGATAGAGAGAGAACGGGTTTTTTGTTTTGTAGGCCCTCTTCTCCATCCTAAGGATCTCTCTGATCACAGTGTGCTGTTCTTATGAAAGAAAAAGGGAGGTGAAAAATTAGTCTTGTCTGCCACAGGTTGCTATTCTTCAAAGAAAACTGTTTTCTTGAGTGTTGCAGGGTTTATCCCTAAAAAGAAAACACAATTTCTGGAATTTCTTCCATCCTTCCAGCTGCTGCCCAAAAGGAGGAATTTCAGTAACATAAAAATGGTGAGAGACCTCCTATAACTTTTCTCTTCCATAAATGCAAGTTAGAGAAAGAAATGAGAAACAATTATGGTGCTTCACAGTAAGAGATCAGATTCTATCACATCTTTTGAAGTCGGTAGTTTGCTGATGAAGCACAATCCATTTTAGAAAAATGCAATTCTGTTGGACGGTCCAAGCCATTATTGGAAGACTTGCACACTCTGCCAAATTCAGAATTCTCTTGGCCTGTTTACTATATAATTAACATAAATTTATATCAATTCTTGTTTGTCTGTGCTTTATTGAGTAATAACAGATTGCTGCATCTTACATCTGCCTTGAAAGTACTCTAATCAGAAATTCGCTAAAGCACAACCTGCAGCAATTTTTGTTAAAATGAAATATTTAGAAAACAGAAGTTACTATATAGATAATTTTATGCAGACTAAAATTGGTGAAGAGAATTCTTATCCCAGGCATGCTCTTTTCAAATATAATTTCAAAAATCTCATGTTATTAAAATACATAAAATAAAAATTCCTCAACAAATAATCATCTTAGAGGAATCCAGTTTCCTTAATCCCTTTTAAATAATTGAAATCAGCAGCTTTTTCTGCCCATGAAACTAATAAATAGCTGGTTTATATGGCTTTTGCTTCTGTCAAAAGAAACACATGTATGCACTGAAAATAAGAAATGAGAATTTTTGTGCAAAAAGATAATTAATAAAAGGAATGACATTTGTATAAAAATGCTGTTTAGCATGGTAGTGCATCCTCTGTCAACCCCTCAATATCTTTCATCCAACATTATAAAACCACTTATGTTCAATACCGATAAATGTGCTACTTTGTAAAGCTACAGCTGAAATAACGTTTCAAAGCTGCACTTGGCAAAACAATAATAAATGCATTTTGATAAAATCTCAATTCTATTTTTGAGGATTTATTTCTAAACTGTTGGTACACTCTCCACCTTATAAAAAAATTTAAATGTGTTCTGGCAGCATCGTCATCTGAACAGCAGCTTGAAGGGTGTTTGAAGTACTGCTGCTGTGTCTGAAAGACTCTGATCAGGACCTTGTTTGTCAGACTGCATGTTTGTCAACATTGATATATCAAAGAGGTCAGGTCAACAGCGCTTCAGTATAAAGTGAGCAGGACAGGGTCAAATGGAAGCCCTGAGTCTTGTGCTAAGATCAGATGGGAAAAATGTGAAGTACATTTAAAAGGAGGCAATTGTTTTTCTCTCTTCACTGAATGTAAGTGGATGTTTGTTGACCTGGAGGGTGCTTTTTTAAATTATGGAAATAAGGTACCTCTCAACAGTATTAAAACAGGAAAACATCTGTAGCAGAAGCAGAACATTTCAAAGTTTGAAAATCCTCTTCAGACCTTAAAACCACATAAGAGAATATGGAAATTGAGTGAGGTTGGAAGGAGCAGGAGTGGAGGCCAAAATCACACTTCCTTCAAGCATAAGATGTACCTATCCTGAATAGTGTACCCAAACACACTCATGTGCAAGTCCAGATGTTGTATCCATCCCTCAATCAGGCATTAGCACTGCTGACTCTTTGCCTTGCTGTGTCTAAGTATCTTTTCAAAATCTGTCCTCATTTTAGGCTGCAATTACACACACCAGTCAGAGATGGTACCTTTGATCAGTTATCATCTGATTTTGCAGATGGAGGCAATGTGATTTGCCAAAGGCTGAAGAGCAAATCAGAAGCAGAGTCAGAAACAAAATCTGGATCTAGATTTAAAATGGATCTGCTACCAGTAGAGCAACTGAGCAATAGATTTTGCATATTTATGCCATTTCAACCAAACACTGAAAACAATATTTGATTTTCCAGCCCGAGAAATGTAATTACAACAATATGTTATTGATTTGCATGGTGCATTTTGATGTTGAGAGTAAACACTTTAGTGGAGAATGGATAATAATATGACTGAGTAGATGGACAGCTGCCATAAACCAAAAGGATGTGATGACATTTCTGCAAGAAAAATATCCCAGTGGATCAGAACTGATGTACAGCAGTTTAAGCAGAATGTCAAATGTTAGGACATTGAACTTGAAAGCCCCCACCTAGTACACTGTGACCCTGCCATCTGTCAGAGCGAGTTGGGCTAACACCAAAACAAACAAACATTTACAGCTAAACTCTACTGGAGGTTTTAAAAATTATTCCAAGCAGTTTTTCAGCTAAAATCCGAGGATAGATCTTTGCTACCACCAAATTAAGAGTAATTTCACCAGTGAGATCAAGATGGTTTTAGTTGGCTTGGCTGAAAAAGCACTCCTCAGAGCACCATAATCTGTATTGGCTCTCTGAGTGAAAAACAAAGTGAATGAAAGCCAGAGAAAGAATTTCTCTTAAAAACAGACATACATGTGTGCTGGAGACTGACACACTTTTATCACCATTAAGGGAACTTCCTCAGACCAGCATTGCTTGGTCAGGAAAAGAAATCTGACAATGTATAGCATGCATCTGTTTATATTTACTGTCCCTTAACAGAAAGTTGACAAGGTCTGCCCAGGAGTTTTCCAATCTTGTGCTTACCACCCCCACCATTTTTTCCCCCGTCTCTCTCTACATAAGGAACATTCTTTCTGCTTTGAGATATAAAATGGCAACCTTGGGGCTTGGTTGCTTTTTTCCCTTCCCCTTAGATTTTTCTGTTAAGGTCAACATTGCTTCAGAGTCCACCTATCACTTTTAATCCAGTTGTTTCCAGTACTCATTATATCAATTCCTAGCACAAAAAATATCACCTTGCTTGACTCTATCTGTGAGTTCTGCTGCTCGTCATGAAGAAATTCAGGGCTGTTGAATTATGATAGGTTAGAGTGAATAAAAAGTGCCTGCAACAACAACAAAATAATAAAAAAAGGGGGGGGGGGAAGAAGTGGGGAAGAAGGTTTCTGAAGAATGTGGGAAAGATAAATAGGACTGATACTTTGTTTCATTGTCAGTAGCACTCTGGGGTTATTTGAAGCACTTATTTATGCACTGTAAGCAGAACAATACTGAAGAAGAAATGATTAAATACCAGCTCTCTGAGCAATAGACATCTCATTGTGGCAGGCCTAGACTCACCACTGGGTGGTTTTGATAAAGGCAATATGAGTTGATAACTGATACAGTTTGCCAGGGAGTCATCTGGGGATGCTGACAGCTACTATGCTTTAATAAAATCATTAGAATGTAAATGTTTTTATTGCGAAATAAAGAGCCTCCAGCAAAGTTGACACTATCGCTGCTCCCTCCACTGAATGAAAGCACCGATTAGCATTCAAATGATATAATGATAGTCTGGTTATCTTTATTAAAATTTTTCAAATCGAGTCTTCATTTTGCATGATTGAGTTTTAAACAAATGCAATATTCAGTAGGCTGGTGAGCCAGTCTGAACACTCTTGAAATAATTAAAGTGTGCCTTTTATTTTTTTAAACATGTGTTTCATAAGCAATGAATTGGATTTGCTATTTTAATATGACAATATCTAGTTAGCTTTGCATAAAATAGGGATGTTATGGCATAATTATTGAAAGAGTACAACTTTTAAACATATGTTTCATAAAGCTGAATTCAATTTTCTGAAATGTGACAATGCCAGTCAGCTACTGAAATAATATCAAAGGATGACTTGATTGTTTAGGTTAATTTCTTGGACAATCTTTGCTATATCATAATTGATGGTAAATGGTATGCTTTGTGGTATTTCTTTTCAAAGGAAACACAGAACTCATTTCCCGCAATGCTCATCAATTCACAGTTCAGACTCTGCAACTGCAAGAAAATGAAGGAAATTCTAAGCAAGTGATTCAGACTCTGAATTTCTGGAACATATGATTTAATGTAAACTAGCAGAGGTTTTGAACTATCCAAGAAGAGCCTCAGGAAAACTGAAGAATAAATTAACTCATCTAAGTCCATTAAACAGTTCTCAGTATAGAATCAATCAATCATTAATAAATATTTAGAAATCCTATAGGATCTGATCTCTTTTTCATGACTTCTTTCCGTCTTGTCAACTTAGGTTAACCTTCCTCCTGGATTAACCAACCCTATAAAGCATACTGTACTACAGATACCGATAAATACACAGTATTGTAAGCCAATATGTTTTGGCTGTTCTTGGTTATAAAGAATCAAGACAATCAGTGGTGACATAAATGTACGTTAAAAAATATGTGCCTGAAATAGCTGTAGTATTGACTCCAGCCTGAGACAGCTTCAGAGCTGAATTGTAAAAAAAAAAATAAATCTGAATAGCTGACAAATTCTTGTACCCACTGTTTGAGGAAGAAATGGATAGTGTAGGAGCATTCTTAGTTCTTAACTAGTTGTTTATTACAATGACTTTCTGAAATTGTCCTGGATGTTTTAGAAGATTCTAAAGAATCAGACATTTCACTATTTACATTTCACTGAAGATATGCCAGGGACTATCATCAAAAGAAGGAATATAAATACCCCTCTGGTAATAAAGCTAACATGTGAGAAAAGAGGAATGTTAAAAAATATCCTTTTAACTCTTGTGCAGTAGGAAGTACTGACACACAAAGCTGTGTTATAGAAAAAAGACAGCAAATAATTGAGAGAGTTTGGTGTGGGGTTTTGGCTTTTTTTTAAATATATGAGTATGTGTAAGAGAAAAAAAACTTAAATGAAAAATTAGAATTTGACATACCTTTTAACACGGTATTATTACACCAATTTTGACTAAATGGGACTAGAACATCTTTAGCAGCAACATGTAAGAGAGGACTACTGTGAGCTGCAGCAGCTGCTGTTGAGGTAAATACATTCCTTTTTCTAGCTAAAAGATGTTGTTACCATCCTAAGGACAGCGGCCAGAGCATTCCTTTCCCTCTGCATCAGATTTCAGAACAGTCTGTAGAGCAGCCTGCATCATCCTAAAACCCTTGTGCCTGGGGATTAATCCCTCCTAGAGAGAGAACATCTCTCCTGTCTACTGCCAGTGCAGTCAGTCTGGTCCAAATGAGGTATATTGTAACAGTCTTTGGAACTAAGCTTCAACTTCATTTATACATAAGTTGTCTTTTAATGACAACTTGCAAAAGTGAGATCCAGATAGTAGTAAATCTATGTAAAAGCCATTTCAATACAGATTTGTTGAATGACCATGGCAAGTCTTCCCACTATCACCCATAAAATATTGTTATATGGAAATCTTCTTGTGGGGATGCATACAGTAACCACACAATCACTTATGTCGGAACTGGGCATGTAACATTTCTTTTCACATCTTTCAAAGTTTTTCTAAAACAAACCAGATTTTTTCGGGCAGAAATTTTCACAGAGAAGTTCAACTGCAAGCCTGATACTTGCACACGTCATTCCTTTGAGACAGGTATTGCTCCAAACATCTAATTCGGTTGTCACATGGAGTTTCATAAAACAGATCTAATCAGTGTGTCTGGTCATACTCAGAGCCTGACGGGAGAAAAAGGAAAAAGAAAAAGGTGGCATTCCACTTTTTGTTATCCAGTCCAGGTATTGCATTATCGATTCAGGGAGGAAATGTGCTGAGCAAGTGGCCTTGGATGGAACTAAAAGAAACCCTTGGGACCATTTATGAGATAGAATTTGAGCTCAGTTAAAGAGCTATAGCACATGCTGTTCTTCTTATTGACAGGGAAGGAGTTTGCTTTTTTTTTTAGTATAATCAAGACAATAACACGTGCTTTAGAGACTTAGGAAAGACTACAATCCCCATGTATGCAAAAGCTGGAGAGAAATGATTGAAGTCCAAAGTAAACAAAGAGCAGAAAGGTAGACATGGATTTGGGTGGACATAGGCCTATACCAGGCAGAAAATAAAGAGACAGAAAAAAATAAAAAACAGGAAGGAAAAACATTGAGTGTGTCAATTGAGGGCTAACTGAGTAAGAAAGTCTTTGGGAATTGTGCCTTCCAGGATGCACTTTTGTTTGTGGTTCACTCCTGGACAGTGGATATTAAGTGGATATTGGGGCTTGTTCAGATTGTGCTTGTTTGGTTTCAAAGATGAAGTGGCAGAAAAATTACTGCCTTTTGAATGTTAGGAGAGTTTTTGTAGGCATTCAGGCCTGAGCAGAAGAAAATTAGGCAGGTTAAATTGGTAAGAGGAAAAGAAAGAGAAAAGAAAAGAATGGTAAAAAAAGGAAAGGATGGAGAGAGAGAAAACCCAGAGAGAGGATTTCCAGAGAGAAGAATAAGTAGAGAAAGATGGAGAGTAAAAATACTGTACAGTGTAAAAAACCATGAAATTGCAAGAATAATATAGAAATATGGGAATATGTTATGGCAAATAATAAAAGAAAATTAAGATTCAATTATAGCATTAGAAAGGGATTGATCCATTGCTACATTTCCTAGTATTATCAGTAGCACTATGACATAACTTGCATCCTGAATTTTCAGTCTTTCTTAATAGATGGTATCAACCTCATGGGGGACAACACACAAACTGTGTGTGTTTTTCAGATGCTAACACATGCTGGACAAAGTTCAACAGCTGCTCTCACAAGTGTGTGTTGAAAATGTGACTGAACTGCTGGCATAGCAGTCCAAGTGTCTTGAAAACAACTGCAGTAGAGTTTTAACTGCCATCCTGTGCCCCCTCCCCATATTCCTCCTTCTAGCTCACAGAAGGATGTCAGACACACAAAAATCTTCCAGACTTTAACTAACAGAATAAAATATCTAATATAAATTACCTCTGACTGCTGAAAGTCTTTATTTACAGCTGCTCAGAGCTGCATCTGGAGAGTTTAGGTAGAGACTACAAGTGCCAGATGGTGGCCAGACTTACCCAATTAGCAATCTCTCTCATCCTGTGCCTGGGTTTGCAGAGTGACTCCTCACATTACAGTTGCCTGACTCAAGCCAGTGCCTCTATGGTCTAAAATAGTAAACACTAAAATAGTTACAATGTTGTCAGGTGAGCCAACACAGAGCTCTGTAGGCTTGGCTCAGTCGGAAGGTGCTCTTTGCTATGTTTTTCTGGCTGCTGAAATTAATGATGTAGCTCTTGAACAGTTCAGCTTGTTGACAGGTAAGGCCCAATCCTGGGCTGCTTTTTAAGGCAGTGGTATGTTTAAAAGAGTAATGAGGGCTGGCCTGAGTAGACAAAAAATTGACAAATCAATGAGAATGAGATAAAAGAAGGTTGACATTCTCAAGTATAGATATTTATGTTATGAAAAAAAAAAATCAACAATGAAGCTCATCAAAGCACGTTCAAGTCTGAAAAGATCATCTACTGAAATCTACATGACATATCAAATGCTTGAAAAATTTTCATTTATAGTTTTAGCTGGGCTAAAGTAGATCATCTAGACTGATATGATTAGACTGCTATGTATAGCTGGAAAAACAAAGAAAAATCACAGGCTTTTCCAGTGCACAATTTAGGAAGAGCAGAGATATGCAGATAGATTCAAAGTACAGACCCTCACGGGACTTTTGGAAAACATTCCCTATCTTACTTGAAGAAAGGATTAGTCTCATCCAAAAAGTCTAATTAAAACAGTTATGTTATTCTTCTTATGCTTCTCCAAATGAATAGAAAGACAGGGTCTTGTATTACAGCCTGAAGGTGGAAAGAGGTTGATGTTTGCATTTTGTTAGATAGAGTTTCTTTTGCCTTTCTGACCTGCCCTTGGCACAGAACAGGGATTGGGGGAATGTCAGTTTTAAGCCACTCAACACTCAGAGACCCTGAGAACACCTGAGAATCATTAAAGACTCCTCTGCAGCAGGATGCCAACTCCTCTCAGGAAGGGGAAGGAGAAGAAGAATAAGAATGGAAAGGGTTTTTATGAATATATATATAACCTGGGAAAGGCAAAGTGCAGAACTTTATTACAAGTACTGCAAATCTCATGAGAGATATCCAACATGCTGTAGGAGTCAGGTTTCCAACTGTATTGTGCTGCAAGAGTAATTAAAAATGACTACTGATGAGAATTGAAGGTATTTGCCTTCCTCTGAAAAGCTTGCCACAATACCAGCCCATTATTATGCTCATATGAAAACCATATTCCTTCCTCCACACCACCTTTATGGCTGCTTTGATTACAGTTTTATGGACCCAGGCCCATAACTTTTCTTTGACCCTGAAAGATAAATAAATGCAAAATAAATCAATGTGAAACTCAGAGTATGCCAGCATGTTCCATCACACCTCTTTGGAAAACTCACCAAGTTTCAGCATAAAATTCAGTTCAGTTATAAAATTATGACTAATTACACTGTTAGCTTTGATTTCTGATTTTTTTTATGGATAGTATATTAAGGATTTAATGAGTAAATTTAAATGGGTCATCCAATGAAACAGTACAAATCACATAGCAGAGAGGCTAAATGAGTGTTTCAGTCACTCCTTGGTTTTATTCTGCTTCTAGCTGCTTTTCATCCTTTTCCTGAAGACTGGCTATGCCCTGTTTTTTTCTGCTCTTCTCTTAATTGTTATTCGTCAGAAATTAGATTTACTATTTTTCTTCCTTTGTGTGTAGAAGCAGTTTAGTAACAGCTGTTGCTTTTTTAACATAGATTATATTTGTAGAAATTGTGACCCAGAGAGACAAAATTAGAACTCAAAAGTTCAGAAAACATAAACATCTACAAAACTTGATCTAAACCTGATTTAAAGAACAAAAAAAATATAAAAAAAAGGGTGGATTTAAAAAAACTTCATAGTCAAAGTTTTAACCTCTGTAACAAATTTGGTGATAGCTTAACACAAAATTGCTTCCTAAGAGCAAACACAATTATTCACTAGCATCATATTATTGATATTTAACACAAGGAGTTTATAACTAGGGAAGAGGTGGGAATTAGATATCCTTCTGAGATCTACTTCTATTCCTGATTCTGTTCTGTTTTGATTGCATAGCTTTTTGCTGTAGCCCAAATTTGCTACACGATATTGTGTTGATCTGCATGTTATATGTAGTCACTCTCTCAGATTGTTCTCTGACTCTTGTTTCTCCTTGCTACCCATTTCCCTGGCGTGTGGGTAAGGGAATTACAACTTACTCCAATGCCCTGCAACCTGAGATTTAAGTATTATGACTGCTGACACAAAAGAGGATCTCATTCTCTTTTATTCCTCCCAGCATATGACCTCAATCTCTATCCTTTAGATAGCTGGTTATCCAGATCCTCTGACTCTCTTTTAATCCCTTCTCCTTCATTTCACTGAGACTGCTCATGGAGTAAACCAGGATTTTCGTTAAGTGAGGTGGAATTATCTAGCTTTCTCAAATCACCAATGTATATTTAGCAAGACACTAGGCTGATGAAAACATAATTGTAATAAGCTGTGTTAAGGGTTCTGAATCTAGATGTTTGTTTATATAATTGGTGTTATAAATAAGAACTTGGGTTTTTTTTTTCTTTTTTAATGAGGGATATTTGAGGTTACTCATACACAGCCCTAAAAAGACACATGAAAAATTAGCAAGGGATTTATTTTGAGTAACTAGATCAAGGGTAGAACTTGTTCTTCACAAGGGAAAGAAATAACACAGCTTTCAGGAAATTGATCAATGCCTCCAGACCCATATTGTGAATTTATTTTCTTTCATCTTTACTCACAGAAATAAAGGGACATATCTGTTTCAACTGGAGTTTTATAGGTATGTTTTACCTGCACTGAGTGAGTTACCTTTCTCCTCGTTAGCAAGGAGGTGGATAATTCCCTATCTGAAACTGTTGCACTTTTACAATGAGCTTTTTTGGGCAAACATCAGAAGTGGCCACAATCTGAAAACACAAGGAAGAACACAAATTGGAAGAAAAACACAGCATAATAGACCTTCTCATATTGTGCTCAAGGGGACTCCAGGGACCAGCCAATCCATACAAGAAGAATAGTGTGAGCTAGATGGGACCCAGTATGATTAATCACCTGAGCAATGCAGATTTAGCGCATTAGGTGAAAAGATAAATGTGTAAAACGCTGTGTCAGAACCCATGGAGTGGCCCACACGGTAATTCAGGGTCAGTAATTGAACTTCACTCTAATTATCCTGGGGAGATAATATTAACTTATAGTTGAGTGTGAAAGAGAGAGTCCATAATTCATCACTCGATGGGGCTGCTCATTGCATTGTGTTATTGAAATATGATGGCTCCATTTTTATCCTGTCATAATGACAACTGATGTGCTTATTTTCTTTCTCTGTGCCTCCAGGGGATGATGAAATAGTAAGCAAACATTCTTTCTGGTGAAAGAACAGCACTTTATCACACTGGCTTCAGCTCTAAAAAAGCTCTTGCAATCTCAGAAACAATTTCCAGAATGAAGGCCAAGCATTTCCCCGTGCATTCTCGTTGTAGTTAGCTAACCTAAAAAAAAGCCTCTGCCTTTTTCTCTTTGTGAGATATAATCTTTCCTTCCTCACTTATCATTTTCAATTTCTTAATTTTTTTTTTTTTAGAAGTTTCCTTTCCTTTTCTAATTTTCCCAGGATACCTTTGGCTTTCATTCTGTTCTTTTCAAAAATATAAGTCCCTTCCCTTAACCTTCTGGCCGCACTTCTTTTGATGTGGCCCAGGATGTTTGGCTGTCTGGGCTGCAAGCACACATTGCTGGCTCATGCCAATCTTCTCATGAACAAACACTCCTGAATCATTCTCCTCAGGGTTGCTTTCAATCCATTCCCCATCCTGTTTGCATTTGGGATTGTTCTGACCCAGATGCAGAACTCTGCACTTGGACTTGTGGAATTTTAAGGTTCACATGGGTCCAGCTCTCCAACTGTTCAGGATCCCTCTGGTTGGTATCTCTTTCATGTCAACTGCACCACACAGTTTGATGACACTGGTAAACTTGCTGAGAGTACACTCAGTGCCACTGTCCATCACCAGCAAAGATGTTAAAATGCACCAGTCTCAATATCAACCCTGAGGAAACCACACGTCACTGGTCTACACTCAGGCATCCAACCATTGACCAGATCTCCTTGAGTGCAGCCACCCCACCTACTCCTCTTCCACTGAGTGGTCCATCTGTCAAATCCACATCTGTCCAGTTTGGTGACAAGGATGTCATGAGGGACAGTGTCAAGTGCTTTGCACAAGTCCAGATAGATAATGTAATTCACTCTTCACTTATCCACCAACTCTGTAACCCTGACATAGAAAGCCAACAAATTTTTCAGACATGATTTGCCCCTTAGTGAATGCTGGCTTTCAAAAGTCACCTCCTTATTTCCCATGTGTCTTAGGATAGTTTCCAGGAACACCTGCTCTATGATCTTGTTGAGCGCAGAGGTGTCACAGACTGGCCTGTAGTTCCCCAGGTCTTGTTTTTTTTTTCCATTTTTAAAAATGTGGGTTGCATTTCCCCCTCTTTCCAGTCAGCAGGAACCTCACCTGGACTGCCATGATACCTCAAATATGATCAATAGTGGCTTAGACACTTCATATGCCTGTTGCCTCAGTACCCATGGATGCATCTCATCAGATCCAAAGAAGTTGTGGAAGTCCCATTACAGTAAATGTTCAAGATGAAATTGGATGGAGCTTCGAACAAACTGATCCAGTGAAAAACATGGCAGGGGGTTTGGAACAAGATGATCCTAAAGGCTCCTTCCAACCCAAGCTATCCAATGATTCTATGACTTGTATGTCTTCAGGTTCTTTAATGGAATTGAATCTGATCTTTTCCTGCAGTGGGTGATTCTCATTCTCCCAATCTTAACCTTTGCCTTCTGTGACTTGGGCAGTGTGGCTGAAGCACTTGCCTTTTATAGAAAGGAAAATTCTTGTTACTAAACATAGAGTGACAAGTGCTGTGAATGTTGCTCAGGTGATTTACAGTGCACGGATGATGATGATGATGATGATAAGAGATTGTATTTGTCAGAATACAGAATCTTCATATTTTCAGTACTATAATATCATTTCTAGTTGAATATAAGTGGAAGATGCTTGACATAAACAAGAATCAGATTGAATTAATGAGGCAAATTACAGCTTTGTGCATAGATGTAGAAACACAGATTTTAATGAAGTGGGCATTTTTTCTTGTGGTCCAACAATACATTCTATGTCTTTGGATCACACTAGAGTGGTGAAGGTCACTATTTTTTTCTTGTACATTTTCAATGCAGGTTTATACTCTCCAGGAAAGGCATTGAAGCTCTTCATATTGCTATGGCTAGCAAAAGTTAGAAAGCTAAGGAAAACAGCTCAGCATTGCTCTGACTTAGCATTTCTGGACAGACAAGACTGAAGTATGAGTCAAGACTACTTGAGCAACAAGTTGCCAAAAGCCATCATAATAGTGAAGAAGGAGAAAACTGATTTTCCTTTGGTCCTATAAAGCTCAACCTTGAAACAACTGTACTATAGCAAGAGTCACTTGAAATGTATGTTGGTGGCCACATGCTGGGAGATGATCAACTATGAGGCAAATGGTACACAAAAAGTAAAGAAACAATGCTGAATAGTATAAGACTGGAAAAAAATATCTTGCTTTTCTGGAAGTTAAAAAAACTGAAAGGAAGAAAGGGGTAATGTATTTACACATTGACAGCTACATTCACATTAACAGTCCAACTGGGCAAAGATGTGGGCTTGAGGGATATCCTGGTGTAGACCAGTCATTCAATTCTTGGCACATTTCTTGCTGTGGTTTTGACACAGGTCAGATAGCTTTTTCTCACAAATTGTCCAAACACTATTCCAGGATGAGCCAGGGAGAAAAGTACCCTCACAGTCAGCATGGACAACTCACAGATTTTTTGATTATAGTAGGCAATGAGGGACTTCAGTTTCACAGATCTGAACTGTGGAGAATTTGGAATACAGACTTCAATAAAAATGAGGAAATGAGTAAAAGGTCTTTTTTAATTAGAAAAAAACCTAAACTATTTGTGACTCCCAGATGCCTTACAAGTGCTAAGTTCAAATGTGTAAAGTGCAGAATGAGACAGAATGAAGTTCAACTCACATTTTTGTCATGTATGGATAAATGATTCTAGAATTCAGAGTTTAGGATTCGTTCTTGTTATTTCGGATATCAGTGTTATTATTTTAAGCTGACTGTGGCAAACTGTTAACAGGGTGCTTGCTATGCAATCTTCAGTAACCAACTGAAATTTTAACCCACAAAATCAATGGCAGTTTTCAGTTCAGAGCTGTAATAAAAAAAGGTTGGGACAAATAACACTATGGAGGGCGTTGCTTTTTATGCCACATATTACTATGTTTTTTCATGTGTAAACCCTTTCTTTCAGTATTTTTTTTGTCTTACATCAAATATCACCTGATCTCTAATTTTAGCTTATTGCCTTACTCAGGCCTGGAGCAGTTATTTTTTTAAAGGCATCTTTCAATATAAACACTGATTTTTGATCATCAATTCAGTAATATACAAACAAAATAGAAAGGACAGTCACTGTAAAACATAAGAAAAGACCTGTACTTATCAAAATGCTAAATCTGTGTCCCACTAGCAGGAAACATAACCATTACAGTAAAGGTGGAAATTTAGAAAGTGATTTTTCAATATTTGATACACCATGTGGACTGATTGCACTTAATGTTTCCTCTGCATAAAACTAGAAAAAAAAAATATTTTACTGACCAACAAAATAATTTCTCTAGATCAGATTTAATTCCTAGATGCATATATTTTTCTTGTAATATTCATAAATAAACTTATTACACTTGACTATGCAAATGTGACTCTCAGCACTTTTGAGGTGTTTTTTTTTCTTTTTTTAAACAGAAAAGTATCTTGTACATAAACTGTGTGTTTTTCACTTTTCATATATTTAATATCAAACTATTTTGGAAAAAATGTCTTCGGGCAATGTTTTCTGATATGTAATATTTTATGATATGTTTAGAATTCTTTATTTAATGAATGTGCAAAATTTAAACCTGTAGAGAGAGGATGGAAAAAGGTAAAAATATATGTAAAAGAACATCTTTGTTGCCATAATATATTTTTTTTTACTGTTGAGCTCCTTGATTTCAGATCAAATCCTCTAAAGAAAAAGCACTAAGTTTCCTTAAAGATTTCCTAAGAATTCATATTAGCTTGCACATCCAGATATAATGGAACCTTTCTGAAGCATGAAATAATGGCATGAAACCTTATGTTAAATAAAAATGGTTAGAGTATTGAGTTAATTAAGCCACTAATCTCTAACAGCAACTATGTTTGTCAACTTAGGTTCCTGCTATATTTCAGAATAAGTGAGGTTTTCTGTGTATCATCTACCTCCAGTATTTTAGAAGTTCCATAGTCAATATAAAAAAGTGAAAATAAAAGGTACAGCAATATTTTCCATTCATCTCACAACTTAATCTAGTTTATCTTTTTAAATAAATGGCTACATTTATATTTACTGACTTTTGTATACAAGTCATAATGTCAAGAAATCCATTTGCTCTTTAATAAAACTTATCCTAATGTCTGAAGGTTTGATTTATGGACAAGTCTGTTTTCACCTTGACTGCCTGAACCCTTTCATTTACGGCAAGTGTTCCAAAACAGGTCATGATATTTACACTAGGTCAGAATAATAATGTCACCAGGATCACAGTCCCTGACAATAACCTATTTGTCTCATTTAAATAACGAACATCATTGGTGAAAATTGGACTGAAACCATAACATGCAAAAGGCAGTAACATACAACTGTGAAGAACATGAAGAACCAATACTGACATAAAACATGATCTAGATGTTCTAATTTGCTAGCCATCTTTTTTTTTTTTTTTGTCAAAACAATCTCCAGAAGTACACAGCTGATCACAAAGTAAAATAAAAATATTTTTGTTGTACTAATTCTCAAAATAGAGCGTTCATTCTAATAAGTATGAAGGTCAACGTGGTGCTACCTTTCTCATGGTGTAGTAAATGTCATGGCAAACATTTACAGGATATACTCTTCAGATATATCAGAAATAATTTATAAGGGTTATTTTCTGATTGACAGAAAGCAGAAAACTAAGTCTTTTCAAGCCCTTAATGAGTGCTTCCTGATCTGCTTCAGGTATTCAGATCCAAAGTATTTCAAATCACTGTAAAATTTAAAAGTGTATAAGCACAACCAGATACCTTTGTGTACAATATAAGGACTGGAATAAATTATCACCATGCCAAAACTCATTTTGGACAAAGAACGCAAAGGACACCTGTGGAGGTGCCTCTCCCCTGAAATCCCCGGGGGAGCGACCCTGCAGGCTACAGGTCTGTCCCTGTCCCCATGTCATGTGTGCCCCATACCTGTTCCTGGTCGGGTGGTTTGGGTGCCTGGGGCTCAGGAAGAGAGCAGGGTCCCATGACTGGAGACTGCCTGGGAACTCCAGCCATGCGGCTGGAGGAATAAATCATCCCTGAACATCCACAGAAATATCGCTTCATCTTTCCTTCCAAGTTCATCGCTGTCTTATACTTGTTGTAAGGATTCCCCTCACTACAACAGACACATACCTGTTCTGTGCCCCATTCATGAAATTCAGTACTCAAAGTAGAAGCCTATCTTCCATCCACAAGAAATGGTACAAGGCAGGCACCTAAAACTGCAGATTTGAAGGTTGCATGAGGAGCTGGCAGAGGGTAAAAACAGATGATGAAAAGCACAGACTTAATGTACCCTCTGTACTGAGGTCAAAAACCCTGCTTGCAACACCTGCCTGGGGTACACCCATGTGTAGATACCTCTCTACACCCACCTGCTGCTGAGAGCTTGAGGCTCCTGCAGCAGGGTTTGGTGCTGCAGGCCTTTCACAGAGTGCCCTTGGCTGATGCATTCAGCCTAAGATCACCAGTGGTGCCCCATGCTGTGCATGCACATGCTGCTGCATTACCAGTAAAACCTGTGGTGTGACCTTCCCACATATGGCCATGTCTCCGTTTTCCCCACAGCATGCTAAGTGTGTCTCATAGATGCCACATAACAAAGTAATCTGGAAATAAGGATGAGAGGAATGCTGCACGCTGCCCAGAGCTCAGCAATTACACATGGTCCTGAGCTGCATGCCTCCAGAAACTGGGATTTATGATTCAAAGGCTCTGCTTGACATAGGCATGTAAATTTTTCCTTGTGTGCGGATAATTGTATTTGTATTTTCTTGCTGAACATAGGTGGATGAGCAGCTGGTGATAGTTTGAGTGGGTTGAAGCTCCCAATCCTCAGAATAGAGTTTTAACCTATCAAGGTTAAGGAATGAAATTTTCCAATGGAGAATTGGGGTAAAAGCAGAAAGCAGGAAAATTTACCAAGTGCTCTAAACATCATATGCAAACTGGGCCACATTGCATCAAGAACAAGGCAAGAATGAGACTGAAGATAATTTGTCAGATTATGCTTATAATAAGAAGCATAATATTTTTCAGCAAACTACTTAAACTGATGCGGAAAGGAGTATGGTGCCTAAAACTTATGCAAGTCTTCTGAAAATTAATGCGTAAATTATTCAAACATTATAATAAGATTACCATTCTTATTACAAAAGTGACACTGCCTGTTGAAGCAGCTACTATTTAAGTGTTGCATTGTGTAAGTAAAATTAGTATCCTGAGATTTTGAATGAACAGCTACACTACCACATAAAATGATACATAACAAAAGAGTTCTAACATCAATTTCAAAGTAATAAATTTGTCTGCAAATTTTCTCCAGAAATGTATCCCTTCCTAGAGCAGAAAAAGACCTCCTCAACCTAAAAATATGTATCAAAGAAATCACATATTTACTACCCAGATGAAAGATTTTATCCTCATTCCTACCTTACTCACTGAATTTACACTGTAGAGAATGAAAAATAGAGTTCTGCTAAAGGTACATTTCTCAAAATACTTTGTTTAATTAGGGCTTTTTTGATGTAGTACTTTCTAGTGGGATGATTTCTCTTTTTCAGTGTTCTCTAATGGTAGAGAAGGAATGAGAGAAATTGAGTCCCAGAAATATTGTTGGTTTTGCTCCAAGGAGCACTGTTTTATCACAGTTCTGTCTTGGGATAGCATGCAACAGTTCAGTCCAATGTGGACAAAACATAAATTTTGAAGTCTCAGATAGATCTGTGAAATAGAAGTCACTGAATGGACAATTCCAAGCAATCATGAAAAGGTATGTGGGGACCCTTCCATCCACCTTACAACTGTGTAACTCAAGATGACACATCCATAACATGCTACTTCTCATTTTCCTTGCTTTCTTTTTGAATAAAAAGGCAATTTTCACAGCATTTATTGAAATAGTGGGTATTTCAGACCCACATTTCATTTTTAACCAGCTATAAGTAGTTCCTTTAGATAATAAGTCAGTAATTCCTTCAGAAATCAATGGGAATGCTCAGAGCTATTATTATCTTGACAGCATATTGCAAGATTAGTAGAACAATTTCACTATGTTTATAACTACCTCATGCTGGCATTTGATTCCCATTTGTCTTTAAAATGAAAACAAAGAAAAATTGTTGCACAATCACTTTCAATCTCTGTCTCTCAAGCACCAATCATGCTATCAACTAAACTATTATTTTCTTCAAAGCAATGAAAAAATTGCTGTTAAGGAAATTTAAAAGTTCAAATGGATTTTAGGTAAATGTTATTAAAAGATGTATGTGACTAAAACAGTAATTAATTTAACAGGATACTTACAAAAAAAAAAAGATGGATTAACAATATAGGTCTATATCATAACATGTTTTTAATGACTCTCAGAAGGGTCAAAAAGCACAAGAAAAGCCTGAACTACAAATTTGTTATCCTTTCATTAAAAAGCTAAATATACATACATACATACATACATACATACATATATGTGTATAATATATATTTATATACACACAATTATAGTTCTCTATTCTTTACATGTCTGTGTTGGCTGTTATATCTTTCTGGACTTTCAGATGGTTAAAGATGGTTTCATTAGTTGCTTATGTGCTTTTTGGGGTTTTGGGGTTATGTTTTTTTGTTTCGTTGGTTGGTTTTGTTTATTGACAAGTATATATAACTGACATGTCCCTCTTGTTTCCCTTCTTTTTTTTTTTTAATAAATTAATCACTCTCACATTTTTCAGTCTTGAAATTATCTGTTTAAGTTTTGTAATTTCATTTGAACAATAGTGGAAGCAAATGAGTTGAAAACATCTGTACTATTTGAGCACTCCCATTTTCTTATTCCTTTATTCCAGACTGGAAATTTCTTTTCTTTGTTTTTTGCATCAATTTTGCTAATAGTAAGTGGTGGTGTAAAATTTTAATGTTTTATGAAGATCCATAAGCCATTAGAATATTTGGCCTTCTAGGCATCTCTTGCCAACACCTTTCCTTCTCCATGAAGAAGGTGACCGATGATATTCTTAGCTTTCCTTTTCTTACAAATATAATTTTTCTGCACTATCAATGCCATTTATTGTAAGTTGGACCTCATTTGGTGTCTAGAAATTTAGGAGTTTGTCCCTATGTGTTTGCTCTGTGCTTTTCAACTTATTCTTAGTAAACTAACATAGTTTTTCTTCCTGCACAATTTCTCCACGCATCTGAGATCTATAAAAAATTCACAATTCAGAGATGTTTCCTGACTGCCTATCTTGCTTTAGTTATTTTGTGTTTGTGTTCAGAAGAAAAGGCCACTTATGATTTGTATCACTTTTTCTTGTATTCACCTGCAATACTTGTCAACCCTCTGAGTACACGTCTTCCTGAGAGCCTGACTTTTTAATATTTTCTCCATGTCATTTTGCTTCTTAACCCTACCAAATCTTGAATACCATTGGTTTATTTTTATTCATTTTTGGATGGCTGTTCACCTTCACATTCTTATCCAATACCTCCATGTTGGCTGGAATTAGCTCTACTTTTCTGTATCATTTCCCTAATTCCCCTATTCCTTTTGTAGGCCAATTCTGTGTACTGAATAATTTTGGTATTTCTTCACAGAAAACCTTATCCTGAACAACTTTACATTTTGGACTCTAGTAGATTTTAATCAGATAGCTCCACTGTTATCTTCCCCTTCCTTTCTACCTTGAGATTTTCAACAAGCTTCTCTCTGTTATTTTCTATCTTGGCAAGCAAATGCAACCTTCATCTGCAAAACAATTCTCCTCCTTTTTTCATTATCTGCCTTACTTGTATAAGCTATTCCTATTTTATATTAACATTCTAGTAATAGAAATTATCCTATCATGTGTTTACTATATCAATTTATTTTCAAACTTGACCAACTGATAAGAGTCTCAGTACTTTTTTCTTTCCCATATTTTTTCCCTTGATATACCTATAGCAGGTATTTTGCAGACTGTCATATACTGCTAAAGTCCTAATCACACCAAGAAGCCTCAGTTTCCCTTCCCCTGTTGTAGAGATTTGTGTGCATAACTGTTTCTTATTGTTGGCTGGCTATTGGCATTCTTCAGCTGCCACTTCTTCTGTTAATCCTTACTTAAAGCACTTTTCATGACATGGTTTCAAAGCCAGGTTTGTAAAACAACAGGGTTTTATTCAAAACAAATTATCAATTGATGTGATTCATTATTCCAGAGCTCATATCTAGATTTCTGGAGAGACTATATCTATTTTGCTCTGAGGTGAGTACTCCTTTGTCTCACCCTGTTATGTTATATTTGAATAGAAATCACGTACCAAGTGTTCAATGGCTTCCTTACAGGGAAAGAGGAGAGGCAGGCACTGATTTCTTCTCTCTGGTGATCAGTGACCCAAGAGAATGGCCTGAAGTTGTGTCAGAGGAGGTGTAGTTTGGATAAAAAGAGAGAACAGGTGTAAGTTCTTCACACAGAAGGCTTGGGCACTAGAATGGGCTCCCCAGGGAAGTGATCACAGCACCAGCCTGGCAGCGTTCAAGAAGTGTTGGGACACTGCCCTCAGGACCTTGACGTGACTCTTGGAGGGGGTCTGTGCAGAAGCAGGAGTTGGACTGCGATGATCTTTGTGGGTTGCTTCCAACTTGGGACTTTCCATGATTCTATGATTTTATACTTAAGTGCCTTCAGACTACTTAGAATTTCATTCTGCATTTAACCTTAATTTCTTGCTTTTTCATTACTGAGTTAAGAGTCTCTTTGGGAAATTAGCTCTCCACATGTAACATATTATTATAATATTATTACCTAAGAAGACTGTGATGAAATGAGGAATTTCTTTTTTCAAAGCTACAAAAGAAACAGTTCTCAGTGACACAGCTTCATGTGCATAAAGAGAAGTGTTGTGCTAATTAAATTTGAATTATTACATATTCATTAAATTATTTATCTAATGCATAGTGTTATGTCCATAAAAACATAAATTAAGGTAGGCTGTTATATCATATATTTCTGCTATAAATCAGAATTCAAACTAGCAAGTATTTTTTAAATTATTTTTTCATTGCTGTTTCTTTGACACCACATTTTCTTTGTACAAACATATAAAGAGAAAAATATTAATAGGTTGTTTTTAAAAATATATAATCAATTGCTCGTGAAATACCTCTACCATACTAACTTTCCACTTGCCCAAAATAATATTTCAACTGTGGTGCATCAATACACAGCTATCTAAAAACACTGCAAAAAATATTTTAAAAGTAAAGTGGATTGGATCATCCAGGTTTAGACTTTTAATAAACTTAACTTCGTTTCTTGACATAAAATTAAAAATTTAGGTAGTCTCTTTGTGGAGATTAACAAGGTGTACATATGTTTTACATTGGCCATGTAATCATCTGTAAAAAAAATTATGAAAGAGGGTAACAGAGAGTGCAAATAAATTTGTAACTGTAGGACATCTGTTTCAGTTTTGTTTATTCTTTTTCCTTTGAGCTCAATTAAAGTGCTTCTTTTAGCTTTTTGTGCTGTTAAAGAACCAAACTAAACTTGGGGTAAACTATCACAGAGCTTCAGGAAGAAACAAACTGCCACTACAACGTGCTCTATGTTTCATACGGTTTATAATATTAGTCACCTTTTTAGTAAAGGAAGTAACAGATAGAGCTTGAAAACCAAACTTCTGCAGGAAAACCAGAAGTGACGTGACAAAGGGCAGACATAATGTCTAAGATACTGATTTTTACTGTATTTGATGTCTGCTCAGACATGTTTGACATGTCTGTTTTCACACCTCTTCTCTAATAGCAACTGTGCTCTGATGAGATAGAATGTCTTCAATTTCCAGCCTTTTTTTTATTCTTCTTGTCAAAGTGAAAAGAATTCTCCCAACATAAAAGTAGCCTTCTCATCCACTTGAACTAAGACTCCAAATTTCAGTTTTGACCTAAACTTCTAACAATGTAATTAATGCTAAAGTAAACAGGTATCAAGAATGTCTGTGTGTAAAAGGAATGCTCCCAATTCAGCCTTTTATTTACTTTACACTCATATCTACTTAACCTTCTCTAACCTAGTCATCCATCAAGAAACTGTACAGCTTTGCATGGCGACTAGACTTTTGTCTAATAGAATATTTTAAGCTCAGGAAAAATAAAATTTATATAACTGGTATTATGTACTCATAAAATTTATAACTCGATGAATGATGGTACAGCTTTAACTCATGCACTGTTATAGAATCTATTGTCAATTAGGGGTGTTAGTGTTTAAATAAAATACCTGATCATGCTGTCAGAACTTCCCAAATTGATTACTTGAGCCAATTAAATCTTTCTGCACATTATCCTGCTATGCAAAATTCTCTGTATAAAGAAATTAAACAGGATTTCCTGGTGTTGCTTTCAATGCAGGAAAAAGTTCATAGTAAAGGGAAGAATCTAACAAAATTCATTGAAGTCTTGAAAGACTTGGATGTTTTCCTCCAGGTTGTATGGTATTAGGAAAGTTTTGGTTGGCTGGTTGGTTGGTGTGAGAGGTTGCCCACTAAGGATTAAACACTGTCAAAATGCAAAATAAAGTCAGTTTACTTCATTTTGCATGGAGCTTTTGAAGCTGTGGTCTAGGGAATGTTTTATTAGCTTATAACCATCTGTCAATTCAAACTATATAAACCATTTGCTGGAGAGCAATTAAGCCAAAAATTCTCAGAGGATCATTTTAAGATATTAATAATAAACAACAAGGGAAAGAAACTTGGTATAGACAAATATTATTTATGTTGTAAATCAAACCCACCTTATTACAATTCTTAAAACTGAAATTCTCTCAGATTTTACAACTGTGATCAGATGCAGATATTTTATTCTGAAATTATTCTACACAGTACACAAGTAGATTTATAGGCATGCTTTTGTTACTTGAAAGAAAGTGGATATATATTTCCAGTTGTTTTTCTTTTCCATTTCTATTGGCCATTTACTTTGAAACAAGACAGGTCAAACAGAAAAATGATGAATAATTCAAAGTGTTGAAGGCAGAAGACATTGAAAACCTAGAAAGGTCTGTTTCAGACAATGCAGGGTATTAGCTCTTTCCTCTCCTTTGGTAATTTGCAATTTTTTTCCCTGGAAAGAGGCAGGATCTTATGTGCCTTCCCACTCTAGGATGTCACCTAAAAAAGTCTGACTTGATGAAAAAAAATACTGTGAAGATTTTTATGCTGATGTTTTCCTGTTAATCGAGATTAACAAAGGTGAAGAACAATTTACATTAATAAAAATGGGGTGACATTTCCTCATATAACTTACACAGCTGTTTTACATGGTTTGCTGTTTAGAGTGACAAAAATAATTTTATCCTTAGATAATTTTGTTACTATGTTCCCCGATATGCTTAAGTCTTACAGCAAAGCAATCATTCCTAAATGAATTTAAGACACCACCTTAATAATTTTATTAGCTTATTGGAATTCAATACAGTGTTTGTTGAATAGACAAATGAAAAGAAGTAAATCACTTGTCAATAAAACAGTCTTCCCAAGACCATCATGAATATGCGTGTTTAAAATAAACACTTAATGTTTTCTTGATATTTAATTCCTCGTGTTTATAGAGATGTGGAAGGCTTCATGTTACAGTTAAATGTTCTCCTACTCTTCAGATTCAGTCAGATTTGTTTTGTTTCCTCCAATGGTGAAAATATCTAATTAAATAATTTTGTTTCATAATTTCCTTATTTTCATTGTTTTCAAACTGCATCATTTCAGTTAATACTCTGCTTCAGTCAACATAGTATTGGTAAGTCATGCTATAGTTTAAATAAATTTCTTCCCTTATTTACTATTCCCAGCCTAGCCTTAGCTGTTGTAAACAGAGGCAGAGCAATTTGGTGAATATCAATCAGTCTTACCAGGCTGGATTTCCCCTCTCCTATCAATAAGTTTAGTCCTTCAGGCATGACAACTCACATCAAGGGGTTTTGTATAGTGCTTAATGTCCTTAGGTCATTTAGATGCTCTTTCTACTAGATCATCTTTTGACGTGTGCCTAAGGATAGCTTCTTTCCCTCACATCCCGCTATTCAAGTGAGTATGGTTCACATCCAGCTTCTCTCCATACTGCTCTTAGAGGGATACTGGCCTGTGAGTTTGGAAGAGGCCTAACTTCTAGTATGCCTCCAAAAATGTTGGAGATGACAGGCAAGTAGATCTTTATGGCCCCTGTGGCAAGCAGGTCAGCCTTTTCTTGACAGAATATCCTGGACTTCTATAATTTCAGAATTCTTTGTCTCATCAAAAATGTCACCATTAGCTCAGTAAGATAAAGTGTACAGGAAAAACAGATATCCCAGGTAGAAAGTTTCTAAAAAATACCCATTTAAGAACTTGAGGTTGAGGAAAAACAGAGGTGAGAAATTGTTATATTGCAGCACACAACACAAAGAATGGAAGTAACTTTACAGAAATTTCAATTAAAAAATGAGGTTGGAAAGAATATTCTATTTTTTTTTTAACTAAAAGGGTGGGTTTTACCAAACAACATTGTATTCAAGGCAACAGTAATTTTTATCAAGCAGCATGCCCAAGCAAAAAAGGAACAGTCACGTACTAGTGAAATTCCAGTCTGTCTTCTGTGCTCCATGTGGTTCTGTTCCATGACAAAACTCTATTTGTTTACTGTGTTTTCATGGACAGGAAATTTGGAGAGGAGTTGTAACACCAAAAACTGAAAAATTGTCATTTATATGCTTGCAGATTTCAAAAAATAGAGTAAATATGTTTAACAACCTCTACGGAAATAGTATTACTACTACTAGTACAGTACTACTGCAATTACCTATAATAGTAGAGTAACTATGAAGGATCTCAAATAACATAAGATACTGTTTATTACTTAATAATACGCACCTATTAATTTATAAAATTATAAAAATAATAACAATAATGTGTTCAGGGTGTCTCCAATAATGCCACATTCCCTTCAAGCCAGAAGATAAATTAGAAAAAAAAAAAGACAGCTGTGTGATATTTTTATACATTTATAGTTTTAAAAGGCCATGTAGAGAGTCAAGTGGACAGAAGAATGGCAAAGTTTCCAAAGTCACATGGTAATTGCATTTGTTAGCAACACCCCACTTAGATTGTACACTGAATAGTGGTCAGCATGAAAAAATATAGACAAATATCCTTCAATCTCTATGTAGTCATTATTAATGAGCTCTGCGAGTAAGATGGGACTGACCAATGACCAGGAGACCAGCAGCAGTATCTCAGGACACTCTGTACAGAAGGGCAATGTAATTTGTGTCAACTGTCAGACTATGTAACTTAATTATCATTCCAATAATTTCCATTCTAAAATTATGCCGTGTGCCTAGAAATTCAGTCAGTTATATCTGACAGTAAAAACAGAAATTAAGTTCTTCAGGTTCTGTCTGCTTTATGTATAGGACCAGGTTAAAAATTTTGCAAATAGAATTTTCTAATTTGAGTGTTGTTATAGAGTGTACCATGAATCCTCTCCGCAACTGTAGACACAAAAAAAGATAAATATAACAGAAAAACCATCATCATATCAATTTTCTGTAGCATTGTGACTAAAAAAAGTAAATTTTATGCATATA